>CM060983.1:138658514-139006014 GCA_030765065.1 Deroplatys truncata | reverse complement strand
ATAGAAACCGCAGAAATCAAACTCCTCAGATATGTTGCAGGTTGTACTCTAAAAGATCACATCCCAAGTAACACAAGATTTTAAGATATTTGATTTAAATAAAAACACAAAACTACAAACAAAAATTTCATGAGCGTATTGTCAGAATGAGCTCTTCTAGATTAATAAAACAGGGTCACAGAGATGTGGCACGCCTTAAAAGACGATGGGAAAATGAATTCTGAGAGCGGAACAGGCCAAAGCCTACCATGAAGAAGAATGTGATGATGATTCAGGCTGGGAATCAAACCCGGAATCTCCGGATTTGGAATGCTAACCACCAAACTACAGAGTCAATCCTCATTTTGTTGCTTGTAAATGAAAGATGGTTTTCTAAGCATGTATAAGGCCTAAAAATTATTAGTTCCCCATTCTTTGGACCGTGGGTTTTGTCATTTTGTTAATTCAGGAGACACATTGAAAACGCGGGGCGTGCTATTCAATCTGAATTGGGCATTAAAAAGTAAATTAATAAGGACTTGGGATCTTCCTTAAATTCCCCAACTGATTCAAATTTTTCCCGGTAAACCACAAGGAAATCTCAAATTGTATTGAGATGACATACCCCAATGGCGACATACAATGCTAAAGATACTTTAAGTCCGGGCTTCATATAATTAATGTTCAAATCACCTGTACAATCTTATTTGCTTTAAGCGTATGAACATATCTGGGCTAAGTAATACAATGAATAACTGAGTATTATTAATAAGTAGAGTAACTAATGGTTGGATTATATTATTATTTTAGTTTTTTCGCTGAGAGTACAACCATATTTCTTGGTACGAACTTTTAAATTTTAATCGGCGTCTTGTAGCACTCTCAACAAAACCCTTCAAGGGAGATACCTATATTATTTTGTGCTGAATTTTTGGGACCATTAAGAACACTTTACTTATTTCCAACATACACAATAAATACACAGGGATGAAATTTGCATTTTAAATATAAGAGTACCACTATCAGATTGTCACTATGCTAGAAATTTTTCTAAATTTAATGCAAACACCTTTATTATTATTATCATTATTATTATTATTTTCCAATTGCCATGAGCTTTTTACTACATTTATTGGTTGTTATTCAAATGCTTCATTTAATCATATAAATGAAAATTAACGTCGTTATTGATATTAAGGGAAAAACATGTACATTTCTCTTTTGAAAGAAGTGAATTAATATTTATAAAACCTCAATAGTACATTATCTCTTAGATTTTCTGTCAGAGTATGCCTATAATGTTATAGTAGTTGTACGTAGATGGCATAAGGATATCAACTTTTAATAGTAGATTATGATATAAGGGTTACAAGTAAGGTTTTATTTTACAAGCAGGAATGTTTGCAAAATAAAACCACTTTTAAGACGTGTGGCATATACTACTTTTAGAACATCGTTCGAATTTGTAAAATATCAGTAATATTATATTGATTGCTGAAACTAATAGAAATCATATTTAGGACAAGATTCTCGAAACAAGAGAAATTGCATGAAAAAGCGAGATGTCAGATGTTTTCTTGAATGGTCAGTAATCATTTTCAGTGAAATTATTTTCAACATGTTTTGCCTTACATCAGCTAATGAAGCGATTAAATCTATATCATATGGTTTTCTGGATTTTTTGGGTAAGTACTTCTAGTGTAATTCTTTCTGCTGCTCTTCTAATTTCATTTCAATTTCAGTTCCTTCTGAGTTAATAATTTCCGCCATTTAATCTTTCTGTGGGTTATACTAGATAAAAGGCTGCCAATATAACGTATAAATTAACTCTGCAACGAATTGGGACAAATTGAAGTATGACAATTTGTATTGTGAAAGATAATGCGACCACCATGAGAAATTAATCATGTAAAAAGACATAACGAAAAGTAAAACCTAATCAAATCAAATCAAATTGTTAAACATGTGCAAACATGAAGGATAATTGCTAAATTTGGTCACAATGCAGATTATCGCATTAGTGCGATAATCTTAAGCTTTTAGCTCGTGTGCACTGCGTTAGAAGTTCTACTTTTAGGTCATGCTGTGTAAAAAATAATTTAAGAAATAAAGGACCCAATAGTGGTGGCCGGGTTTTGTATTAAATACACATGCTTTAAAAGTGGTATCACACGCTGTTTTTCATTTTGGCATTTCTGCAGACAAGCTGATGGAGCCAATCCAAAGTTACCTTCGGTGGATGTTTGGACGATGAAATTTTCTGATTAACTGAAAAAAAATTCCTACTACGCAACATTACCCTGAGATTGCTTGAGGTACTTTAGAGATTAACGTACCAGTGTTGTCGCTCGCAGAGCATCATTAAATGAGTGAAAAATGTTTAACATTGCATCATCCAACAGGTTCCAGTCCTTGAAGAAAAACAAAACAACTGGCTTCCTATTTAGTAAAGCAGTTAGTGACTGACAGTTGATTTACTATATGAAGAAAAAGTATACGTGATCTTTATTCTGAATTATGCCCCTGGATTTCATTATTTTTCTGTGCAGTATTTTGGAATTTGCCAAATTTTCGAATCACCGAAGTTCAGATTTGTGCCACTCCACTACACGTAGGAGATATATCCAATAAACTTGTGTTACATTTACATGACTTCCTCTACCCTCTATCGCTTAGAAGTGTGTATACAAATTATTCTTACGAAAGATTTTCCTATCTACTTGACTTTAATTTAGATAAACCTTTCCGGAAATACCTACATTACACATTTCGTTATAGATACAAAGGGAACAGCGATAGTCAAATGTTTTAGAACTGGACGCTATATGCTGGCCTTAAAACTCCATACCGTTTCCATGACATCAAGAAACAGCTGAAAATCGACAGGACTTTAAAAGAATGGCTAAGTATTGATAAATTCGAATCATTAATAATGGATATCTCAAAAATGGCTGATGCCATATAAAGCTTATTTGAAATAAATTGCGTGTTTTAAGGAGATCTACATATTTTATGTAGTATGCTTTCCTCTCGCTTAACTTTTACCAGTTACACAAGATTATGCAAAATTCCTTCCGAATGAAGAGGACTTCACAAGATATTCCCAGAAAATTCAAGATATACATTTTATATGCCATGTAAATATCTTTAGTACTCGATATGGTATTTTAACCACGATCGTTTGAGCCATTTTTCTGAAGAAAAAAAAATCGAAAAATGTTTCATGTATACGGTAGTTTGGAGTAGGGGATTTTCTTGAAAATATTCGTGTCGCATCTTTGAAAGGTACTGAACTTAAATACCAAATTTGGTATTCATCCGACTTTTCGTTTCTTAGTTATGCTGTTCACACACATGCGTGCGCGGACCCTTTTCTATTTTTTTTATTCAGGAAGCCCCAAAACACGTATTTCCAGTTAATTCTCTTATCAAATTTTTGGGTGGAAATGCAATACCTTATCTATCTCTACGTACGTGGTAGAGAAAGTAAAAATAGATTCTATCTGCAAATACTGTCCTTGAAAATCTGTCACTCATCAAGTCCATTTGGCAATCCATAGCTGGTATTCTGAGTCAATCAGCATGCTCCTTGTCCCATTTTACCATGCTGCTAGTTTAAAATGTTCAATGCAATAGAACGGCCTGCATTCAATAAAAGGCCTTGAGCGTAATGTAAACTAAATTAAATAATCTGATGTGTTACAATCACACGACTTTCTCTACCTACTGTCATTTATTTCATACCTATCCTGCAAGGTTTTCATACAAAAGCTTTTTTACTATGCACTCCACGTTAACATGATCGATATTGGCAGAAACTGTTTGAATATGGATTTCATTGTAGATACAAAGGAAGACACTGGAAACCGAAGCGATGCCAATTGTTCTGTATATTTGCCTGACTTGATATTATAGATGTGCTCATTGCAGGATCAGGAGAAACCAAAGAAGGGTCACGTCATACTTCAAATGTAATATCTAAATATTAAAATCCAAACGAACAGCAGTAAATATTTCAGAAATATGCCACAACATTATTATTTGACATAAATATATTACTGTAGTAAGTTTTGTCTATTCCTTACGGTTTTGCAATTATATACAATTTATTGAAAATGAAGAAGACTTGACAGGATGCTCCACAAAAAAATGGAGTTTTTATTTATGGACGCTCTTTAACTACTATAGTTCTTAGGGTCCCATTCTATATTGAGCGTCAAAGACCGGAAGGTTTGCTTAAAGGCATCTTTATCAGGCTTGAGGTTCTCTTACGTGCCGTAAAACTACGACACAGGACCACCGGCTTTACTTCCCTTCTGCAGGAAGCTATGCCAAAGATTTTTACCCCCGAAAAAATCTATCGTCCTCCATCGAGATTGAACCCGCGACCTCAGGAACTTTGAAGCTGGTATGGTACCCCTAGACCGCGGAGGACGACACAAAAAATTCAAAATATATATTTTATTTCTGGTGTCAATATCTCAAACATGGGTACAAGGTTTCAAGGGGAGATTAAAAGTATTATACAGGTAATGCTCAGTTTTCCAAGTTTATGAAGCATTATCTCTGAAACTCAGTTTTTTTGATCGACCACATTATAATACGTTGATTACCACAACTAGGACAAATATCCTTTGGCGTACAATGTTTGCTTTCAGCGAGTTTGTATGGATAGTGCGTCGAGAGGAAGGGGGTACCATAGATTACCTGGAACTGATCAGGGGTAGAAAAGAACATAATACAGAACTTAAGAGACCAATTCCACCATATCAGTAACGCAAGCGAACTATTGACTGTCGACTTTGCAGCCCTGGGTCCGTGTATTCAGTACGACGTTACGTGTAGGTACTAGGTAGATGGTAGTTATGTTGATTCCTCACGCAATGGATGTTTATCCTAGCTGTAATGATTACATGTGAAGCTCTGAGCTGTTATGGCATCCATTTTACTTCAGCGACTTGTTATGATCTTACTCGGTGGCGCGCGTAGCTCTCCTATCGCCCACACCTTTTAACACACTCAAAGCAACAGTCCACTGGGATACACTCTCCAGATAAATAATGAAATATGTGTATTTAAAACAAAATAAATTCTGTTCATTGTAATCTTTATGTTCTAATAAATTGAGTTCATTTTCCTTCGTTTCAATATTGTTCAATATACCTACGTTACCTACAAAAATTAATAAATACGCCTGGACTCAACAGTTGCCAGTACTCGCAAACACGCTCTTAGCATCATGCTGTCATCCGATCATAATTTAATTACCCACAATTAACAATTTTTTTTGTAAAAGCTCGAAGTTTTGAAATTATAGTGTGGTCGACCAAAAACAATCGCATGCAACTTGACTATAATGGTAATTAAGACGCGAGTATAAATCTATGAAACTCGTTATCAGTGTTATAGTCTTGTTGAGTAATATACTAAATACATTTCTTTTAAAATTGTACAGCATATAAGCGGGAACAGTTTTAAGTTTACTCAAGCATAAATACCAACTACATAACTTTGTAAGACTTTTAAAAGTTAATATATAAAATTTATACAGGTTTTATATGATAACGAAGGACGCACTAGCTTTTAAGGGATTCCATAATACCATTATGGTATTACACCAAATGACAGCTAAGAAAACAAGGTATGTATTTGCACAAAAAATGTTAAAAGACCAAAAATGACAAATGAAATATAGAACTGTATGATGATTCTATGTGAACTGTAGGATAAGCCTACATGCATGAAACATATATTAAAATAAGTAGAAATATTCAAATATTTATATATTGTAAACAGCAAAAATACCATATTTTGATCAATATTCCTAGTTCATCTCCCCTTAGTAAAATATTTAGAGACATTTTGAGAAAATAATAAGTAAACAAAATTGTTCCATGCAAATACATGTTTAGGGATGAGTTCATTTTCTGAAATAAAGGCCTGTCACTCTTAAACAACCTCCGATTCAAAACTTGGTAATCATTCGACTTTTTTTCTTAGTTACACCTGAATATTTTTCTAAAACCTTATTTGAGTTCAAAGCACTTCAAAACGTGTACTCTCAGTGATATCTGATACCGAACTTTAGGTTGAATGCAGTGCACACCTAAACCGTAGAGGAAATAGAAATCAAATGCGCCACACTCGCGCGACTTTCTCTACCCATTATTACTTCACATAATCCTTTATATATTCATATGTATGCATATAAAATGTCATATTGGCCTTACGTTACCATAAAGATTTTACTAGAAATAATCTCAAATTGACTTGGACACATGCATGGTAGATACAAAAACAATAAGCATAAGTATTCGCCTATAGTGCGCCAGGTTTGTTATTAATGGAACTATGCGAACGGGGAGGACAAGAACAGCATAAGGTGCTTTATAAATTCCGCATGACAGTAAAACCCGTAAAATGTAACCAACCAATCTGTGAAAATTGACGAAAATTCTTGAAAATATAAATTTTTAGATTGCTGCGGATTTAAAATATTTGGTTCTTGTAGATTAGTATGCATAACTTATTTTCAGCCACTTGCGCTTTAAACGCCTGTCACGTGACCATTTAAATGACCGTAAGGAGTGCAATGTGCAATGATAGTGCTCCAGTAAAAACAGTTTATGAACCATGCCTTCTACTTCAGGTGAGAACAATAACGAACAATAACCTTAGTGCACATAAAGACACTGCTCCAGCACCTAAAACATATAGTCCTTTACCTTCCAGAGCAAGTGAATACAAGCTTGTCAGCCTTTAGTTCAGCATTAGAGATGGACACTTCCCCAAATGTGATGTGTGACATTCAGTCTTAACCACAGCTGAATTCAATGGACTGCATATTGGTACGTACAAACAGCACCAAAGAAAATCTTCGGTGGATTTTGCATCGTTTTCTGGGGTCTTTTGAGGCGTGTCCTTCACCTTACCTATCGCAGAGCGTGGTGGCTGAATAACACAGAAATAAGGGGGAAAAGTGGGGAGGTTGATGCCTTTGCTTTTTCTGATGTTATTGAAACCAAAACATGTTTATTGTTTCAGAACCACTCATGCCGTATACTAGCGAAATATTCAAGGACTTATCGTGGGTATGTGGGAGGCTAGTCGCAGTGTTGCAGCAATTGCAACGGCAGTGCATAAAAGTGTTTTTGCCGTAAATTACTGGATAAAAATATTCACGTCTACAAACTCGTCAGAAAGTGGGCACTCACCATAAAACATCCGCAGATGATCATATTCGTTTAATAATGCAAACTACTCTTTTGTTATAATTGACTGATTATGTTTAGAAACTGGAGATAAATATGTATATGACTTACCGAATATGACATACATATTATGGCAATAAAGTTGGGTTATATTTTTTTCTATAATCCTGTTGTACCATTCAAGCTTTAATTTGCACCCCCTGAAAATCTTCTTACGCTACATATTCTACATTTCGCTAACCTGGGCACTCATCAAGTTTTCCCCTTAGTTTTTAACCCTTTCAAAGGCGTGTCCTGCACTAGCCGATAAGGTATGGGCTACCAATCACAATAAGAGGTCTGTATACAAACTGAATACACTCACTCTACCTCTTTCTCTTTTAGCCAATACGATCGAGAGCGTAAACATATATTTCGTTTCTACGCCCTTTTGTAACCTTTCTTGTGGTTATTGGTGTGGTGTGGTGTGGTGTGGTGTGGTGTGGTTATTTGGCAGAAGTAGTGGCGCACACTTGCACCGTGGCCTAAAGCAGCCAATGAAATGGCCATAGCTTCGCAAGTCCACGTACACCGATAAATAATGTGAAATAGACGGGAGGTGCAGTGAGATTTGCTTTGGCGCTCTTTGTACTAGTATATGACATGATATTTTTAAGTGCATGAAAAGCAGTGTATGTGGCAGTCTGGGATTGGAGCCAAATATATAAAATATGAGGGGTTTTGCTCTAACTATTACTTACTGCAAAATGTGCAGCATGTAGCACTGTTTGCATAAAAACTTATACCAGCAATACAGTTAACAATGAAACCTCTCGAGCACCATATGATGTAAATAAGCGTATGGTGGAATGATTTATAAATATAGGTAAAGCGCACGCTTCTTTGCAGCAATTCTACATATCAATTGGAATGCCATGCATGAGCTCCTCCAGTTTTAACTGCCACCTGCAGAACGTTGTAAAAGAAAACAATCCAGTTCGCGAAGAGATGTTGAATATTTCTAGGAAATCGTACGACAAGCCCACGAGGAAGTAAATTCTGAACTTGCTGGAAAGAATGTAATAGATGCAAGTATTTCCTATGATGGAAAGACGTCACACCAGACGTCAGAGTACCAAAGAAATGTACCTAAACTGATACCTGAAAACGAATTTTGTTCTTCCACAATCAATGACATAGTACACCAGTTTAAAAATACATTTCTTAATTCTGCTAAATTCGGCACTACCTCTAATAAGAAAACAACATCCAGTGGAATGAAGAATGTAAATCAACAATCAAAAATGAAAACAAGGCGTTTTATAAATATAAACGACATCCAAAAAAAGAAAATAAAATAAACTTCCAGAAATGCAGAACTTTAGTAAGACGAACAATAAAAGAGAGCAAAAAGATATCATGGTTATTAGTTTTGTCTTCTCTTTCACACCAAAGGCTACAAAATGTAATTTGGGAGAAATTGAAAAAGGTACGCGCTAACAAATTTACATCTTCCATAACTTCACCTTTAAATTGTAACACAAATTGTTACGTGAAAGATCCTCAAGAATTACTAGCTGAAATTTTCTCGGACATTTCAAGTGATTTCATGTACGAAGAAGAATTCTTGAAACTCAAAACCTACTCTCCTGACTTAACTATACGCGACGATATCGACCTAAAAGACGAAAGCTTCAATGAAAAGCTGGCACTAGAAGAGCTGGCACATGGCAATTACTAGCAGTAGAAGTACGAGAAGCCCTGGACCGACAATATACCCTTCGAGTTCTTAAAACTCTATCCATATGTCTTCTCAAAATATCACCAGGAACAAAAGCTTCTTTTATCAACACCTACAATACCCCTTTCCATAAGGTTGAAGCAATACCTTAAAGAACATAACACATCTCTTCCCAAAATATCACCTAAAACATTGCCAACTGAAATATCACCTTGGAAGAGAAGTATTCCGCCAATTAACAATAAGAAAATATCCAAAGAGTTGGACTCCTGGAACTACATATCAACTACTCTTCAATGAAATGTATGCTAAATACTCAAAGCACGTGCATATCCACACCGATGGCTCCAAAAATGAAGCTAGCTGTGCCTGTGCAGTAGTATATGCTACACACACTATGCTATATGCCGTACCTACATTCCATACAATTTTCTTCTCCGAAATTTATGCTATCAAACGGGCGTTTGAAAGCATTAAAAAGAACCAAAATGATTCCCATTTCCTGACTGATTCCTAGTCTTCTATAATGGCCGTACAAAACCGATATGTAAAAAATCCAATAATAGAAGAAATCCAAAATCTATACACCCAAATACTGATGGAATCAAAACAGGTTAACAGGATCCTTAACTTGGATCCTTTCGCATCAAGGTATACCTGGAAATGAACAAGCCGTTATAGCAGCAAAAGAAGCAACTCTTCTGCCTATACAAGCAACAGACATCGATTCTTCGCATATCGATGTAACCATGCATCTCAAGAAAATAATATATGTCAACTGGCATACCACGTGTCTAGAATCATCCACCAGCAAACTTCAAGAAATTACATCACCATTCGGGGGACGATACCCAGTAACATATCTTACTCGTCAACAGCAAGTTCTCATCACCCGTCTTCGTATCGGACACACAAAACTTACCCACAACCACTTACTTAATAAAACTTTTCCTCTTATCTGCAGCGCCTGTAACGTAGTCATAACTGTGAAACACATCATAGAAGAACGTAAGAAATATCATTAACGTATACACGCCAGCGTTCCCCGTGATGTAGCAGAAGCTCTTGGAAACCACGTGTATTGTAATAAAATTATTGAATTTTTTATAACAAAAAATTGAGTTTTATTTATGCCCGCTTTTTAACTGCTGTTGTCCGTAGCGTCCCATTTTATATTGGGCATGAAAGACCGGTAATTTTGCTCAGAGGCCTGTTTATCAGGCTTGAGGTTCTATTACGTGCCGTAAATCTACGACACAGGACCACCGGTTTTACTTCCCTTCCGAAGGAGGCCATGCTAAGGAGATTTACGCCCGAAAAAAATCCATCGCCCTCCGCCGGGTCCGGGTTTGAACCCGAGACCTCGGGAACTAGGGACTAGCATGGTAACCACTACACCACGAAGGACGACAAATTTTGTAACATTGCTGAACTCTGTAAACAGATATAACCAAATTGTAACACAGAACTGTAATATCACAAAGATGTCGCTATATTTGTTAATGTCCTACTTTCGTAATTATGTTAAAAATTTGTAATCATGATCACTTAATGCTGTAATTGTGTTACCAAATATGTTATAATACGTTTAGTAATGTTGAAACTACGTTCACCAGTGTTGAAAGCATGATTACCAGCATGTATATAATATTATTGTTATTGTTTTTACACTGGTCGCGATATGACCCTGAAGTTGAAGCGAACTTAAATAGAGATTAATTTAAGAATATATTAAAAGTTATTTGTCTCATACTCTAATTTTTCAACTCATGTAAATGTTCAAAATGCTCTTTGCGGCCCTATTTTCAAACAATCTATTTGATTTTGCACATTATATCCTTAACATCAAAATAAATAAAAGTTTTTAGCTTTGGTGTTTATCCAAGTTAAATTGTTTTTTAACAAAAATTGCTGCAGTCTCTAAAATATTATAAAAATAATGAACGAGTTATCTACACTTTTTTCTACGGTAACACTTATTTGATAAGAATATCATGAGGCAAATTTTATAAAGTGGTATTCCTGGAATGAAATCTGAAATTTTGTTACTAAATTTTGGAAACTGAGCCGCAAGGAGCTTTTTCTGTAGTGCAGTTAAAAAAATAAAATAATTTTTTTCAAAAACTATTTCATGCATTTGTGTGAAAATTTGGAAAATAGTTACATATAATGGTAGTAGTATGTGGTAAAAAATGAAGTTTATTGGTTAAGAAACATAGGATTTGAAATTTTCACAGGTTGTTCCCCTTAATGAGCACGTATATTAAATATTATGTATTACGCTCACATTATTTTCTCTACTCACTATCGTTTATTCTTATGTAACTTTGCTACGAACTCTTTTCTACTTCATTCTAATTGAGATAAACATGTGCAGAAATAGTTTAATTATTCATTTCGTTGCAGGTAGTGTTGGGATAGAGGAAATTGAATCGATAGTCATATGTTTACCGAGCGGGATCGTTCAGGCGGCAATGTCTGTGGCCCACATTCGGGAGGTCCGGTGATCGATCCCTGGCGACCGTCTAATATGACCTATGGATTTTTCGTGGTTTCCCCGGGTCGACAGGCGAATGCTGGGGTGTTTCATTTTCTACCACGACTTTTCTCCCTCTCATGTCCTATACCCATCATCTTCCTTGTCATCTGTTTCAGGGTTGCAGGACCAGGCGTCGGTATTCGGCGGGTTTGGAGGTTGGTGACTTGTGGACAGGGACCGGTGGTGTCGGATGCGTTCTATCTGGAAACGTTAAGGACCTCATCCGTTCTTGCGGCCTTCGGCATCCGGATCTAGTCGCCCTTCGGGTCTCTTCCCTCATCCCTCCCTCGCAGGGGTCACGTTGCAAGCAACAAGGACCGTTACAGCCTACTTGCGGTGCTCCTCCGGAGGCCCTTCGTAATACGTATCATAATAGGTTTAAAACCGAGTCGCTATATACTAGCTTAAATTCCATCGCAAGAAACAACTTAATCGCGACAGTACTTTAAAAATGACAAAGTATTGACAAATTCAAACCAATAACAACGGATATCTCGGAAATGGCTGATGCAACAAAAATTTGAGATAAACTGTGGGTTTTAAAAAGATCTATATTTTTTTCTGTAACCGAGCGAGATACTCCGCAGTAACACGTGAGACTCGCATTCGGGAGGTCCCAGGTCCGATTCCCGTCGGACCGGCCACTCTGATCATGGGTTTATTTCTTGGTCTACTGGCGTCAGTAGGCGAATGCTAAGATGGTTCCCGTTCTACCACGAATTTCCTATTTATCATTTCCTGTCCCCATTATTTCCTTTCATCTGTTTCAGGGTTGTAGGACCAGGCAAGGGCGGTTGGTGTGTTGCGGCAGGATGGTGGAATTTGCGCTACGGAAAGATTTCTCTCTAGCGTTTGGTAGGATTACTGGGGCCTCGTTCCTGGGAGCTGTCTCGATTGCCATGGGACCCCCGGGTGGCTCGGGGCTTAGGCACAGCTACCCAGCCTCCAGATTGGCATCATGTTGGAATGTTAGGGAAGGCGTCCTTGCTAGCGCACACCATCGTCCGGTTCTCTCACCCTTCTGGTCTCCCATTCATGCCTTCCTCCTAGGGGTCACGTTGGAAGCAAAAAAACGGCCTACTGCAGCCTATTTGCGGTGCTGTGCTCCAGTTATTGGAGGATCCTCCATTTGCCTACTTCTAACATGTTTTGTTTTGTGTAATAAGCGTTGTCTATCTCTTAATGTTTACCAGTTATACAAAATCACAGGATTTTTAGGTGATACATTTTATTTGCCACGTGAATATCTTAAATACATGGTATTTTAATCAGAATGTTAGAGACATTTTTGAGGAAATTACAAATATGGAACACTTTTTCATGTAAACGGTAGTTTGGGGTAGAATGTACTGAACTTAACTCTTACCATGTAAGTATATTTCCGACTTTTAGTTTTTCGATTCACACACATACACACAGGGATATCTGTTTCTAAAATGTTTTTTTCTTTTTTTTTTGGATTCAGGGATTAAAAACATGTGTTTAAGGTGTAGCCTTGATATCGAAATTTTGGTGGAGTGCAATACTTACCTGCAGGAGAATGTAAAAGTGATCTGCAGTTTTCATTCTCCTCTACTGTTTTATATATTAGCACTTCAAAAACGTCTAAACATTCCAATAGACTTATGTACTGTGTTGTTAGTTGGAATAATACGTTTTGTTGACTGCCTCTGTGATCTTAACGTTGGTTTTATCATTCTTTACTATTAAAAACACTAATATTCACTCCCACATTCGTACTTCTAGACACTGTGAGGTTTAGGGAATGATTCTGGTTAAAGAAAAATTCCCCGCCCCAGCCGGGACTTCTGGGTCAAGAAGCCAGAGCCCTGACCACTGGACCACATACTTAACTCTTACAGTGTGGTTAAAATAAAAATGTTTCCTTTCTTAGAAAAATTTCTGATGCATTACATTCGCATAACTTTTTCCACTCTGTCGCTTATTAGTGGGTATACAAATTTTTCTTACGAAAGTTTATTTTCCTATCTAGTTCATTTTAATCGAGATAACCCTTTCCGGAAATAGCTACATTACACATTTCGTTATAGATACAAAGAGAACAGTGATAGTCAAATGTTTTAGAACTGGACACTAAACGCTAGCCTTAAAATGTCATGCTCTTGCGTGCAATCGCGAGAAATAACTGAATGTCGAAAGGACTTTGAAAAGAATGACAAAGTATTGAGCAATTCGAGTCATTAATAACGGATATGTCGGAGATGGCTGATGCCAAAAAAGTTATTTGAAATAAATTATGTGTTTTAAAAAAATCTACATTTTTTTTGTCTTGTACGTTTTCATCTATCGCTTAACATTTTCCATTTACACATGATTATAGAAAATTCCTTCCGAATGAAGTGGACTTCACAAGCTATTCCCGGAAAATTCAAGATATACATTTTATTTGTCATGTAAATATCTTTAATGTGTGGTATTTTAATCAAAATCGTTAGTCATTTTTATACAAAATAAAAAAAATTCGAAAAATGTTATATGTAAAGGGTAGTTTGGGTTGGGAGGATTTTATTGAAGATCTTTGTGTCGTATCTTTGGAAGGTACTGAACCTAAATACCCACTTTGGTATTTACTCCACACACACACACACACACACGGAACATTTTGTAAAAAGGATTTTTTTTAATTTAGGGGGTCTCAAAACATGTATTTCCTGTGAAGGAATTTTTTTATGGAATTCAATACTTTCTCTGTCTATGTGCGTGATAGTGAAAGAAAGAATATCTTTGCCAGAGAAACAAAATGTCTATATGGAATATAATTTTTCTTTCACCCATTTGATTACAAGTTATTTCGGCCATAGCATTAATTCATTTCATAGCGTGGTGGTTCATTTCTTCACTATATGCACAGAACCCACACTCCAGTTTGTTCATGAATGCCTGAAATAGACGTTTTCAATCTGATTCATTCTTGGGTTTATGATGAAAGGAGAGGCTTCTGATGGAATAATTATGGGGAGCGGTACAAATGGAACCTTGAAGGATTTGTGAAGTAGACAAAACACAAGAGCATTTCGTAAGGAGAATAAATATTTATTGATGTTTGACAAATAATTTAATGTGTGATGGAACAATGTATATTTTCAACATCTTCATGCAATAAATTAGGAAATAAATTAATCTAAAAATAAGTTATGACAATCACAATATCGTGAAACTGTTGAGCACGATCTTTTTCATTATTCATGGTGTTAAGTTTGAATGAATCATAATAAGAAAGTAATAAATATAAAAATAATAGAAAAACATTTTATGGCGTACGTAGATCACAAACCGCTAACTACATACATTTCAAACATTTACACACTTTCACATACTCTTAATACTATTTCTATTAACTCTAACAAAATCATTAAGTCACAAATGCAAATGACTAGAGTCTAAAGGGCATTAATAATTTTGCTGTACCTCTCAAGATCACATCGAACGGCCTATGTGTACATTCAAAAAGGCAAATTTCCCTTTAGTTGACATATATTAGGAAGATGGTTGTCTTACACAGCACTATGATAAATTACAAAACAGTTTAGACATTACGAAATAAATTATAAAAATAAAGTAATAAATATTATTCGAAAGAGCTTGATGGAATGACGCTACGCAGATGATGCAGGAGTTTCTCCATGAATTTCTGGTGAAACATTATGACTAAGGTTGCAGGAACAATCTGGAATGTAGGAAAGATATCACCGCTGAACTTCCCCTCCGATGGTGCACACACACATTTAGAACAAATGAACGGGGAATGAGAGTCAGCAAGCTGCATCTCTTTTCAGGGCTGCCTTCCGTTCATCCCTGTAAACAAAGAAAAATACATTTTAGTGAAACACACCTCACTCATTGAATTCTTAAAGCTTTTAGGGACATAGGATGCCTTGAAATGACGAAAAATAATTTCCTAATTGTTTATAAGCTAAGAAAATATATTAATTATATGCATTTAATACGCTTTTTCAGGGTTTGAATGACATTTTAAATTTCATTACTACCAATGTAAACTTTCAAAGGTTTTTTTTCCCTATAAATTATATTTTTGCATGATCAGATACATTTTATCAGAAATCATAAGAGTTTAAATGTTTGTACCTTTATGTAACACATGCTAATACAATTCTTCTTGCTTTTTTCTAATATTTCACCGTAGTTTTGAGTATATTGACTACATATGACTATACATAAGTCATATTTAATTATTTTAGGTTAGTACAAGAATGTCATAGGAGTTACACAAACACGCTTGTATCTCAAGTGTTCTCGAATTCACTCAAATTTTGAAACCCATTTTAATTATTCCTTTCTTAACGGATTAACTCTTATAGTTAATAGTGTGAAAACATACACCGCGAAGTACTCAGTATATTTGATATATCTCATAAAACATTGAAGCATGGTCAGAAATATATAAGCAGTCATGATGCAGACCAGAAACACAATTGTATGCGTACGCCATCCATTCCCCTGTCATTCACAGAGTCTGAAATTTGTCTTTCGCTTATTTAAGTAAGATAAAATGGCCATAGTCTGCGCGTGGACTATGGAAGGAGATCATATGATTCCATGGTTAAAGAAGACTATTAAAAATTTTCAATCCCCCTTGTATCTCATTAAGCAGAAGTATTTTAAACTCAATATTTTTATTGCACATCTGTTCTCTGTTTATAAAGTAATACTATTTAGCTACCCAGTGAAGCACAAAATTGTATTTTTCAAAACGGTTTGCAATATAACTTAAAATTTCAAGATAACTGCATTAACACATTTTAATGTGAATTTTTTATGTAGATTAAAAATCTTATTTTTAAAAATTTAATGCTGGGTTTAAAACACAAATTTCAGAAAGAAAATTTCTACGTATGCATGAACCCATAGAGATTTAGTTTGCAGTATGGGATGTAAAATTTAAATAAATTAGCCATACAAGTTTAGAACAAGTTTTAAATTCATTTTATGTAAAGTCTATGAATACCATTTTTATAATAATGCTCCAGTTTAATAAATACGCAGAATAGTTTAGCTTATGTTAAAGAGAAGATTAGCATTTCTATGCTAAGCATACAACAGTAGCTCTTATACTAACAGAGAAGGAAAATGTGAAGAGCCTTAAATAAAATACAGGTTTCAATGGAAATAAGTTTTACCCTTTAAACCGATGGTACTAGTTACCATTCTGAATAAGTAAACAACAAACACGCATAGCTTTTCGGTTGTTTATGTCGCACTTCGTGCCCCTGATACCAGGCGGGGCATGCTTGTTCACATAACCTAACTCAAGGTAAGAAACCGTAGACAATTGCTTCCCACTGAACGACTTACGTCGGCCTCCTATTCAAGACGAAACCATCAGAATTTATTAATGTAACATTAGCTACATTTAAAAATGAAAATGTTACTAATACAATTTCTCAGAATGGCGTCTAGTTACCATCGGTTTAAAGGATTAATCTTATTTCAATTGCCTTTGTATCATTTTGTATATAGGTACCCTCAAAGCTGCTAAATCACCAACGGTTCCAAGAATTACATGTCTGATGCAATACTTCAGAACAATTTTCTGCTGTGTTAAACAATATTCTGTGAACATGCACGCTCTTCATTTTGGCACCGATATGAAGGTTATCTACGAATGCCCCAGCACGTAACCGTGTTCGGCAATGATCCATATTCGCAGGCAAATGGTGCGCCGAACCGTGGTAATCTAATTGCTTGCGGGATCATTCTCGCCAAAGAGCAAAAAAATGGCGGATACGTCAGTGCGAAGTCTGTAGGGTCACGGGTTACCAATCAGAAATTCGATTTCAGTCGAAGACCCGCCTCGCTTTGCACAAAATAAAACAAATAACAAGTAATTGCGATAAACATTATGGCGGCGGCATGAACTTTGACTTGCGCTATGCTTCTCATTTAGGGGCAGAGGTCATCGCGTACGCTAAGACGTAGTAAAAACTAATTTCATTGAGGAAATCTTAAATTAATTTACTGGCTACAAAGATAAAACATAATGATCATAAAATAACAGAAAACTACCCATGCGCCAAAAGCAACAAAAACCAGAAAAAATATATTGCTGATCCTCGCTTTTTACAAACACGTCACCACGTTTATCGAAATAGATGCTTTTAGTTTTCAGCAAATACGTAGTTTATTCTGCAAAGGATGGCGTGAAGAACAGAAATACTGCTGGTTTAACATTGTCATTATTATCGTCGCCTACGTAAGCAGTTCTCAAACGTTATATCCATCCCCTCTACCTGAAGAAGAGAAAATGCCTACAAGGCCGCAGTCTGTTTTGAATTAAAGCACAATAGTCTTCTACGCATTATTTGTCTATTTTGAACAATATACCGTAAGTATTTAAGTGATAAATATTTAATGCTTCTGTTTAACAATTTGAAAGTTTGAATACCAATATGTATTGTGATAAATACGCATTTTTGAGGGCAGTATTTGTCCAAAATTAATATAATACCTTCCCAAGTTCTCTCAAATAAATGGAGTCTATATTCACTAAGGACAGTAGTGAACAATGACGAAATACTTTTAGTATTTTCACTTCGTACAGAAGTGATCTGAGGCAAGGAATTTAATCAAGCGAGTTAGCTCAGGCGATAGCGTCGAAGGCTGGCAGAGGCTCAGGAGATCCTAAAAGTGATCTTTCTAAGCTTTTTGTCATGGTTTTCCCTAGTCGCTAGGAATGGATTATTATAAACGACGAATTGCTCTGTTGCCCAGTTCTATCTTTCAGGGTTGCAGGAAGGTCGCAGTGGTGTTAGATGTGTTGTAGGCCTTGGCCCATTAGGGCTGTCGTGAGAGAGAAGAGTTTTGCTTTCTTTATTCCTACTTATTTTAACAGTTGGTTTATTTCATGAATGAAATCAAGGATCTCTTGAATTAGTGAATTGTTGTCAAAACTATTTTTCTCCTCTCAAAAATATTTTACCGGTATAGTAACGTACGTTTAGGCTACACCCCCTTGAAGAACGCATTGATACGTTATAGTGTTTTTCAATGTCCTGCATTAACAACTTGTATAGTTCCTAATCCACAGGTATCCATCCGTACAGCAGTTTTGATTTTTAAAAGATCTTTTGGTGCATAACACCTGTGGATTATTACTTTCAGGTATATTAATAATTTGATGCCTAAGACAGCGGCTAACCAATGATTTTTCTTTTTGCTGCCGTTTCATATGTAACTTAATAACACATTACAGTATGAATTTGGAAAGCGAGTTTTACAGAGTCAATACATTTTTTAAATACATACAATCGCTTTTAAAAACCCTTGTTTATTTCTAAAGTATATTGCAGTTAAATATTACACTAACTGGATTAATGGGAACAGCTGAATAACGAGAAGACCGATGTAAAATTATGTAATAATGAATTCAAGAAAGGAATAATTTAGAAGACAGTGGCTCATAGCATTACACAAAAGGCAGGGATTTTACTTACAAAAGGCGATAAATAAATATTACAGCCTTGCTCTGGGTTTTCTATAGAATTTGTAAAATTCACCCCCGGCGTGTGCTTCCTTACTCTGTAGGGCAAGGAAACACACAATATTGTATAAAAACGTATGTTTGCTAACGTAATAACTCTTCTATATTGTTAATAAAACGTGCACATATTTAAAGGGAATTGACTGCAGTGCTATGCTTACCTGCACCCTTCGATTCCACTCCGACAGCCATGCTTGGGAAGGTCGGTGCTGACCCACCAGTTCCCTGATATCATCCTCTGCTTCACTGTCTTCCGCGTCATCTACATCGTTCGTCTGCGCGTTGAGTAGCTCTTGTAGCAATAGCTCCGCCGATCGACGCCGACGGCGACCACTGTAAGCATCAGATAGAAACCATACTGTGAAGATCGAGTCAAGAACGAATAAAACCATCCGTTAAATGTTTACATAATTGAGATCATAGTAAGGTATTTAATATTTAAATAAACTTATACATAATGGCGTAAGTATCGCAACATTAAAGATGATTATTCCTTAATTTTACATGATGAAGGAAAAACTCGTGTCCAAACAACGACTGATAGTAAAGCATAAAATGTAGAACATATAAACTGAGTTTTATTTATGGACGCTCTTTTAACTATTATGGTTCTCAGCATCCCATTTTATATCGGGCATGAAATACCAGAAATTTTGCTCAAAGGTCTCTTTATCAGGCTTGAGGTTCTTTTACGTGTCGTTAATCTACGACACGGGACCACCGTCTTACTTCCCTTCCGAAGGGGCAACCAAGAATACAAAGTGGAATTTATGTTGTTTAGAAACAAATCATAATTATCACGCCACATGACTCCAGCAGGCTCTCTCTCCATCCTTCTCTCTCCAACAAATCTGTCTCAAGTTCAAGAGGTTCCCTGTTGAATCTCTGTTAGAGTGGGATACCTGGATAAGCTTTCTCTGCGATTTTCTCTTATCTTCAGAAGGTGTATGTCGAGTAACTCTAAGCTCTATGGACGCAAGGTGCATTTAAGCAATTTCATCGATTTTTTTCATTCACCGTCTAATATGAACCTCTCAGTAAGAGAATATTGAACCCATTAAAAAGTCAGAACTGAGAGCATGCCTAACCTCAAAAGTAAGAGAAGCTAATATTTGAAAATAAAGAAAATATTCTAAGCGTTCTGCAACAACTGCATATCCATTTGTTTGGACCTTGTACAGGCCATGATAAAAAACTAATAAAACGTGATTCTTCTGGCTAATTAGTGTTTAAAAACTAACCGGAGGATACTTTATTATGAGGCGATAAAGACATTTCGGTAATTTTTCAAATAATCATGTCTCTGCTTGATTCTAACACACTCGTATATAAGACTAGTCGACGCTAGATGATCACAAAAAGAATATCAGAATTGAGACCAAATTTTACCTCAAAAGTCAGAGAAGTTATAAACGTATAATCAAGAAAACACGAGTGCTGTAGGAATTGCATATGCATCTGTCCCAACCCCATAGAAGGTACGCTCTAAAAATCACTAAAAAGGTATTCTGCGATCTAATTAGTCTTTAAAGGAACCACGGGAGATAAAGACATTTCGGTAATTTTTCAGGGAATCATGACTCTGATTAATATCTAATACACATTTACGTAAGACTGGTCCATGTCAGTTGACTTATCTGTATCTAGAATAGTCAAGTTAAGGAAATTTCAAGTCTACGGTCTTGGCGTGGATTATTTGTAACCATTCAGTGATGTCAAAATATGATAAGGAATTTGGGATAGGGATAACGTAGTTTTAAATTGATTCCGAAACAAATCAAGCATAATATTCTCTGATAAATAAACTTCTGTTGTTATAAAGGAACACTATGAAAGGTGTAATTGTGGCCATGTATACTATAAATATTTCCTTAACAATTTAAAGCTAAATCTCTCCCCTTCTATAAAACTTCTCTGAAAGCAACGTTGTTGTCGAAAGGCTGGTTCCATGACCAGTAGTAGAATAACACCTGCGTTGACTTTCGCTTTATAGTTTATACACTAAGGAATACAACCAATGACACTGACTGTGTCCTCGAAGTACCTAAATACTCCAAGATAACTGATTAGATCATGAGCCAGTAGAATCCAGATGCACGATTATACTGTTTCTTTCTTGAAATTTTACGAAATGATACTCTCCTCATGGGATCACACATGGGCAGAGAAGATAAGATAAATGAAGAGGAAAATGAAATAGTGAGAGTGAGAGGGAGAAAGTTTTAGGAGCACAAGCAGCACGTGCAACAGAATATTTAAGAGATTTCAATTACCATTCCATTCACACGCCGCGTGTTTGATATTGACCAATAACGTTTATCATTGCCTCGGATATCGACCACTCACCGTCATTTATCTTATAACATGCCTGTAAGGATGCTATAATGTCGGATAAAAACTCAGTTAGCTAGTGAACCATAATAGTATCAGTAAGCAGTGATTAATAGGCTACGTCACCTCACTGTGTTTTTAATCAATGTACATTCACATAGTGTCAATGTCCAAATAAATTAGGCTCTTGAATAAAAAAGTGTCATCGTGTTCTGATTTTAGCTTATTTTTAGCTTAACTATTTTTTCGTTCCCACTGTTGTTTCTACATTAGTATTCTGTACCACATTCATTCACGTTCATTCATTTAATATGGATACCGCGATTTACAGCTGACACAATGGTGATTTGATTTTAATTAATACAAGTAAGAGAGCATAGTAGTTTGTTCAGAGTCTTTTGAGACAATGGAAGGGTGAGATAAGGACGTCGCGAGCTAGGTGCAGGATCTATCACAAAGAACAGGCACACGTTGCCGCCTGGGCACGAGCAACCAGTTCTCTATCTTCCCCCTTTCACTGTCTCAAAAGATTCTGAACAAACAATAGATATTATTTATATAATGTGACATTTATTCATGGAATATTCTTAATGAATCCCATTCGGGGTAGTGGAATTCATCAGATAAATTCCAACCTCGCGTGGTATTACCTATGATAAAATGAGATAGGAGAGAGACATCTAAAAACCAGTGGACGAGACTATTTAATAGTTAGGAACTGCCCTCATTTCAACTCTACAGCTATGTTCAATTGTCTTCTCTCCAGTGCAGCAAATGAAACACAAATTGTACTGAAAAAAAAAGCAACGGTTAACGCATCGTGTCCCTCTGCTATCTCTGGAATTACGCGGGCAGATTTTACGGTTTGCTCTGACAAGGTCTGTTTTTGTGTAGGAGTATATGTCTGCTTCACATTCAACAGGTACTGGTTTCGAATCTCGCTTGAGTTGAGCTGTCTAAATAAAGTTTCTTCCAGGATTTTGCCTTCGTTAGAAGGAGAATGTTAGATAACTCCAAGCTCTGTGGACTCCGGATTTATTTGAGCATCATTCCGCCCATTTAATTCATTCACCGTGCAATACGATTTACCTAGCTAACGGATGATAAAATAAAAAGAAATTAATGAAAAAAAAGAAAACTGATCCCGTCTTGTAAGGGTTTTGAGAACTGATTTGAGATAAACAGAAAATAAATTATACAAATTTCTGTAATAATGAAAACATGACAATAATTCCTGTTTGAGTATAACCATTAAAATGAACTTTGAGAAAAAAAGGGGGGCAATGAATGCAACTTTTCGTTATCTTAGATCTATTTTTCAAATTATGCTTCTTTGTACCTCCCAATAAGCAATTTAGAGTACTTATTTGGTCTGTTTGATGAAACAGTCCAAATAAGAGAGAGAGAGAGAGAGAGAGAGAGAAATCTTACTTTTCAGTCTTGTCTTTTGGACAAGACTAATGTGCTGCTTATTTAAAGCCTTAATCATCAAAAACCATCGTTTTATAACTTAAGTTCTTCAGATTTATTATAATTTGCAATCTCGAATTGTTGCAACTCCGAAACTCTTCATCCGAATTATTTAAATTATGCTTTATTTTTTTTTCTCTTAGAATACACAAAGACGTCTTTATTTAAGTGTAGAAATCTAGATTTGCTTTAATTTTGGCAACGTTCCGTGCCTTTTTAAATGCCTATGTAAGAAGTAAGTTTTACAGAATCGAGAGTTTTAGAAAACGAGCGGAGTAAATGGCGACAGACAGTTGTCAGTGTATATCGTTAGCACGAGGAACTAAGCGAATGGAGAAACAGCATCACTTTATTTACGTTGGCAACCTTTGAAGTTTTTAAAAATTACGTCTCTAGTGCGTAGCCCATACTCTGTAAGATAAAAGAAAGTAGGATTGCACCAAACCAAATTTTCTGACTTCTCTTAATTGCAATGTTGTTCTGAACGACTTTTATAATAAATAAAAGCCGCTTCAAATACTTAAAACCTGACTATAATTTTTGACATATGATATAACCTTGTTTTTCAAAAATTAATTTTCGTGTTATAGTAAATACTTTCGTAGCTATGAGGATTCAACAATACTTATTACGTTTAATGTATTTACTTATAATTTAACATTGCTTATAACATCTCAAGTTTATGAGACGATAACGATCAACTCAGATGAACCCTCGGCCCCAAGAGCTGAGAGCTTAATTCATTGTTCATTACTGATAGTATGAAACATCGTAAATATTCTTTCCTAAGTGTATTTTGTAGATGTAAAAACATTACGAACTTTTTACTTAGGATTTCATGCTATAGAATGGTCTTCCCCGGAAAAGAGTACTAACCCTTTAAAGAAGAAAAGGAGATATATATTTTTTTTCTGCTGGTAACCTATTAGATCATCATATAAAATGGAGACAATGAAGTTAAAATTCCTCAGTGTTGTCTTTTTGAAGGGCTGTCGGCGGTAATGGAAACAGCCCACTAGCCAGCCTGCTCGCTGCATGTCATTTATTATGTAAATTGTAATACCGTGTACCCGAGTTGAGTCACGGAAACGAGCCATAAAGTAATTGGCCAGAATTCAATTGATGGCTTTCTCGGTAAAGTAACTCAGCATTTGGAGGGAAACCCCCATCACGTTAATGTTATCTGTAACTACAGAAACTATAAAATCCTCAATTATCTCCATAAAAAGATGTCGAGAATTTGTACCTTTGCTTTCTTTACTTAGAGGATGTGAAGTTAGAATTCTGGAAAAGAAACTAAAGAGCCCCCTGCCACAAAAAAAATCAGTAGAAAAAGAAACTATTATTTGTAAATGGCTTTGCTACCTGAAGTAGATGTTGAACCTTCAAGGATTGACGTGATGAACGTTAAGTGAAACTGTTTCTTTACAAATTCAACAGAGTTAAAAACAAATACATTTATTCCATCTAAGTTTTTGAAGTAGTGTTACATTCAGAAGAAATTTCTGAAAAGGAAAATTTTAAATTTTATTATCAACACACTTTTATTTTGAGAATTAGAAACCAAAACAAGAAACGTTCTAAATAGTCTTCTGAAACTATAGGGTACAAGCTTTTGGAAAATCGCAAACACACATTTTCCTGCAGATAACAATTAAAACTTTCTTACATAAAAAATAAAAATAAAAGTACAGTAACGATAACAACTTTTGCCAGTAAAGTTTCTGTAGAGGTAGTCGCTAGGAAAATAACCGGAGTTAATTATTTCTTTCGCAAGCAGTATGGAAAATGAATGAGTCAAGTAGGTAATCATTATAATAAGCTTCACGAATATTTGTCTCAAAAGAACGACCACATGATATGATTATTCACTACTCTATTTTTATTTAAATGCACTTAAACCTATACTCAGCCACTAACTATAAATTGCTCTACTGAAAATTTGGCCAAAAGTCACGTAGAACTCTGATTCTCATCTGGCGATAACCCAATAAATTGGATTTTATTACTCACGTATTTTACTTCATAAATTTGATTTCAATACTGTTTCGCAAGTTTCATTAATTAAAAGCTAATATAATGATACTTTAATTTAATTGATAATCAATTAGCAAGAAGTAATATATTCATCGCAGTCTAAAACAACGAAATATATCTCGATCCTAAACAGGCTGGGCTACGAAAATATTCTTTCTTGAAAGGAACATTAAGAGGTGAATAATTATTGAGGAACCACTAAGTAGTATATAAATGGACATCACACCTTTTATGTTCATTCTTAATTAATCTATTGTCTGATTGTAAAAAGTTTACCATACATACTCAATAAACTGCGTTCGCTTGTCAGAGAACGATCTCAAATTTTTACAACATAAGTGTATATATATCAACAGAAATGTTGTATTGTAAAGTTATTTTCTGAAAATGCGAATGTATGAATTTGTATAAATAATGTTTATTGTTTATTGCACAGAACAAAGATACTGTGTCTTTTTTCTCTGCTGTTATTGCTACTTCAAACAGATATACTTAAAACCACTTGAAATATTGTTCATTTAGGACTAATAATTTGTTTTTCTTTGAAATTATGTTACTTACATATTTAATTCTGACAAACGTCATTAAGTGTCTGCAAATACATTGAAGAACTAATAGGGAAATGTTTAGTGAAATAAAAGCGCCAAAGTACGAAGAAATACATCCAAGGGAAAGAAAATTACGGAGAAATCTTCGTCCTTTAGCAATTTTTGGAGGGAAAATCTCAAACTGACACAGGAAGAACTGCGAGTTCCAGGAAAATTTTATAAAGTGGCATTGTTCTAGAAGAGAAATTGAGTTGTGGAATAGCATTATAGATATAATATGTTTCCTTGTGTGGAGGAGGACGGAACAATTCTGTGACAGAAATGGAGCATGGGAGGGACAAAAGAAGGGAGTCATCTGGGTAATAAGAGCCGCAGCTGCCGACATCAGTTCACTTCAGCGTCGTCGCATCTATGTAAACATTTCTCTTCTCACGTAGCCCTCCACATCAACAGCTGTGTACGCGAGTCTTTCATATTTTACTGCTGAATAACTACCGCAGCGTTCAGAATGTTTGGTATAATTATTGCGGTTCATATATCGCGTACTTTCATAAACGTCTCTCCTGGTGAGCTCTCTGCAATATTCATTTTTACTTTCTCTCAAAAATTTTATATCGAGATTTCACCACAATTATAAGTTTTGAGTTTCACTAAACTTAAAAGATGGCATTTCAGAAAAGGTTTATGTGTGTGAAGTGCATAACTCAAAAAGGAAAGGAGGTATAAATACCAAACTTGGTAGTACCTAATGGAATTAATCATTCTTCTACACAAGCCGGTGTTGGACAAGGTTGGAAAGATAGAATCAGACGACTGAAAAATTCAATACCATAGCCAGGATTTGAACCACGGATCTCCCGGACTCCGTCCGATTGCTCTAACCACTGAGCTACCGTGGCAACATGCCAGTATGACATTAAATTTCCTAACTGATTCGCATTTTTTCCGGTAAACTACAAGGAGATCTCAAATTCTATTGAGATGACATGCTCTAATGGCGACTTACAATGCTTTAAGTACTTTAAGTCCCGGGATTCATAGTTTCCACCACTATTAGGTCAATTCTCCATTGGAGTATGTCATCTCAATAGAATTTGAGATCTCCTTGTGGTTTACCGGGAAAATGCGAATCAGTTGGGAAATTTAATGTCGTACCGGCATGTTGCCATGGTAGTTCAGTGGTTAGAGCAACCAGACGGAGACCGAGAGGTCCGTGGTTCAAGCCTTGCTTAAGTTCAGCATCTTCCAAGAATACTCCTCGAGGATTTTTAAGAAAACGTCCTCATACCAAACTGCCTCTTGCTTGGAAATTTTTTCGTTATTTTTCATTTTCTAAAAAGTAGCTCTATTGATTTTGATTAAAATGCCCATACATTTACGATATTTGCATGACCAATAGAATGTATATTGTCTTGAATAGCCTGTGAAGTCTTCTTTATTCTGAATTAATTTTGTTAATTCCGTTTAACTGGTAAACCATAACAGACCGACAATAGCATAGCACACAAAACAGGCAAGAATGTTTGATCATGTCATTTATTTCCTTATAAACATTATATTGCATTCTTTTTCTATTATATTTTGATAGATTGCAATTGTTTTTAAGCCTTTGTTGCACGATTTAACTGTACCAGTGGTAAAATACAATCGATTGATGTATTATTTTTAAATTGTATTTTGACGTTTCTTTTGTTGCTTCCGTTTTCAGAATATCCCCATTGTTCTGTTTTTATTGCGTGTTTATTTTAATAAACAATTACTTTGGGGACTTAATGAATAGAATGTATGCTAATGGTTTAATATCTGAATATACTAAGAAGTTGAATAATATGTTCAAAATTCCAAATTAAAATCCTCTTCCCTAAGAATATATTCACTTACAAATTCAATTTGCTTCATTACTTATAAGTTTAAAATCTTCATAGTGGTATTGAAAATTGGAATTTTTCTTAATCCTGAGATATCTCCATTGCAACCTGTGTATTCATCTAGTATACAACTTCTAACTACTGCAGCTAATTGTCATAAACCCTAATATGCGTCATGTTTAAAAGCATTAAAATAAATACAAATATAAAATATAGCAGTTTTGAAATATTACACCCTTAGTATCACGCGTTAAAACTAAGAAAAATACTTATTTACATTGCTCATCTATTTTATTATTTTATACTAAAGGTATTTGACAGTGATAATACCTCTACAAAAGAACCTACAAAAGATTCTCTACCGCAGAAAAAACGTTAGTCACTTACCTTCAAGGTAAGATTTTATTGAGGTAGCTCTGAAACCATCAAAGGAAACAGTGAAGTCAAATACCGTCGTATTGCAAAGATTTTTAATCCCGTCTTATGAGAAATGACTGAGCTTCAAGAAAATTAAATTAAAACCAAGTTCCTCAACATCGTGTTTTCTAAAACAAACCAAGAAAGGTAAAAGAAAATCCGAGCATAAAGTGCAATTTATTCTCCTTTCAAGTGTCCACAAAAGCCACTGGTTTTTACAACAAAAATAATATCTACCTGATTACGCCTCATAACAAAAGAAAAGGAGCTGGCTTAACAAGAAAAAGGAAATAAAGTAAAAAGACAAGAGTCAAGAACGAAGGTTTAGACTTTAGATCTAATTATTAGGCAGAACCCACAAAGAAAAAACAAAATGCCGTCAACAAAAAGAAGAAAAGAAACAAGCCTCAATTTAAGAGCCTTATGCGATTGTAATGACCATAAAAAAGAGGAAGTAATATAATTTCTGCCAATAATTCTTCTCCTCTTTACGTTTTTGTGCCTTATGCAACAAGTATGTAGCCTTGAAAGAGAATTGCAATTAGGGACCAATTGTAGCGTTCTCAGAAATCTATTCCCGAATACAAATGCAAACATGCAAACATTGTCTAGTAGCAGGTTTTTTTTCATTTCCTTAACAGAAGCTGTGATATGCAACTCTTAAAATACTTGATACTGAACTGTCGACAAAATCTCGCAAAAAGTCTCTTTTCTAAAATGTTTATAGAAAAGTTGTAAAATACACGATTACAGCTTTTCTCTTGTGGGTAGTTTAAATGATATGCGTAGACGTGTTTAAACGATACGTGGGATTTTAAATCTTCATTTTATTGTAATCTTATTTTATTATGTTTTTGCCATCTTGAATTCCTCCTCATGATGCAATTTTTCTTCTAGTTCTTCCAGATTTTCAGTGTAGGTTATTTAAAGGTGAATGAAGAGAGATAAATATCTTTTTCTCGATATCAAGGGTAGTTTAAGGTTTACAGTCTTAATAATTAAATACATGATTGACTTTTAGAAAATTAAGTGTTTCAAAATTTTTTAAATGAATATTTTAATGTTAAAAAGTGTTTGGATGGCAAAGAACCATATTTGAAAAATAAATAGAGTTAAGATGTTCAACATTTCCATATTTTTACCATGAAGGGGACATTCAACATATAACTCGAATTTAGTCTTTTTAAATTTATTTTCTTGGAAAAATGCAGAGGACCATGAAAATTAATTTTTTATTATACTTATATTGAACAAATTTGTGCGATAGTTTAAACTATTGAGTTAATATTTGCAAAAGTTAGCAATTTTAGCATTTAAAATGACATCTTGTTTAGCACTAAATTAAAATAGCTATTATCGCTCAAAAACACAAAGCAACATGTAAGTTATAGTTATCTATAATCAGTAGGACAAGGAAAGGCAGATTCGATTTAAAGCATTAAATTCGATTTGTTCAAATCTTTCGCTACCACATGCTTCGCACAACAAGCGATAGCAATGGTGACCCATTCATACCGACCTTTCTACTTGCTTTATATTGAATGCTTTACACGCGGCTGAGAGCATACGCTTTTACTACTTCGCCTATAAGTCGCGAATGAACTTGCTGGTTGCGCCCAAAATTCATATGACTCCTACTGACTCTTAGTTCATACAGGGTGGAGCAAACTGTTTTATTATTATTATTATTATTATTATTATTATTATTATTATTATTATTATTATTATTATTATTATTCCATTTACAGCCCACTTTAACTGCACTGGTCATATCAGCGGCATTTTACCTTTGTGTTTTATACATTAGATCACACACAGATTCACACTCTCATTATACTTTCAGACTCTGGAGAGAACAGAGAAAAATTGTCATTCTCCAGCAGGGAATCGAACTCGGGACCCTCGGACAGCAGGCAGGTTCTCTACCGACTGGAACTGTGGGGCCGGGCCAGCCCAGCAATTTATTTGTACTAAAACATTTATCTACATAACGGGACACTTGTTTTCTTTGTGCAATATTATTTTTAAATTCTTATTTATTTTTTTGCTTTTTTTAAGCAATGTTCAAAATATCTTATGCGTTGCATTCATATTACTTTCTGTACTCACTCTTCTACAAACTATTCTTACAAAAGCGTTCTATCGACTCCTTGTCAAGATGAACTTGCATTGCACATTTACACGCTTCCATGTAGGTATACGAACACAAAGGCTAAAACATAGTCATAGCGCTTTTTTAAAACACTGGTTGCTATGGGATTGCTTTGAAATTCTGTGCTCTTTGAATGACCACGAGAAAAAAACGAATAGAGACGTAACCCTTGAAAAAAAGTGCAAGTATTTGAACATTCAAACCCATACCAAAGAATATCTCGGAAATGGTTAATGCCGCAAAAATTACTTGTCATAAACTGTGTACTTCAATGAGATTTACATTTTTTGTGTAGTAAGATTTTATCTATCTCTTATGGTTTCTCAGTTACAAAAAGTAATTCAGAATGAAGAGGACTTCACAAGGTATTCCCAAAAAATTCAAGATATACATTTTATTTGCCATACAAATATCTTAAACGTATTTTATTCACAATCGTTAAGAGCCATTTTTGAGAAAATAGAAAATTATAACAATTTTTACACGTAAAAATAGTTTGGGGTGGGGAATTTTCTTGAAAATCTTTGTGTCACATCCTTTGAAGACGTTGAACTTCAATACCAAGTTTGGTATTTATTGGAATATTCGTTTTTGAGTTATGCTGTCCACAGACACATTCACACAGAGAACTTTTTCCAAAGACACCTTGTTTGGATTCAGGGAACCTGACAACGTGTATTTCTGGTGTAATCTCGGTATAGAAGTTTTGGGTGCAATGCAATACTACTGCTGCCACCAATTGGTGAGTAGTAGAGGAAGTAAAAATACTGATTTTGGATAATTTGGGTAAACTAAACTCACTGTATTTTGAAAGCTTTATGAACAGCTGAATGCAAGATAAGCTTATTTTATTTATTTTAAAATGATATGTCTACTATATGCTAATCATAAGAATTTGCATTGGTGTCTCTATTAATTAAAATAATACGTTATATGCTGCAGAAATTTCTTCACTGTATACAATTAACTATCCGTTGCTGGATTTTATTGCAATAAAAGCTCTAAGGAAGTAAACTTTTTATCAGGCTAAAAGGAAAGTCATGGATGCTTTATGGTTTTATCTCAATAAAATTACAAAATAGAACAGAAGTTGTTTCTCCTACAAATTAGATTAAATATCGAAAAACCATTGTTTTATAAATATAAATGAAGTTAATAATTATCCTTCTAACTCGAAAGAAGAAACCGTTTTTCTTAGGTTAATAAGGAAAATCATGAATGCCCCCATGTCCTTACTTTAGTACAATTAAAAAGAAAAGAAAGAAAGAAAAAAACAGCATTTTTTCTCGTATTAATTGGATGAATACCGAAAAACTATTGTTTTTAAATATAACCAAGTTAGTAATTTAATTTCCTTTCCTTGTTGATTTGAGATGCTATCATCTACATGAAAAATATGTCATACATTTATATACTTTCTCTACTCTCTATCGTTTATTATTGGGTATACAAATAACCTTAAAAAATCCTATTTTTATACTCCATTTTAATCCAAATAAACGTTTGCAGAAATAGCTACATTACATATTTTGTTATAGATACAAAGAGAACAATGATAGTCAAGTGTTTAAGAACTGGACGCTATATGCTGGCCTTAAAATTCCATACTCTTTCCATGCAATTGCGAGAAACAGCTAAATGTTGACAGGATTTTAAGAGACTGACCAAGAAATGAACAATTTGAACCTTTAGTACAGATATCTAAAAAATGGCTTATGCCACAAAAACACTTATTTGAAATAAATTGTGTGTTTTAAAGAGATCTACATTATTTGCGTAGTACATTTTCGTCTATCGCTTACATTTTACCAGTTATACAAGATTCCGATTGAAGAGGACTTCATAAGCTATTCCCAGAAAATTTAATATATACATTTTGCCATGTAAGTATAATATATTTTAATAAAAATCGTTAGAGAGATTTTTTATAAAATAAAAAATTTCCAAAAACGTTCCATGTAAAGGGTAGTTTGGGGTGGCGGATTTTCTTGAAAACCTTTGTGTTGCATTTGGAAGATGTTTGGTATTTATCCGACTTTTCGTTTTTTATGCTGTTCACAGACAACACACGCGCGCGCGCGCGCACGCACACACACACACACACTTACACACACGGATCTTTTTCTAAAAATGTTTTTTTTTTGGATTCAGGAGGCCTCAAAACATGTATTTCCTGTGAAATCTCGATATCGCATTTTTGAGTGGAATACAATACCTTCTCTTACTTTGTGCGTAGTAGAGAAAGTAAAAAAAGAAAGAAAGAGAGAGAGAGAGAGAGAAAGAGAGAGAGAGACACCAGATGCATCAAATTGCCTATTAGAATACAGTTTGACAAAGAACACATGTCCGCTCTAAATGTAAACTATTAACACACACAAAAGCAAGAACGAAATCCCAGCAGACAGTTTATATTTCCAGATTTACCAAATTTAGGATCACTCTTACCAACAGTCAAATGATACACAACTGCCATGTTTCCTTAGTTCTGCATGCATTAGCCCATTATTTGACATTAGAATAACTAAGCAGAATCACTTCTGCTCAAAGTGATTGCGGAATTGTTTTGACTGTGGAGTTCAAGAAATTGGCAGTGTATCATTTCGCCGCTATTTAAGCCATTTTTATAAACAGCAATGTAAAACCATTTATTGCTAAAAACCAGTTTCATGCAAAACTGATGCACCGAAGAAATCCAAAATCTTTAACCCTTTTTCATGTAATGCAGGCAAGCACAATATGAGTCCCAAAATGAATTAAATGTCAGTAGTAGTAGCCTCTATACTAAACAAATGCGTTAGGAAGACGACGTAGATCGGAGATCTAACTTCTTAGTGTAACGTAGTGCGCCGAAATATAGTGCGCAGTTAAATAGTGACCTCCGTCTCCCAAGCGGAAATTATTATGTCTGATGGAGGAATATTAAACAGTCATCACTACTATACGTCTGTCCATGGCTCCGCGGTAACGCGTGAGGCTCGTATTCGGGAGGTCCCGGGTTCGATTCCCGTCGAGCGGTCACTCTGGCCTTAGGTTTTTCATGGCTTTCCTTGGTCGATAGGCGAATTCTGTGGTGTTTATCATCTATCACGATTTCCTTTTCATTCCGTGTCTGAGCTTATCAAAGGTCTCGTTTAGAGTTTAGCTATAATGAAACGAATGGTTCTTGTCCTTAGATTCTTCCAAGGTAAGCGTATTACTTCATTGAATGACGAGATAGTGAATACTGTTTAAAAAACATCCCTGCACTGATTTTTGGGACACACAGTATATCTCATGTATATCACATACATTCTTCTTTCGACATCTTTGAATTACCAAAGCTCCAGGGGAAACAATATTCGAAAGCACGCCTATTAATTACGAAGCTTAATTAGCAGTTTACGGTATTGCACTTATGTCCATTAGAACCATCTGTTATTATTCTTTCCCGTGAGTGAACAAATACCTCATTTGCCCATGTCACGTACAGGCGTTCAGTTATTAACAGCCTCGACAATGCTTCATTTGAAATCAATATAAGCGTACTTGATCGTAACAATAGATCTTATGGACTTGCCGAAGAAATACCTAATCGATCAACAGAACGGATAAAACAAAACGCAACCAACATTAATGGTACAGGAGTTTAAAATGGCGTTTTACTGCATTGGCAGGCAATGTTACAACATGCTAATTCAGGAAGTTATGAATTAGTATGTACAAATACAGCGAAGTGAAAATCAGAGGTCACGATTGATTCCTTTGCACACGCAAAAAAAAAAAAAAAAAAAAAGCGAGGACCTTTTTGGTAAGATCTAGCAGAAATAAATGGTTACTTAAAATATGTCTATACGCTTATACGTCCATAGATCTCCCTATAAAGACAGTTGCACAGAGAATGTTACAATAGACTAAACGTGCACTTAAATCTTCGAAAAGGAGGAGTGAAAATATTTCCAAGATAAAATGTCACAGACTATTTGAAGTGTTCTTATAAATGTTAATTTAAGTGAGATTGAGAATAACGTTATTCAAAACCTGAATGATACAGTTCTTGAGAAACGTAATGCGAGAAGAATCTTCAGATCAATTCTAACTTTCAAACATATCCATTGTAGCTATAAAGTTGTCATGCAATATTGTATTTAGTTGCTTAATGCTAGTATAAAATGTTATATAAGTATGGAAAAATTTGCTTTATTTATTAGTTTAATATACACATATTATAATTTATGACCATTTATGTTTGTATATGCATTTTTCGCTTCTCTCCGAGGACTATCTATGTGGAACCTTCAGTTGAAGATGAAGCTATTCTTTTTCTTTAAAACAACTGTATAAAGACAGCCAAAGTACAGTGGTACCGTAGCTCAGTTAATAGAGCATCTATCTGTGCAATGGTTCCGGGTTCGATCCCCGTCTGAGCTCGGGAAATTTTTCTTTAAACAAGAGTCTAGTGTGTGAATTTGAGAGTGCGTATGTGTGTTGTAGGTTATTTATTACCCCATTTCCCCATAAAGCAAGACCTCAGGATTTTCGCTGAGCAAAAACCTGAGCACAGTGCCAAGTCGTAGAATTAGAACAATTTAATCCACTATCAATACAACTATATGGCAATCAATAGGTGCCGCAAAGTTAACAAAACAAAAAAAGAGACAGCCAAAGTGCTTTCAGTCCTGGCCTGCATGGGCATACATCTGCATACGGCTGCAGTGCTTATGCAGAACTGAAACACAGTTGTGTGCATACTTCAGAAACTATATAATATGCAATCTGTCTCCTCCGTTTATGTCACTATGTAAGAATCATTCAGAAATGGTAATTCACACTCGCTTTTTGTGAATTGTGGAAAGAGAATCGGTACTTTCTGTGTCATTCATTCCGATTTGTACACCCACGGTTTATAGAATGTAATGGCAAACCTAGAGGCAATCACGCATACCGAAACGGACATGCCTGATTTGTCATGGAAGTATATCATAGATTAATCGTTTCTTTTAGTGATTTTGTGGCAAACGGCCGGTTCTCGTAGCCGTGGTCGCTGGAGTGTATAGCTCCGGCGCTCCGCCGAGCTAAGGGTCGCAGGTTCGAGTCTCGCCAAGGAATGGGTGTATATGTGTTATGTAATTGTGGTAATAAGCGGTAACGAAAAACAATAAAAACACAGTATATAAACTGGGTAAAACAAGAGAACTTAAAAAAATTTAGTAATGTGAGAAGATTATGAACAACTTTCTACCATAATCCATTTACTGGAGACTTTTCTAAACAGCCTAATGCATGCTTCATGTAACTTGCTAAGTGGCATATTATTACGGATTACTTTTTTCACTTTAAATTTTATATGCAATATAAAACGAATCGCGTACGTGGGCATAGATGCAAACATTACCAAAAGTCTGCTTCACGAAGAAGTAAAACTTTAAAACCATTTGTAAATCTTTATGTTTATTTCGTACTATTGTTCACTGAATTCATTCATTATTTTTGTCACTTGACTTCGTCATGTCGGAGTGTTTGCCATGTCAACGGATTAAATGACGCACATTGAACTTTCAACAGCCCGGTGAGATTCATCGTCGTTTACAAGCTGTTGATCGAAGTAGTGTGAATAGTGACAATAAAATGCCGTGCTCTTGGGAGTGTTAAGCTTACATCGAGTTTTTGTTGCTAATGAGAAACCTAGAACACTGTTGACTAGAAACGTGAAAAAGATAAGTGTTTATTCGAAAATCTACTCAGTTCTTGCACATTATAGCACTAGAGCTCATGTCGAGTTAAACTTCCAATCCTTTTTTCTCTCTTTATATTCTCCAGATTTTCACTTCTTCTTGAATTTAGACGGAGCTTAAGAGCATTCAGTTTGCCAAGGATTGATGAAGCAAACAACGCTGGAATATTTCGGTTAAGGAAAAAATCCACCTTACCCTTTGGGATGCAAAAACTAATTCACCGACGGGAGAAATATTTAAAACCATGTCATATTCATTCAGACTTAAGTTTCTTGTCATTCATACAGAGATAGTAAAGCATGATTGGCTGCGATCATGCGCAGTATCCTGGCGTAGATCCTATACCAAGCATAGACTGATTATGAAATAGGTGAGTAGATGCTTCAATCGCATGCCAAATTGCAACTATAATTTTTCAGATATAAATAAAACCACAATTTTTGGAAAATTCCTTGCATAGAATTAGCCAACATTTATCTAACCTACTGAAATTCACTTTTAAAGAATGAACTCTGCACGACTGTGTTTTTCTACGCACATATGACTTTTCCTCGTAAACATTATATGGCATAAGTGTTATCAAAATATTTCTTCTCAAGAGAGAATTAACTAAGAATGTAACTAACCCTGAGATTTAGTATACATTTATTCACATTTTTGTATGTTGTTAAATTCAAATTCCTACTGCTTACATGTAACTACATTTAAATGTACCGTTGCAAATATATAGGAGTTGACTGAGATTTACGATTCGATGCTGCGTATAATCACCACCACTCACCCAGTATCGCCTTGTCTCAATCTTTGAGAGAAGCGAAGTCATTCACCTCAGAGTAAACTTTACTTGGAAGCGGCGGTCCACATGGCAATGTGCGCTAGTGCGTTTCGTTTTGATGTTTCATGGTGTGGGTTGAGTGTCGCCTGCGGCAAGCGTTATTGTATTCATGTGCATATGTGAAAACTATAGAGTAAACCAAAATAGGACAAGTCAGGGAAAGAAATCAGGAAATATTTAGTTTCTGAGGTTAATTTTTATGACACATCCCTACAAAGCAAACTTAGACAAGCTTGAGCACTTTGGAGTACGCGTTCCACTTTCACGCGTTGCTGGTTGCATAAGTAGTAAGGCAATGACATGACTAAACAACACCCTGTTGTGAGTGCGCTATTAATTTAATTGAAGCGCAAGGGAACACCATTAAAAGTAAGGAAAGACTCGGTGCTAATAGGCAGGGCACGGAACTCCCAGTGCATGGATATGTACCTTCTCTTGAGTGCAGTATATGTTCACGAGTTAAAATCTGGGCCGTAACGTTAGCAAGTTAATGCAACAGAATAACAGGTTTACTACTCACTGCGTACCGCTATGTGAATAGCTAATGCTCTACATGGGGGTTGGGGAATCTGCCATCAATGTGCAACGAGGTGCCGTAATCCGATATTTATTAATGCCCTGACGCATCATCACAGACGTTTACAACCGCACATATGAAACCCTAAACTTTATCGAATGAGACAAAGAGTATTACTATTCACGCTGCTTTACCAATATGTTAATATAATTCCATTACATGAAGAAATTCCTTTTGTTGATAACGTATAGCTAAATCCTTTTAGTAAAGAGGATGTTTGTCCTGAGATTTATTTACTAGTTACCGTGAACGGATTTCGCTGTTCTCTCTACATTTTATTTAGATAGTTGTTGGATAGCTACATTTTGGTAAAGTTTGTACAACAAATCTTATGTGTAACTATCACACGAATTATGTACCTATATGTATTTTTTTTTCTAATAGGTACACTATTTGTATAGAAAGTTATCTGCCTAGAAGTGTTTTCAAGTTGAGGTGACGAATCTATGAAATTTGACAAAAATTGTAAAATCTAAAAGTTACATTTTTTCATAATAAAATAGTATGAATTCTAAACCCGAATATTTCCATATTCAAAATACTCCACATGATGCAATGTTTTAATTATTTGTTTAAAAATAGGTACGGGAAATACATCAAACAAAATGATTATATAGTTTTTTTAAAAAATAATACTGCAGTTTTGGGAAAACAAATATTGAAATTTGAAAAAAACAAGAATTTTTGAAAGTATAAAAACTAAACATTGTTCTATGATAAGGGGTTAATACAAAATATCGAATATGATAGATTTGTTATTAACTGCAAAACCTGCAATTTATGTGAATATTTTGAAAAGAGTATCGTTTAGTGTACGTATTTTAATTAGGGAAATACATCTACACAATTAAAAAATTAATGTTTAAAAAAACTATGAAAGCTATATTTTTGAAACACTAAAAAAATATTGCTGTTATTCTGTGTAATATCTGGCATAAATTTCAATAAAATATCTTATATGCTGTGAATTTTACCGTTTCACAGATGCATTACCTTAGTCTTTCAAGATGCGAAGCTAAGAAATAGTAAATTTAAGTGATCGTTTTTGGACAGCGTCACCTCTCAACCAAGCGAGTTACCCCATAGTTAAGTTGTGGTGAAGTTTAAGTGTTGAGGTATTAATGCAAAGTTAAATGCAGATGTTCTTGAAAACAAATTTATTGTATGTATTATTTTAGCATACTATAATATTTGTTGAATTTATTAATATTATACGGAATTCTTTCAATGCAACACTGATTTTCATAAAAAAAACACGCAAAGCGCAGATTATCTAGTTGCAATGTATTTAACTGTATCCTATTTGTCTAGGCCAAACGAAATATGTTAAAAAATCTCTTGGCATTAAAGTTAGGGTTATGGTGCATTTGCTCATCATCAGTGCATAATCCATGGCAAAGAACAAGAAAAAGGCAGTGGAAATGATGGTGGTCCCTAATGGTTCCAGATCGAAACGCCACGGCGAATATGGTGCCCCTTTAGAGAGTATTGGCCGCGTACGACACAATCGACCCTCCTTCGGGTCTTCGATGCTGAGCCCTAAAGGTTCCAGGGAGAACCTCTACAAAAAGTATGCTTTAGATCTCGCTAAGCTCCGCTGTATGAGCTAAATGTGTAGATAGCCAAATAAAATGCCACGAAAGCGAACTGAACGATGAGGTTAAAGCATCGTGATAACTAAACACAAAATTAGCTTAGAATTTCTTTTGTCAAACAGGGAAACCATGAAGAAAGCAGCCAAGTTAGTCGGTTCACTGGATTCGGACTAAAATAAAAACCTCTGGAAAGCGAGCTACAAGTCCATCTCGCATGCTTTCCATGATATTATTTCCAGAGAACGACCACATGTAAAATATGGATATCAAAACATGCTAAGTTAGCCCCAGAGATTGCTGCAAACAAATTAACTCTACAGTACCGTGTCTTCCTGGCTCGCCTATTGTGAAGGTTAACTGGATTTGAACCAAGAACATCTCGAAAGCGAGCCACAAGCCATCTCGAACGTTTCCCATGACATTATTTCCAGAGAACAACCCTATTTAAAATATGGACACCAAAACATGCAGAGTTAGGCCCAGAAACTGCTGCAAACATATTAGCCCTAGGGCACAGTGTCTTCCTGGCTCACCTTTTTTGAAGGTCATGGACGCCTCCTCCTACAGGAACAGGCACTGTCTTATTGACCTTCATGTTCTGCTTAGACTTGTGCTCATATAAGATGACATCGGAAGCATGTCGTTTGCGCCTATCAAACAATAAACATTATAACGTGAGAAATGAAGAAAACTTACATCTTAGCGGGGTCCACCTGTCCGAACCCCACAGGGACACTGACTAGCTTCCCTGCCATCCTCCGCAGCGCCATGATAGTCTCCAGTTCTGCCAACCGTTGGTCAGACACCCGCTTCTGCCTGCAGCAAAATATAACAAAATATTATTATTCTGCAAAACTCTATGCACATTCTTAAAGCTATGAAACCGAATAGCAAGAATAAGGTTCTTCTTTTTCAATATTGAACGAAAATTTCAGGAGTGATCTGTCTGCTAACTGTATACAACAGGTGACATTTGAGAGTTTTATATTTAGTGACTGAAAATATTGTATTCTTAAAATAAATAAAAAATATCTACATACGCCAGATTTGTAAATTTTGTTTTTCTATTTTTTTCCCCAAAATAACAATTTTGTTTAAAAATAGTGCAAAGATATATAGAATAAACAGTTAACTATATGGCAGTATTATTTCTCAGATTAAGTTTTAAATACAACACACTGGATTGAACGGAAGTATAACATGTTTTCAATGATTATTCTCATGCTTTACTCGAAACAGATTCATTAAAATAAAGCAGAAGCGTAAATGATACCGTTATATCACTTGATTTTAAGTTCAAAACAGTTACGAAATATGCTTATATTTTGTTTTATTTAATCTAAATTTGACTTGTAGATTGTTCTATTGAGACAATTACAACCTTGTAAATATATTTTTATTATCGTAATAATGAATTATGAATATTTTAACCTCAATGAAGAATTAAATATAAACACAAATAAGAATTGTCTGTACAGACAATTAAACCTGTGTAAAAGTCCAATTTTCTCTGAAATTGCAAATGCTAATGAATAAATAACGTTGATGTTTATTGCTCATTATTAATTTTTAAAAAAATATCTCATCTTTCGGCCACTTTTTTCAATTACTTCAGCCAGAATAAAATTTTGAACTTTTGACTTTTCAGCTACTTACTTAAGATGGACTTCTCCGGTAAAACATTTATACATAAATGTATTCTTCTTTTGTATAAAAATTGTTATGCTTTTGGGCAGTATTCTAGGTGCTACTTATTTACAACATACGCATTGTGATTTGTTAAATTTCTGCCGTTCGTACACAACAGTCACTTTATGTTCTAATTTAGAGCTACCAAAACAACCTCGTAAACCGAGGTACTCACTTGTGGTAATAAACTTAGTAAGTTGTATCAACAGAAGGTGGTACTTAAGCACTAGTGTCAACCACCAAACCGAAAGCTTCCGCCACCTAAAGCCGTTTAGTTAAGGTTATACGAAGTAAGTACGCTTAGATAACCTCATAAGTCATACTGCAGCCCCTAAGAAAAAATGTGTCGATGAAGGGCAAAATCGGGTGTTCTAAGTAATCACTTAAATTTCCTGAAGTATGCGTATAACAAAGCAAACTTTTATGCACTGGTTGGTTAAAGCTTGGATAGTAAGAATACCGTTTTATAAATACATTATCTAATCTGTATTTTTGTTTAATTTTGGAACAAAATACATTAACGTTTTCTCAGAATACTGTTTCATAATATATTCTGAAACTATTTTCTGAGTATAGCAAGAAGGCGGGTATCATTTTATTTCAGTTTATCTTTTTATTCATGGAAAATAACCGTACAGCATTTCAAACCCTTACGTGTAACCCTTCCCTATAAAATGGTACATAAATACATACGTTTAGTTTAAGAAAAACTGACTTCCGACTTGAAGTTTAGGTTCTCACCTGATGCCACTGTGCATTGATATTTAGTATTTCATTTGTAAATTACCTTAATCTGAGTTTTGTGCTAAAGTTTTGAGATTACATATGTGAAACATTAGACTATCACATGAATAAATTAAATTACATATAATCCTATAGCTATTAAATTACTGTGATATTAATAATCGTGTGTAGTCGATATTGGTGCCTTAAAGGTTGCTTAAGATGTAATAAGCATTGAAAACTACAGCTTTCTTCAGAAACACATTTAGTTTATTGTAATTCAAGACCCCTCTGGTCACCGATAGATGTCGGCTGATGTCAAATTTTGATTACATATAATATATTTACGTTTTCGAAACAAGTCTTAACACTGTTATTAATGACTAAATCAACATTGTACTGGAAACGTTTCAATAAAATAATTACATTATGATATGAGGTAAAATTGTAATTTATTCCCAATTTTATTCCCACTTCGAATTGCACCAAACCAGTGCCTAATCATAGGTATGCCACTTCTGAAAGTTACTGTGTTCACCTTCATTCATGTGTTAAATATTCACTCGCACCGTAATCTAAAAGCATCCTGAGCTTGTTACGTAAATAAATATTACATTCGATTGATTATCAATGCCCATTTCTACCCATAAGATTGCCATTGTACATATAATTTGTTTACAAAATAACCATATTTAATTGAAAAATACCATTACTCTAAGCTAATATACAATGAGCCGTGTTGTATTTTAAATTATATTCATGGCTTTCATCACGATATAATGAACGCTGTAGCGTGAAATAATTTTGATTTCGGAGGCAGCTCTATTGCCTGCCGGTTCACTGAATTTATCTCCCAATACACATGTATCTCGGAGAAGCATTTTCCTCTAAAATATTAACACTTTCATTGTACGTGCGTGTTCAGACTCTGATAATTTCCATGTTCAGCTACTCGTTTTAATTACCAAAGTCGCAGTTACAGCTACAGAAGACACATGCACGTGGTGATACAGAAAGCAATGTTAATTAACTCGCAAGCATGAAAGTTAAATCGTGTTTTATTGTGATCCCTGTTTATTTCGAAAATTTGAATAGAGTAGTGTAATTGGCACTGAATCTCAAGTTCGGTGCAACAAAATCGGATCGTATGTTAAAACTTGTATTGGGTTACGTGATTCCAAACAAGCACAGAAGCCTCCAAAATAAGCTACGCAACAATTGAGTGAAGATAAAATGTGTTACTGCTGTTAGTAAAACTTATGAGTCTGTTTTTCATGGCCCAGAGCTTAAAGCTCAGGTATTTCCAATAAAGCATAGTATTAAACGAACTCACTTCCACGAACGCCGTTCGTGAAACGTAACATTAAACTGAAGCGTATTTCAAGGTTGTCACTTAAACTTCCTCTTCCTAAATATTACATCCTAGTAACCTTCAAGCCCTTGTCCGGAATTCTCGCTTGGTGAGAAATATCTCCGCTGTTTAGCTTGTAATGTTTCTGCAACGCAAAGCAACATTTTCTTTCAAAAACTGTGATATTTTACATTCTCTTTGTTCTTTAGCTGCATCTTTTCTTTACTGCAGCAGTTTATAACTTACTTTTCTCAAGTTTGAGGGTGCTCGTTTTACTTGGGCATCAGTGTTTTATGAAACTGGCTCATCAGTTCTCTTCTAATCCTCTAGATGTTTCTGAGTATTTATTTTTATATTTAATGTCCAGGTTTAACAACACAGTCTGCAGATACAAAATTACCCCGAAACTCCTCCATAAGCATCTTTGTTCTCACGCCTTTCATGATGCTATTTAATGGAATAGGAATTTTCATTTAGCATGAGTCTGAGTACCATTGACGCACTTGCAACGGATTCAACTGAGATTTGAAAATCAGTCATTTCAATACTCTTATTTAAAGCAACCACCGCCCATTTATCTCATATTTTTTAAAATAGCATTTATTTATAGGGGTTGTCAAAGCTTTGGGTATTAATAGACACATTTTATCAGTTATTCTTGATAACACCTAACAAATCAGAGTTTTGTTTTGAAATTAAGTAATAAGATACAACCATTTAACTTAAAATTTAATTAGAAGTTTTATTTATTATGGCAATTACTCATATGCTATCTCATAAGCTAAAAACAAGGCTACTGTTGTTTTATAGGTACTATCCAAAATTGCTGCCATAAGTTAAAGAACTCGTTAAATGGCAAAAATGCTGACACTTTATGCTTAGAGGCTATTGGACATCAATTTTACTAAAGCGGTAGAAATGAGTATTCTATGCCGACAACAGAAGCAAAATGATGACCTCATGAAACATTTTATGGATGGCTCTAAGGTTAAGAGGTCAAATGTCCTCTCGCTATATGTGGCGTGAAAATTAATTATTTTCACAAATGTAAATACAGTAGTACAAGCTGTTTCTGGAACGTTGTAGAACGTTTCATAACCCTCTCTGTGTTCGCTCTAAACTCAATAGAATTGACGTCCTACCAGCGTCTTCAAAATTATTATGTTCATATTGGTAAGTATGGGATATTATTCTGCATAGTAATGAAATATATACTTATCTGTCTGTAAATGTTTGCAAAACTTAATGTAATTTTTTAATCCTGCAAAAGATAGGTCCTCAGCAAGTGGCCGGAAGAACTACATTCAAAATGGTTTGAATATTCGTATTGTCAAATATTTTTCAAAGTGGCTTTGATTAAATAAATGTTTCTTTTAAAATTATTAAGTTCTGCTGTAACAAAAATCGAGTTAAAAATCGAGGTTTCCTGTTTGTTTGTAGAGCTGTCTAAAGATACGCATCAACACCTTGTTCTTTCGCTATTATACAACCACAGATTAGTTTCTGGTTTCCTTGATAAAGAATTCATACATCAGGTCGTTGTGGTGAATATTTCCTGCACTTGAAAAAATCTAAACTGGTTTCTCCGTCAAATGTTTAAAGATAACATAAAGTATCAAAAACTTTTGTTTTCACTAGCATTCTATTGTTATCAAATGGGTCAAAGGATTTGAACGAGATGCCTTAAGCAATAACAGACAGTTCATTGAACTTTGTAAGACTCAAGCCTAATCCGGTCAAGGAGAGTCAAATTGAACATTTACGTTGAATAAAATTTCGGTTTAGTTTTTTTATTTAAGTATGACGTGAATAAGTATACAGAAGACACAGTATTAGTGCTAAGGGAGGTTTATCTTACTTAAGTTATAAATTAGCAACTCAGCAGAATTTTATTTGTGTTTTAATCGTATTTCGCAATTGAGTTATTGTTTTCTTCATGGTTATCTTCAACTAGGCGCCATCAAATCATTTACGACTTGAAATGATTAAAATAAGTAATGACAGAATTAGGTTCCATTTAGCTGAATGCTACAAAGTAATGTCTAGTCCTGTGGTATGCAACGGCATACTGCCCTAATATCCGTTTAGGGACAGTACGTATGTTGTCGGTATTATCCGTTTAAGCCTTTAAAAGGATTTCCTAATTGAGATAATCTGCTATAGGTAGTAACATTCTAATTTCCTTACCACGAAATGGTCCTATACACCGGGCTGATTTTGAGGATGAAATTTACTATGTGATCAAATTATCCAATGAAACTTTCCAATGGGATGTTCTATGGTATTCTAATGCGAGTATGCCCGTAATCTCTATGATAGACTCCATACGCTCGGAGACGAAAGTTTTCCTGAAGAATGACAACTCTTTCTTCGCGTAAAGCTGCAAAGGACAGATATGATTTCGGATGGCGCGAATTAGCGTTCCAAAAACCATGAATTTTCCGTCGATCCAGATCAGAACTCATTATTATTACTGGTACATTGCTGTTAATATACTCCCTCAGTATATTAACAGCAATCTCCCTCAGAGATTCTGCTGCATGAACGTTGTTCTGTCATGTTGATAAACTCAATGGTCTTTGCCGAACCAGTCTTTGGTGATAAGCAACAAGTAAGAATATGTTTGTAATCTCTGCCTTAACTTCGTCATGCAGAGCAACAAGAAGCTCCATGCACATTTTCGAATTTCACAGGTGTTACACCTGCTATTTTACAAACCCACACTCTTCCTTCGGAACGCCACACCAGCCCAATAGCGTCCTTCAAATGTTCCATGATTCATTAGCGTCACACTTGAGCGTCATGAGTAGTGTTCAGCTATGGAAAACAAGCTTCTTAACCTCACGCAGAAAAGTCACGGTACGTATGGAATTCTTCATTGATGGTTGCCATGGAAGATTACCGGGTTCGGTGCTCTCTGGAGACCAAAATAGAAGAAATGCTTGATCGCGTTGGGGATGTTCCAACATTTTTCTGCTTCATTATATATTGGAAATAGTTGATCGATTGTGTTTACCAGATCCTGCTAAACTTTTCGCACCCTATCATCTGACATGTTGGAAATGGTAGAATCGACAGAACGAGCCATTCTGATCTCTCACGATACATCGTTTTTGTTGCAAAACTATACATGTGTGTTATATGCTAGGTAGCTTCAGTGTTTTCACGACTCCTAAAAACACTGCGGATATTTTTTTATCGCAAAGTTTTCATTTTTCGCACGGAAAAAAATGAGCTAATGGAATTTAAGACGAAGGAGATATAGCTGTTAAAAGTAATGAGAGATTACAAATTTTACATGCCTATAAGAAAGAAAAAGAAAGAAGAAAAAAAAAAAAGAAAACGCTAACAAGGTATTTGTTTAAAATTCTTGTGTTGGTTAGCGCGAAAGATGAATTAGGGCTCGAGGTTACGTTACTCGCGTAAAATGATCATTAGCACATATGTTCGTGTGGAAATGAAGATCGTGCGTGGAGAAAATGACTCACGAAAGAGCTGCCACCAATTATCTTAATATGATTATTAGGCTTGCTTGCAAACTTCCGTATAGTACAAAGGACTAATGACATACATCAAGTATCGTAAATCGTACCGCAGAAAGTACTAAGGCTTGGATCAGACTTAAAACCTCTCATTTTATTTTGATATTTTCAGAATTTCTAACCATGGACACAGAAAAAGACTTAGGATAATGTTATCGATCATAAAGTGGTGTCGTATTAGGTACAGTAAGTGTTAAATTACCATGGTATACTATGCCATAATGCCTTCATTTTCATTATACAGTGCAGTTTTTTTCTCTCTCTGTGCTTATAGGCACATGAGCTTTGTGTTATATTTGTGTAGCTTGGGTTTTTAGATTTATTTTAAGAAAGTTAAACGCAATTTCTTCAGAATTTTAAGTAAATATTAATTTAAAAGCAACGAACTACGTTAATAAAACTGATGAACACTTTTTTCTATGTTTCTCTACACATTTGGTAAAAATTACTGTGATGCGTTGGTACCTAATCAGTGGAATTTATATATCTTGGACTGTTAACATTGTAGCTTGTTGGGTAAAATTAAATTTTTTTACCCAATGCAAGTGCTTAAAAAGAGTTAAAATTAATAAATTTCCGCAAAATATTTAAACTAAAGCAGCATATGCTTAAATGTAATTAAACCAATGATTCCCTTATCACTTTGTCATGTAAATAAAATTATAATACGTATTTGAAATCCTCATTTGCCCATGCCTAACATTTACTTACAATTTAAAAATAGAGTTAACACTCCATAGAGTGCCCTAAATGTGCAACTCCCTTCTCTAGGATTTACAGGTAACAAATTCCTTCTTTTATCTTTTTCATACTTTGTTTGTTCAAGATTTTTCAGTTGCTGCTCTGGATATTAGGAGGATTATTTTACATTGTCTCTTAACTGATGAACAGAACAAACCAAATGCCACACATATCACATATTCACAAGGTGTGTTAACGAGCTCAAGCAAGCTTAATGGTAAAGTTAAGCTTCTCTAAGTGAGTAAATATTTATAAATATAACTTCCAAAAGTTTAACGTGAAAATTTTCCGCTGAAACGCACTTAACGTAACAGAGAATGTTAATATTTAATTCATAACGAGAATGTTGTATCTCAACAAACAAGAAAGTTGCATCAGAAGAGTTGTGGCGTTGCAACCTCAGCTGCAAAGTTGCTTAGCGAGTGCAGATACGCTCGCCTATATGAATCGCTTAACGCAAATGTTTTAGATTAACATAAAAGCAGCTGACAATCTAATGAAGGCACATTAGTCGCTGTATCAGAAATGAAGAGCAATTATTGAACCTGCAAGCTTTGGAAGAATAATGACAAGAGTTTCATTAAACTTATGGATACAGATAAATGACAATTCTCCCTCAACAAATTTATGAATTTATTCATCCGTTACTTACCGATTAAAATGTGCGGATCTTTTCTTTGAGAATTTGCAAGAAAATATATTAAATACATTTTTTAGTACCAAGAATCCCTGAATTTCTCATTAGACATTGTCTGAGGGGGGCATACCGATAATCTAGATTTTTAGGAGGAGGAGGAGGTTTGGAGTCTGTTCCCTAAATACTAAGGCCCATTGAGAGTTGCGAAGTTTAATGAATGACGTCACTTGGTACTCGCCACTTGAGGTATGAAAAATCTAAAGTAATCAAAGGCGATACGAACACGGGAGTTCCGAATTTGCAGTCAACCGCACTGACATCTGCAGATACTTCAAGGTACTTGAAATTTATGTTATTTAAGGAGGAAAATATACAAAATGCAATATTTCGGTATTCATTTTGTAGCTTCCGCTCTAACTCGTATAAACCAGTATCTTATAATAATTATGCTCACATATTGTTTAGATCAATTGTTTATTTGCTGCATTGTGTTAATTTAAGTGTGCAACGCATTTTGTGCACTATGCTTAAAAGCTTAAAGACAAGCTATAGTAGTTTCCATTATTAGTATGGCTATACTACTTTGGTATATTAAGGAGATAATATCGTAAGCTGTAAAAATGCGTCTGCTCTGCAGTTAGGAATGAAATAAAATTTAGTCCTAAATTACATGTGTAAGGAAGTGTACAATTGTAATCCACGCCAGCTAGGCGTTGAGATAATATAGCACCATTATTTTCCTATTTACAATAGAGAGGGCAAAAACGAACTTTTCTTATACCAAAACTGATATGCGTTTTACTGTCGAAGTCTTTGCTAATGCATTCCGATGTTGTGTTAGCCTCATATTACAAATGAGCTTCTAAAATAAGCAGTGGTATCATAAAGGACTTTCTCTCAGGTGAAAGTTGCGGCTCACTATTGCAGAAAAACTAAGTATGAACAAGTGAAACGCTACTGTGCAGAAAAGCAATAATTTAGCTTACTCAAAGTGGCAACCTCTGAAATATATACCGCCGCATATTCATACCATGAGCAAATAATTCGGCATCCACACTCACGGAAGATAAAGGCAGTGCAACATCCTTTGCATGCTTTGTCAAAGGAATTTAGTTTTGAGGCTGTAGTTAACGGCAATATGGATTCTTAACAACTTCACATACAAAGTAGATTGCGGGCCTATAGGCCATGCTCTGGTGTAACAAGTTTTGGGTGGAGTGGTTCTGCCCCAAATACCAAATTTAGGGTGAATTCTCTTTCATTCTTCCTATAGATTTCAAAGTAAGCCCTTTCTACATATCTAGATTATTATTACTCAATTTAGGTAGGCATGTTTTATCAGCAAAGTCACAACTCGAGCTCTTTCTCCCTTTCTCTCCCTCTCTTTCTTGATGTGTCTGCATGTGCGCGCGTGCGTAAATTCATACCTTTTTTCAAAACCGACTTTTTGAGGTATTAATAAAACAAAACATTCATAAAAGACTTAATAATTACAAAAGCTTGTGCCTTTACCTTATTCCTATTATTCGTTGGACCTATCCTCTGTCCCAGGGTAACCAAAATAAAGTTCAGAGTCATAACATATGAAACTTTATCCTGTTTGTGTGAATGGATAATAGCTAAGAAAAAAACATTAGTATGACTACTGAAATCTTTGAGTTGATTACTTAAATACAAAAGATTTTCAGAGAAAGGCCCTTTTTTCTTTTTTATATATCAATATTTTACACAAAACTCATTAATACGTAAAATATTTCGATCGTTTTTGCTTCGTGTCCCATTAAAGTTCCAAGTTTTGGGAATTTAATTAGAATACTAAATGTTCTATTGTCTAAATGGGACATATCGGATGGTAGGCATATACCAAGTCTCATAGTAACTGATTCAGTCATTTTTGTGTAACCAATTATAAACATTAATACCAGCTACTTGATGATAATTGTTCTTTCACAGTAGTTGAGATACATGAAGTTTTAATCTGCGTACGAGTACCTCACCATAGTAGTTCAGGCAGAAAGACCATCCCCACGGAGACACGAAGGTCCGTGGTTCGAGTACCGGCCTTGACAGAGCGGAAGGGCTCAGTCTGTGGCCCGCATTCGGGAGGTCTCGGGTTCGATTTCCGGTAGCCGCCGACTCTGACCCGTGGTTTTCCTCTGGTCACCAAGGCGAATGCTGGGGTTGTGTATTCTACCACGATTTCTCCTTTCCCCCATTTCCTATAATTTCATCTCTCTCTCTCTCTCTCATCTTACTGGAGGTGTTTTTTCGGGTTCTGTAGTGCGGCTAGAGTCGAGCAGATAGCATGGTTGCTGCGCTTTGTAAAGAGCTTCTCCCCGTAAAACGCCAAGGTGCGTTGGCCCGCTTGCTAGGGTCGCTTTGTCACCCTCTCGCGGGATTCTTCGCTTCTGCCGGTTGCGGCGGGTGTTTCAACTCTGCAATATTAGGGACTTCCCTGTGTTTCTGTGGACCTGTCTGTTTGCGGCCCAGCGACCTCCTGTGGCTCCTTCACTTTATCCCTGCCTCCCAGGAGGTGTAGTCACAATAGATCTGGTTGGTCGTAATGATGTGTCCCCCTCCGGTAAATACCTCATACGGCCTTGGTATTGAGCTTTTCAAGTCTAATTCAACATGCTAATAATTCAACACCACTTATACAAAATAAAAAAATGCAAGTAAAACTTTTATTGCAGATTGTTATATTATTGATTTATATCTTTGTGTTCGCGAAATTTCTAAAAATACAACAATTGTAGTACACTACGTATTTAAATCGAGTAACGGTCATCGAGATGTAGAAATGAAAATTAGGTATAGTTCGTGTCTGCTGCATTTTCTTTGGTTTTATTCTACTGCTCTTGTCTTCAGGCCTTAAAGTTTCTAGGTGCGTGTACACAATGCCTGTTCTGATGTACCGCGGTAAGATTGTCTTAAGTGCATAAGTTTCATATGCATTCATTAAATTAAACATTTTAGTTCTTGTTTCACAGGTGTTACAAACTTCATTTCTACCGCTTTAATTCTTGGGCGATGTTTCTGTGTAACGCTGTCACAGTCGTATAGCAGAAATTGTACCGACATGAACTTAGAACATTTTAATAATGTATCGCTTCTAACCTTCCCTTTGTTTTTAAAAGGCTCCATCTGTTCTGCCTGAAAGCAGGCTCGTCTTCCTTATTATGAAAAAAAAAGTAGTTTAGGTCAGATGCAACCACGACTCGCTCCAGGATTACTACTAGGGAGGGTGATATTGAGGCGATTTGCTGTTGCTTTCTACAGAACGGGAATGAGGCGACATTAATTACCAGGTGACGTACACAAGCCGTCCTTAATTGAAGTTAATTTATACCGGATAGCGCGGATGCAAAAGGTCGCCATACCGACAAAGAGGAGACCGCTAAATGAAAAACCAATGCTTGAAAATAAACACTAACTGCTATTACTGATCCCAGAGCTCATTCGGTAGAAAAACTGCCTGATATATGAGGTGTTCCGGGTTCGATTCCCGGCTAAGCCTAAGAAGTTGATATTAAACGAAAACATTTAAGAATCTGACGTTTGAATGTGGGAGTACCTATGTGTGGGGGGAGTTATTGGTTATTTAATAAGCAATTCGCTCATTAACAATAATTCAGGATTGCCACTTACGCAAACCTGAGTACATGCGTTAAGTCATTTAATTCAATGACATTAATCTACAATCAGTACAATTATATGGCACCAATTAAACAAAATTCTATTTTTATTACATCTATGCACCCTTAAGGGGCGTTAAAATTCAATTATTTTCTATTTGTAGTGCATTATTCATAATATTCATGTGCAAAAACATGCCCGCTTTGATGGACGATTTGATGTAAGGGCCTCCCAGGCCCACGTTCTACCTGGAATGATCCGCCATTTAATATTATTTCTATATGTCCAAAATAAAAGGAAAGAAAGAAAATAGAAATGTGCGCAGAAGACAGATGCCGCGTCTGAAAATGTTCTGAACAGCCTTCGAGCCTCAGCTGCATTTTGGTGCGCCTCCGCAAAGATCGTAACCACATGTTACACTTTGATAAGTGTAATACATGTGTGTAACATATGTCACAACTCTGTATGACCTTTCGTTTTGTACCTACACTGTCCCTTTGAACAGCAATGATGCGGAAACTTCTTTTGCACTTATGTATGTGGGAAACTAAAATGCAAAGAACGGCTTGTTTGGGCCACCTGTCATGTAGTTACATCCTGTCTTGAACCCATAGCGTATGTTTTCTCATGACGAGAAATACTCATCTCCGGCTGAAAATAAAACCAGGAATGCTGATGCCACGTCAGAGGGATATATAATATGGTCCTGCATGTATTTTTAAAGATTATCGCGTCTAAAATAATGAACCTGAGCATCAGTGAGAATAATTATTTTTCACGGTATTAAGAATTGTTAAAATAATTGCTTTGTAGTAACTTTGCAAAAATATATGCCGTAGAGTTTTAAAGAACAACTGCATCACGCCATTAAATGTGCGGAGTTGTTAACGAGCAGAGGAAAATTCTTCAGCTGGGCCAAAGCATGTGGATCTAAGCAAACGGGCCATAAAGCGCAGGTGTATTTCCGATGAAAGCCGTGGATCGCTGTCTCTTTTAAAGTTGGTAGAAGATATGTGTAATGTAATTCCAGAAATCTACTCACAGTCAGTGACTCACAGAAATCATTTATACCAAGTGGAGCTAGTATTAATAAGAGCAGATGTTTTGAGGTATAGTAAGCAACAGAAATGTATAATACATTTTCTTAAGGCTAGATAAAATTTTCATAATTACAAGTTTACATAAGAGAATGTTTAAGAGAATATACAAAGAACGTAATATATATCCAGTATAGAGTATTCGTATACTCTAGCTACATTATATATAGCCGGAGTATATGATAAGGATTTTGAATGGGGTGAAGCAATGAACATACTTATTCACCCCTCAGCCTTTCTAAACAGCGAGTTTTATGAAAAGCGTTTTGTTTTTTACGGCATTATCTCTAATATTTTGTTAAATATTTCGTAATATTTTGAAAGTATCCAAATTTTTACGCATAAATGGAATCCTAAGAAAAATACTTTTTTGCCCGAAGTTTATTCGGAGAAAAGTTATTCACAGTAGTTAGTGTAAAAGTTATTGTAATTTATCATATTTCTAATTACACAAATATTATGCTACTTAATTTAAGCAAATTAGCGTGTAAAATATACACTACACGAAAACTTAACGCACTTAATGTCGTAAAGAAAAACATTTAGCATCCACAACAGCGCCATAAAGTGCATTTATGAATGCCTTCAATATCTTTGGAATCTAGGTTTTTATTCTTAGGAAAAAGCTTTGTTTTTCCTATAATACAAGGTACATTCCGTGCGTTAAGTGCAGCAGTTTATTAAATTCTATGAAAAAGCAACTTACTTTTTTATTATTGGCCATAGCTCGTCTAGCGTTGCCATCACAAGTGCAGAAGCATCATACAGGAAAACAACAAGAAAACAGAGAGAAAAAGCAAATAAAAAAGTTGCGTATCTGGAACAGAAAATGAGCAGGCGAAAGCAAAAAGAGCAAAACCAAACTACAAGGAAGCGGGTGTCAAAGCATTTCTGTAAAAAATTATAATAATAATTAGCTACCACACCAAAACAGGAAGGCACAGAGGAGGATGTGTAATCTACTTTCGCTGAAATGAAAAGAAAATACACAAGCAAAGATGAAATAAATATTACTAAAGAAATAAGAGAAATGTTTTTAATTGGCACCTGGTTATATGTAAAAGAGTTTGCGTGTTTCTTAACAATATAAGCTTGACGACATTAATAAATTGAAACTGTAGTACTTTTTCTTACAGGTTCTATGGTGAAGTTAAATATTTCAGCATTTTTGGCATATTAAAATGCAAAATATAACATGTAAAAAATAATCTTAATGTTACGTTTTCCTTCCTTAGGAAACAATTCTATACAGGGCTTTTCACAGCTAATGCATAAAGGAATTTTAAACAGTAACGTATAATTGTAATTAAAACGAGATAAAAATGTATTTTATGTATAATCTTCAGACACCTCAACTCACATTTCTGAGAAGGCTTTAGTTTGTAAGTACAAACTTTTTGCAATCTTTGTTGCCTGGATTATGTCGTCATGGAAGGAGCTTTGAAATTGTAACCTGTATTTGTTCTTAATTAACCCTATCATTAAGCCTCATAGCAAAGTTCCTACATCTAAATTAACTGTATAAAATAAATAAAAGCAAAATAATAAAGAATTTAAAATGTAAAAGGGTTCTTTTGTTTTAAATTGATCACGTTTCTTTAACCTCTAGCATGTGTAGCTTCTGAAAATCCATGCATATAGGTCATCTCAAATCTACAAACTCTCATACTTATATCCAGATGCCAGTAACTTCACCTTCACCTTTTTGAGTTAACAGATCGTAAAATAAAAGTGTTAGCTACCGCGTAGTAATTATGTATAATCAAGGAATAACAACCTACACAGTTGTAATTTACCTACTTATCTCATCGATTCTTTCTTTCAGTAATGAAAGTTCTTTGATGCAGTACTTTCACGTACAACATTTCTGTTTTACGTGACTTTCTGGATTATGGTCCAGGTAACATGTTTAAAATATATGAAAATTATTTTTACAGAATTACAACTGCATTCAAGAAACAGCAGTGTTATGTGATTCAATTAATGATCTACTAATATACGTTAAAAGTCAAGAAAACGAATTTGTAATGGTTGTAATGGTACTGCTTTCTCTCTTTAGTTTGAGATTTTAGGATTTTTTAAACTTCTTTTTGCAGAAAAATCAGTGAATTTTCCTTTTAACAGTTATAATTTAGTTACTAGCTTACTTTGAATTTTCTTGTAGTATCCGCTTGGAATTTTGTATAACGGGTAAGACACAGACAATGTAGATATTTTAAGACACACAGTTTATTTCAAGTTTTTTCCCCTTTCTTTTGTGGTGTTAGCCACATACGGGATATCCTTATTATTAGTTTGAGTTTTTCAATACTTTAAGCCATTTTTCCCCAAGTTCTGTCGCCATACATTGCTTTTACGATGTCGTATACATCGCCAGAATACAGCAACCCGACTTTAACCATGTAACTATCCATTCTGTTTCCTGTATCCCCCTTGCACGTACAATGAAATGTGTAACCAATTCTGCAAAAGTTTATTTTGATTAACATGAAGTAGACAAATACGTTTTGTAAGAATAGTGCGTAGAGGCTACGAAAATAAACTAAGGAGAAAGGTCATGTGAACCTAACACATCTGGTTTTTAAGAAAAGCTGCTATCACCAAGGTACGACATTTTTTAACAATTCCATTAACAAATTTAGAGATTGTGAAATTTAACGTGTTCCATTTATGCTAATCGTGACTGTTTACTTTATATCTTCAATTTCCACTATTATTTTAACCGGAATTACAAGAATATCATTGCTATTTAATAGTTATTTATGTAAATGCCGAGGAATTTTTATAAGAGAATGTTTACTGAGCTGTAAACGAGATGGTATTTCGATTAGAAGTGCTACCTTATTAATAGCTGCATTAACATTCTCACAAATTTACTCTTTGTACAATAGTTTAAAAAACTTAAAATATTCAATGAGACGTAATATTTAGCAAATGTTTTAATAATTATCTTGTAATGAGAAAAACTATAACTGATTTCTTCTAACGTATGCTAATAAACATGTATGTAATATATCTACTGATGCATACAATCCAATTTCCGTGCTGATTTCAGTTTGGAAATAAATAAATAAATAAATAAATAAATAAATAAATAAATAAATTAGTTTCCGCGTAAATGGGAATTAATAGGCGAATAATTTGCTGCAAAATTTACAGAACTGCCGTCATGACATGCATTTTTTGTATTAAATTTGTGGTATAGAGAACGATAAATCTGTTTTCTAAGTGTGTATTGTAATGAAAGAGAAGTTATGCCAGGTGATATAATAACAACACGGAAATCTTTGGGAAGCGAATCTAGGATTCGCGCTTTCTGTTAGCAGACCTTGAGATAAAACTGAACGTAGAAGGAAGCGTAACCACAGGGGGATGTGGTAATGGTTTCGACTCCCACTGCGGTAATTTTGGGGGATTTCCGCCGGGGACAACTCTTAATCTCAAGTTCACGGTAATGTACGTAAGTGATTTTTACATACAAAATTCCGCGATAACGCTTCCTACTTTCATTTCTGACATTCAACATATCCATGAACAACTGTCGTCTTGAAATTTTCCCAGCATCACAATTCTGTTAATTCCAACATTACGCTAGGCTTCCCCATGCGCTTGCAAAGGCGAGGGAACGTTTAGAGAAACACGTGTAAGAACCTGGCACTACGCCAAGTTGGCCAGACAACTCTAAATTTCTGATCTCTTTAAACGTTAGCACCTAAATTATTGTAACTACCGATATCCTAACATTGTTTTCGAAACAATTCTGTATAAGTATTTAAGTATTTCATTGCTGAGGTCTGTTTTAATTTATCTACAGAATTACTCCTGTAGTTCGTGTTTTTCGCATTTAATTTTCCTTGTAGAAGGGTAAGAAGTAGAATATTTGTAACAGCAGCAATTTCACGTGGAGAAAGACAAACTAAATGAGTATTGGTATTCATTTTCTGACGTAAGTTACAATATTTACTGTAAAACTGAAGATTCCAGGGACCAGAGGATATCTGACAATACCCTTTTTAAATAAGATTATTTCAATCACGATAATCGAATAATATCTATATTTCAAGAAATTTTTGCATCTAAACTTCCTCAGTTGACAAGTTCTGCCTTGTTATATCTTTACAGTGATTTGAACGTAATATTTAGGACTGCGCACAGGCAAAGTTTGGTAAACATTGTTGCCAGTGCTCGGCATTATTTTAATTTTCTTTGTAGAAGTTTTAACATTTTTTTTTCGATTCCTTTTTGAATTTCGACGTTGAGGAGTTATCTGTCCTTTTGGGATCATTACTGGTATCAGAACAAGCTGGTTATGCAACTATCCAAAACCCTCTTTGATTATTTTAGCGTGAAATGATTTTTGCCCGATTTTTTGTTAAAATTTCACTGCGGATATAGGAATAATCAATGAAGAAGATGACATATCTTCCGTTAAAAATAGATATTATTTAGGTTATTTAGAATAGAAAGTATGATAATGTGCAACAGTGCGTTTTTAGAGGTAAGAGAATATGAAAAATATATTTCTAACGTTATATTACTAAACTTATGTTACCTAACAAAACAACTATTACAAAAAGAATAAAGTAAACCTTATGCGCTGCATTTACATGCCTTTCTCTTTTAACTCTTCTACAAAAAAATCTTACATAACCTTATTGTGTCTACTTATTGTTAATTGATATAGATTTTTATTATACATTTATACATTCGTTGTAGGTGTAAAGATACAGTAGGCTAAACGGTAGTGAGATGTTCACAATGTGATGGCTTTGAAACTCCATGCTTATTGCATGACTAAGAAAAAAGCGAACAGCGACTTACCACTTTAAAAAAGTATAAGCATTTGAAATTTGAAACTAATAACAAAGAATATCTCGAAAATAGTTAACGCCAAAAAATATTTGATATAAGTTGTGTGCTTTAACGAGATCTACATTTTTGTGTAGCAAGATACATACGTTTACCAATTATATAAAAACCATTCAAAATGAAGAGGACTTCACAAAGTATTCACAGAAAATGCAAGACATACATTTTATTTGCTATATAAACGGTTAGATGTATGGTATTTTAGTTAAAATCTTTAAGAGACATTTTTGGAAAAATTAAAAATAACAAAAAGTTTCCTCGCAAAAGATAGTTTGGGGTGGAGGATTTTATTGAAAATATCCATGTAGTATCATTAAAAGCTGCTGAATTTAAATAATAATTTGGTCTTTAAGCAGCTTTTCTTTTTTGAGTCATGTTGTTCATAGACACACGGACATACACACTCGGCGATTTTTATATTATTTTAATCAGAGGACCTCAAAACGTGAAGTTCACTTAAAATCTCCATATTGAAATTTTTGTGAAATTCAATATTTACACTGCTTACTATAGGTAAGTAGTAAGGAAAATAATAAGAAGAATACCAATTTTGAAAATACCACAAACGTTTTGTGTATAGTATTTAAATAGCTGGCAACAGCTAGATATAACATTTAAAATATTTTAAAGGTTGATAGAGTTAGAAAATGTGACATTTTTATGAAGTTAACTCAACACAAGCTTAGTTTATGGCATTAGTTTCAGAAATCTGTAGACATATTAAAGGATTTCAAATTTATAAATTATACATCTAACAGAGATGTTATAATACTTCTTTCTTAGCGTCCGGATTGGTCCGCATCATGCCGATGTTTTGCCGTAATCTGTGTTCGGTTTCTTTTTTTGGGCTACTGGAAATTTAGGCCAAATGCCGACGTAATTTTAACAGCCAACATGTTGGGTCCATCCGGGAGCTAAGTCAGAAATGTGCAACATTGACCGAGAAAATTTGGAGAATAAGCGTTTCAAACATGTTTCAGCCAGTTATAGGAGTTTGGGGTGTTGTGCACAGTATCAGGGTTATGTTTATCTTTACGAAAAAATGTATATTAAAACATTAAAATGTCTAGTTATTCTTTAATTTTTATTCACAGAGTTGTAACAGCTATTTAGGTTTCAAAAGTACTCTAACCAAAAACTAAATTTTGAGATAGAATTTTACTATCTAAATTTGTCGCGTTCAGGTTGTAAACTGCTTTAAAGTAGAAACTTTTTTAGAAAGTTTATTTAAATCCTCTGGATTGACGTTACACGATAGCTTTATGCAAGCTTAAATAAAATGACCTAAGGCAGTAATTTCCAAACGTGGAGCACGAAAGTTATTGCTCCGCAGTGTAGTGGGAGCTGGTAAACCGAAGGGTCCAGATTCAAAAATCGATTGGAACGCTGTACAACGTTATTTCTGCGTTTTCTTGATCCTACAAAGATAAATGACGGATGACTCTCAATTCCTTGAATTCTGGACTCATTTGAGCATTCATTCAATAACCACTATCACTTCATACATTCTCTCTATAGACTTTAAATGCTATTGTAGATGTTAAACCCATAAAGGGGAAGGGTTCGCAAAAAAATTGAAACTGGCTGAAACCAATTACTAAAAATGTTAATAGAATGGAAATTTGTGTCATACTATTATGAATTTAAAATTTATTAATTTTTGGACACTTGCATATGGGGTGTACTATAGCAAATGAACTTAAAGGTGACTATTTCAAATACATCGCCTTTCGATACTATTCCCAGTGGTCACGCTTAATGCTGAATTTAAAAGCGAAATTTTAGTCACATATCTTTTAATTTCATTACATATTTTATTAAATTACATATGTTAATACTGGCATTGATTTAGAACTGATATTTATAATTTGATTTTGAACAAGCTACATAAAGGAAAACAAAACACCAAAAAGGTGATTAAAATTTTTAAAAAATATAAATTTTAATTAAAAATAGTCTGTAAACTCTGAAGAGACTTTGTCTTTTCAGGTTGAGATGGTAACTTTCAGAACCACTGATCTATAACATTAATGAAAAAAACCTGATGTGTGAAGGCCACTCCAATTCCCGTTTATTTTTCCCTCTGCTTTTTGTTCATCACGAATGTATGGTATACGTTCGTTAGTAGTAGTTTAGTCTTATGGTGACATATTTGGTAGGATGTGACGACAGACAGCTGTTTAAAAAGCAGATCTATAATGCATATACTAGCCATGCTTTGTATGGAAGAAACAAAGGTTGCTTAAAATTTCAAAATATACATTTAAACAAAAACGAGAAATATTTAGGAAATGTTTACTAAAATAATGTACTTTAAACGTCTTCACATTTTTGTCTGCTTTCATGATGCCCCAGTTACAGAAAATTCGAGAATAATAAATCACAGGCTATTTGCAGAAAATCCAAGATGTGAACTTTATTTGTCGCAGCAATGTTTCAAATGATATTGAATGTGATACTTGAAGTATAAGCATTAGAGTCAATTTTTGAGAAAATAAAGTCAACTCCATATAAGGGGAGTTTTGGGGCGAGGGAATTCATCAAAGCCTTCTTGTATTCTTAAAATGTTTTGAAATTAGATAAAAGTTTGAAGTTCATCCGATTTTTCGTGTTCACACTCATAGATACCTATACAAATTTGTTTATATAAAATGGCTTGGTTCTTTCTTTTCGATCCAGGTAACTTCAAAGCTATTTATATAGTAAGTTTTTGGACTGAATACTATTTACTTTACCCGTAGATTTTCACTTTGTTTCAGTACTGCTTATTCAATTTAATTGCATGTGTTATTTGAATTGCCATTCGGAGCTGTTCATTATTAGTATTAACTATTATTATTATTATTATTATTATTATTATTATTATTATAATACCACAATCATAATTACTATGGGTAGCTAACTTATTGCCGTTTAAAGAAATTTTGGAAGCAGGTGCTATGTTTTGAAGCTATATTACAGGCTAGCTCGAAATAGTTAAAAGAGTGCACTCACCTGTAAGGTCTGCCCTGAGTCTGCGGGATGATAACTAGGAGGGCTAGTACCACTAGAGCGGAGCAGGCGAACACTAATCTGGTTCTCATCTTGTGAAGTTGCCGGTCGCGCTACCTGTTGGACGTGAGCACACGATAGTAAGTGTTGAATGATATGGTCACACAGCGTGTTTTATCGTCTTCTCCCGACAGCCGCCCCGCCGCTCCCTCTCCCCGCCGCTACTACCGCCCCCGCATCGAGGAAACTCCGGATGACGTAGCCCATACACATGCTCCGTATTTATTTTGAGTAACAATCTTTTCGACCTTCTTACATCAGAATTGTCACGTCATGGTTTTCGGCATTAAGAGCAGAACAGTACGAGTTAGTTGCCCAATGAGAGTGGTGGGATCTGACTGCGAGTTGTTCATGCTGCTGCCTATTGATGCGATGCGGAAATGTGATTTACTCTACACGAGTGTTAAACAACATACCTATTCTATACAGAGTGTTTCATTTAGCTCAACTATTTTAAATGCTTCAATTAGAAGAACAACACCCTATCAACAACGTATCTCCGTTCACGTCAAAGGGAATACAAGTACTCCAGCCGACAGGGATAGCGTTAAAGGTAACGTGTCTGTGAAATATGCTAAAATCAGGAGGGAATTTTAAATTCTTTACAATATTAGGCAATATAATCGTAAGTCAATTCGCCTTCCATCTTCCCATAATTGGTTTGAACAGAGTTTAACGCCTGCTTTTACTACATACAGCACACATGTGGTATAATTAATGATGCATGAAATGAAATGATAGTTGGGAAAGAACATTTTGGAAGTTAACATTCCAGGCCTAAATTTAGGGTATCTCCCCGTCATTTGCCAGCAATGAGAACTGAGGAAAACCTGGGAAACCTCAGTCAGAGAGAACCCTTTCAGAGTCCATGCGTTAAGGACCTCGGTTATCCCTGTCGATCCAACTAATCGGCTGAGCCTTAACAATATTTTATTTGATTTACTTTTCTGAAACCCCGGACTGCATTTTAATATGGTGACTCAAATTATTATTAATTTGATTTATGCCCTGTCGTTCAATTTTAAAAATAAGAAAAGTAGTATTTAACTAAGTCAAACTATATTTTTACCCGTGGGAAAATCTCTCAATGAGGAGCATAGTCGCCCCTAATACATAACCATTCTAACAGAATTTAATGCACATGTTATATAATTCTGTGCTATGTAAAATTTATTCTATGTAACAATAAAAATCTGAAGCTAAGGACACAGAAAATTTCCAGAATTTCATGATTTATGCTAAGCATATCTTCAATAGTCACGAAAATTCAAAAGTCTGACTAGTGGATAATCAACAAATATTCTGTATCGAGGTTTAGGCTAGGTTCACTGTGTTTATACTGACATATACAAGTTTCAGCTTTAACAACATCTTACAAAGGATGTTTAAACCGTTTTTACGCAAGGCGGATCATATGAAAATAATTTAGAATTAGTACTAACAAAGGTGTGCTCAAATTTTTAGTATAATTTTGGTAATTGTGGAAACAAAATTGCGTAACAATACCTCCTAATTTTAGCATTGTTCACCGACATGTTACCTTCCAGCGGAAAGTTAAATACATGAACATGTTTCAGCAGAATGAAGCTAGGGGCAAAATCGAAATGGCTAAATTAGTCTGATATCACTGGGGATTTAAGGCAATGCATGTGAAATTTGGTGAAGTGTAAACATTAAACAAAAATATGTTTCTAATATTATTATGTTTATGCCTTGCACTTTCAAGCGAAAGCTTCGGTTTAACAATTTCCTCCATTTAAATCCAGAGAAGTAGATGGCTCTTATCGTAATGCATATTCGAATTATAAATGGTATTTTTAATTTCTCTCAGCAGTTTTTATTGTTTACAACTCTGCACGGTTACAATGTTTTGCTACTTCAGTTGAATTCAAAACACCAGAATTGTAGGATTTATGTACCAAACTCACACGCACATTTTAAAAAAAGTAATTGGTTGCTTTATTTTTACATAAATACTTTCATAATTTAATATTTGTAAGGTGGGTGAAATACATTAATACTTGTAGAAAAATGTTTTCATTTTTCCGATAATCTCTCTTTAAAAGTTCAAGAAAACTACATGTAATGTCCTTTATGATGTTTTAAAGACAAAATAAAACGTCAGAGATAACATACCATTTGACAGATGCAGAATTATTTTATTAGGGTTCTAAAAAGTGATTAAATCAAGAAAAGAATTAAGAAAAATGAGCTGACCTAGCTCATTGGAATTGTGCACCTTCATAACTTAATATTCGTAAAATGGGAGAAATATATAAGCACTGAAATATATAAGAAATATATGAATTAAAAGCACTGTTTTTCTTTCTCCCATAGTATAGAATTTATGCAGATTGTGTTCAGTTTCCTATATAATAGTAGTTTAAAGCCAAAATAAACCGTTAGTTACAGTTTGAAAGCTGTACCATTACTTTTATTAGCATACAAAGTGACCAAGTTAAGAACAAAAGATATAATATCTCAAAACAGCTTATTTCTATTTTATTATACTGAATTTAGGATTTTTCTCAGCTACATTGCTAGGAGCTGTAAAGTATCACTTCACAGAAACATCTAAACTCAAAGGCGATGCAACTCACAGTTAATCTTAAACAGATTTTGTACCATTAATTCCCAGGAGGTCATGCAGCTTTCTTTTTTGTTCTGAATACGTGAACGGAGTATAATAGCAGATAGGTAACATTCCAAGATGCTATAAAACAATACTTATCTGTATAGCTATGTGGTAAATGCTAATAGTCGTAATAAAATTAGCTATGGATAAAAGTGAAGCAGGAGAGTATACCTGTATTTCTTTCTACTGTATTGCGCATGAATGGAAACACAATGTGAAACAATAAACACTTAATAAATATTGCCTAAAACGCCTCTTATAAGAGCGGAATTAATTGCTGTGTTAGTGGTTTGGTCTCTAGTTTTTAATTCTGCTGGAGAAAGTGACACATTTGATAAACATAACTTGAAGTGGGGATTAACATTATATCCTTTTTATGTGCTATATAGTATTTTTGAACCTTTTTCAGTAAGATATGAGGCCGAAGAGGTAGGTGAAGCACTCTGTATAAGGAAAATATATTTACAACATGAATGATGGTTGGAGCAATGACTTTAAGTGTTGCTCATTCAATTATGATAACTTTTTTTTCTCGGAATGTTATTAGGTATATAAATAGGCAGCACATGCAACTTGAATAATGTAGTTCAAAAACTGTGGAAAATTCTCTCAGGTGTTTTCCTTAACCCATTATCCTCGAGTTCTCTCCTTAGATTTATTTTCCCTTTGATTACAGATATTGTTATAAACGCAACTAAATAGTGATAAGAACAATCAAAGTTTTATTCTCCACAAAACAAACATGCATGCATCATTATTGACGAATTGTTTTTGAAAGTATAGGACATACAGAAACCAATAAACTTTACTTTCAAGGAATTTACACTCATTTTGAAAAAGTAATTATTCAACTAGAAAATTCATGTATCTCATCCTTTTAAAGTGATAATTGTTGTAGCACATAGAGATTGCAGATAATTTAAACAAATCAGAACTGTATCAATGTTTACCATAAGTTTTCTAACATGAGTTTCCTAACAAAAGGCATGCCACAAATATTGTCTTTTAGGCTTACATAAAGAGACCTGGATGTTAACCAGGGGTAATCATTAGTACTCAAAAGGGTTCCGAAATGAGTAACGAAAGTTTCTAAAACTATTATTACAGGGTGATATGTATCGGTAATTTGTTTTCTTTTGAGAATCACATATTCTCAAAAAGTAAACACACAGGATAATACTCGTAATGGGGGGTAGATCTGTAATGTTCAATGTTTGGTAGTTAATGCGAAAAAAGTGATACGTGATGGTTACACGGCTTTCCCTACCCGTTTGGTTAATATATCTTCAAAGTTATTCCACAAAGTATTCACACAAAAGCGTTTTTTTATATCAGCTTCTTGTTAAATATGATGGATGTTGGTACAAATGGTTTCATTTTGTAGCACATAAGAGCATAATGGAGGCTGATTCACGGTCGCGTTTGTGTTTGCCTGCCTTGATATTACATACTCTTTTCACGAGCTCAGGAGAAACAAAATAAAGACATTTTGAAATGAAATGCTAAAAATACTGGAAATTAAAAATAATAAGACGGAATATTTCGGAAATTTCTAATGCTACGAAAAAGGATTGAATGCTTAAACGAGCTCTATGTGTTTCCTGAAGTAAGCTTTTCTGTCGTCCCACTTATATAAATTATATTCACCATACAAATCTTATATACCATTATTAACAGTTTCATAAAGAACGAGGGAAGTTAATTCGTCATTCGAGTTTAAAAAGTTACCAGTGCGACGTCGGGAAAGTAAGACAAATTATTATATGCAACTAAAAAATTATCACTAATGATTACACCTCGATCAGCTTTCAATACCTTGGGCCAAGCCCTCGGCTCAGCAAATCTCTATATAATGGTCAATCTAATTATCTTGGTACATAAATAATTATTCAAGTCATTACTAAATTTCGAAATAGCAATATTAGTTTGTCCTGTATTAACAGCGTGAATCCATAGTTCGTGTCCCACTTTGCGAGGCAAGTTTTCTTGCCCTGAACTTTTTTGAGCTCGAAAGATTTCATGCCGTTCTTCTGGTACAAAAATATATTCCTTTTTTCGCGTGATATCCCCTGACCCGAATTCAGCTCAGAACACATGTGATTTCCGCAATCCACGACGAGTTGGTGAAACCTTAAACTGATGGAGCAAATAAGCTCAAAAAAGAATAAATTAATAATGTTACCAGGGCTGTCCCAGAAGTACCCGACCTAACAAAGAAAACAACAAATTTTAAGAGAAAATATCTTTATTTCTCTACGTAGTCTCCTCTCAGCTCGATACACTTTTCCCAGCAATGTCCAGTTGCTTCGATACTCTGTTTATAGTGAGAACCGTCGAGTTCTGCAAAATATCCACCAACTGCTGACTCCACCTCTTCATTCTTAGCAAATCTGTTACCACCAAGCCATTTCTTGAACTTTGGAATCAGAAAATAACCAAAGGGAGCTAAATCTGGTGAATAGGGTGCATGAGAAAGCAATTTGAATGTTAACTCATTGATTTTGGCCATGGCGATTATGGATGTGTGAACTGGTGCATTGTCTTGATGAAACAAAATTTTCAATTTCGCTAAATGCGTCCCTTTTTGCTTGATTGCATCATTCAAACACTGCCATAAGTTTGCATGGTATTCCCCATTGATTGCTTTTCCTTTTTGAAGATAATCAATGAGAATTATTCTACGCACATCCAAAAAGACTGGCACCATGACCTTGCCTGCAGATGAAACTGTTTTCGCCATCTTTGGAGCCGATTCTCCTCTTTCAATCCACTGCTTTGACTGTTCCTTCGTCTCAGATGTGAAGCGATGGAGCCATGTTTCATCCATGGTTATGAATCGACGCAAAAACTCGGTTTTATTGGAGCGAAACATCACCAAACACTCGACTGCAACAGCTTCACGATGCTGCTTTTGTTCCATTGTGAGTAAACGCGGCATCCATCTTGCGCATAGCTTTCTCATAACTAAATTTTCAGTCAGTATGCAATTTACAGCACTTTTTGAAATGCCTGCGATGTCTGCTAGCTCGCGCACGTTCAATCGACGGTCATCCAATACCATTTTCTGGATTTTCTTCACAATTTCTGGCGTGGTCACCTCATTTGGTCGACTGCTGCGATGTTGATCTTAGCAGTTCGTACGGCCCAGCTTAAACTCTGTTACCCAATATTTTACTGTTGTAAACGAAGAAACAGACTCCCCCAGAGTAGAATATAGCTCAGCTTTAATATTAGTTGGGCTAAGACCTTTCAAATGAAAGTATTGTATCACACAACGACCAGTTTTATCCATGTTTACAAATTTGCTGAGAGTGTTCAATATTGATGGCTGCCAAACATTTACTAAACAACCTAGCATCGTCAAACTTAAGAATTATAAGGTTGGTACTTTCTACCATAGTCATTTGTTTCAAACAAGAACCACTGTCTATACGTCAGGTCGGGTACTTCTGGGACTGCCCTCGTATCACTTGGCCAGTTAAAGAAGCTCCACACTTTTATATAATTATAAATATTTTTCACAAATAGCAATCGTTAATTTTTCTTACACTTGTTTAGTTTATGATATCACCATATAATAAACGCTGTAGTTAATTTGAAGCTTTTTGTGCGAAGAATAATTAATTAAAACTGAATATCATCTGTGCACGGGATCATGTTGGATCAATAGGACACTTACAGTGGAAATTATCTGTCAGCTACTAATGTCTTTGAAATTGATCTCGAAAAGCTATTCCTAGATCTGAAACAATGCCTATGTGAAGTTATTGTTTCTTTATCAAACTTATTCTCTTTGACTAAGAAGATAAGTAACCAGGTTGCCGTCGAACGCTACGAAATTTTAGCTCACGCTTTGCTGTCACTTATGTTCTGGTATTCAGACTGTTCCTGAAGGGATATTAAGATATTTCGACAAAGGTTGCCTTACAAAGGAAGTATTTAAGCAACTAGAAATTAATTTCCTGCTTGAATACAGGTCGCTGGTTCCCGTGAATATGGTTATTGGTTTCGCAGTTGTATTCTTTGATTGCAGTGCCCTTACAAAAATCCTTGTGACATGCGTCCGTTTCACTTAAGGATGCCCATCTGCGAAAATTGTAAAATCCACAATTTCAAGTCGATTTATTTGAAATTTCAATACAGCAATCAGGGTTTAATGTATAACATATATACTTCAAATATAATTTAGTTTTAAATATATTAAATTTTGTACTATTTTTGTACCTTTTTGAAAACATGCTCTATACGATATAATTATTTTTGAACAAATTATAAGTTTATTATATATAAAGTATAAGTATTTAATACTTATGAGTAAACTGTAGAGAGACGAGTTTAGAAGAAAATAAATGTTAAATATGAGACTTCGATTTTTTCTTAAAGTTTACACAATAGGAATAGTATTATTTAATAACGTCACAACTAAGCTTGTTAATCTCATCATTTTTATACTGTTATTTATAAAGGAGTACACAAGATTTCATTGATTTATACCGAAAAGTACGTTCAATTTGAAAATGGGAATGTGCCGACTAATTAAAACCCGAGAAAAGAGAGTTTAAAAATTAAAACGTTAAAATAAAACTGTTTCTGACTTTATTTATATTTACAGCATATACAGGCCTTCCTTCGTCTTTTTCTGCTCCTCGGCAGTTACTGAAGCCTCTCGAAGTTTTGCTCACTTCAATAATGGCAAAATATATCATATTTGCTGTAGCTTTATAGGAAGCTAGGCTTGTAGGGGGCGCTTAAATCGTTATATGATGTGCTTTAATAGGTCACACAGCTATGAAACATACTTAGAATTACTGCAGAAGGTTTGTAGTGTTTAATAACACTAAAATCCATATTTATAAACTTTGGCAATTTTAGCCTTTTTGGGGGGGGTTCACAGATTGGTGTCCTTAATGTTATAGTTCGGAGTGAATGAGGGAGCATTAGAATTCTCTGATACTATTCAGCAGATTGAATAATGAACAACATCTGTGTATTAGATAGATTCTTTAACATGTTTTAAGCAATGCATCAAAATACCTTTACTTACTTCTCTAGGTTTTAGCCTTGATGAGATGAAAATACATCGGTATTCATTTATGGACTGCTGTCCGAGCCACTACATTCTTCAGTTTATCGTTCATTTAAGACAATAAGCGTTCATTTTCACATTCCACCTACATTTAACGCGCCACTAAGCGTTAGCACGAAGATATTATTTTCTATGACTGCAGGAAACTTCGGTCTGAAAAAATTTGGTTTATGTGTTGCGCTTTCATTCATGTGAGTTCTTTTATTGCCGCTGCTGTAATTAAGCAAAAAATAAGTGATTATCATTTCATTTCACAAACTATGCAACTAACTTTGCACCGGAAATTTCTTATTTTAATACTGTACTGAAGTTGTAGCATTATTACAAGTGCTATGTAATAACACTATTGGACTAGGTGAAAATAATATTTCTCTGAATTTAGTTACATATATGTGATATTGCATTGAACAACTGATTAGATTCTTCACTTTCTCTGCTATAAACCTATAATAAATAAAGGAAGCCTTGTATTCCACCCAAAAATTTTATATTGCGGATTCACCGGAAATTCATATTTTGAGTCACCTGAATAAAAAAATCTGATGTGTTACACTCACATGACTTTCTCTACTACGTATAGTAAGTAGGAGAAGTATTGTATTCCAACAAAAAATTCGATACCGAGATTTCACCGGAAATACATGTTTTGAGATCCCCTGAATCCAAGAAAAGCATTTTTGGAAACATGTCCGTGTGTGTGTCTGTCTGTGTGTCTTTCTGTGTGTCTGTCTGTGAACAGCATAACTCAGAAACGAACAGTCGGATAAACACCAAACTTGGTATTTAGGTTCAGTATCTTCCAGAGATGCGACATGAAGGTTTTCAAGAAAATCCCCCCACCACAGAGTACCCTTTACATAGAACATTTTTCGAAAATTTTAATTTTCTCAAAAATGGCTCTAACGATTTTGATTAAAATATCATATGTTTACATCTGTGAACAGCATAGCTCAGAACCGAAATTTGGGATAAATGGTGTTAAAGTTCACCATCTTCAAAAGATGCGGCATGAAAATATTCAGAAAAATTCCCCTATCCTACACTACACTTTATATTCAAAATCTGTCGTTAGCTTTTATCTAAAAATCCCTCCAACGATTTTAATTAAAATATCATATATTTAAGATATTGCCATGACTAATAGAATAAAGTTCTTGAATTCTCTGTGAACAGCATATGAAGTGCTTTTAATTATGAATTCATTTTGTATAATTCTACATTATTGTAAAACCATGATACAAAAATTTACTGAACAGAAATGTAATTCCCGTTAAAGCACACAGTTTATGTCATATATGTTTTTTGAGGCATTAAGTATTCTCGAGATAGTCGTTGCTCTTGGTGTGAAATTTCAAATACCTTATATTCTTTGAAGTACTTGGTCAGTATTTCTGTTTGTTTCTGGTGATATCATGCAAAGATAATGGCACTTCAAAGACGGCATACAGCGACCCGCTTGTTAAAGTTTTTACTATAGCTTCAACCTCCTGTATCCCGTTGTATCTAAACGAAATACGTATGTAATGAAACCACTTCTACAAACGCTTATTCGGATTAATACAAAGTAAATAGAAAAACAAGACTTTGCAAATTTAGTTTTATAAAATATGTAAGTATTAAACGATAATAGGTAGAGAAATGATATGAATGTAATACATCACGTTTTTAAATTGCGCAATGGATATATCCGCTCTAACTTTTAAGGTTGACCAAAGAAACAACTGGATTTTAACGTTGGTTTTATGCTAACATGGGTGGCCGAACTCGTTAAAGCCAGGACTATAATCCCTGCCCGAGATTTTCCCCAGGTTTTCCTCAGTCCTCATAACTGGTAAATGCCGGGAAGGTACAAACTAAGGCCCGGAACGTTTTCTTCCCAAATTTACTTTTCAAATTATCGCTCCATTGCGTCTATCATCAGTGTTCACCGCCTGTGGTACTATATCCAGTAAAGACGGGAGTTAAACATTACAGAAAGAAACGGTTTTATTAGTTTTTACAATAATAATAATAATAATAATAATAATAATAATAATAATAATAAAGTTTTATTTATGGACGCTCTTTAAGACTATGGTTCTTAGCGTCCCATTCTATATTGGGCGTGAAAGACCGGAAATGTTGCTCAGAAGCCTCTTTATCAGGCTTGAGGTTCTTTTACGTGCCGTAAATCTACAACACGGGACCACCGGCTTTACCTTCCTTACGAAGAAAGCCATGCTAAGGATTTTTACGCCCGAAAAAATCCATCGCCCTTCACCGGGTTTGAATCCGCGACATCGGGAACTAAAGGCTGATGTTCCTAGACCACGGAGGACGGCTGTTTTTACAATGAAACACACTGACATCCAGTCTCTGATTCATACTTCAAGACTCTGCGAGAATACGAAGTTCTCTGAAGGAGAATTTAATGTCGTACCGCCATGTTGCCATGAGAGCTCAGTGGTTAGAGCAACCGGACGGAAAGCGAGAAAACCGTGGTTCACATCCCGGCGATGGCAGTGAATTTTTTAGTCGTCTGATTCTACCTTTTCATACTTATCCAACACAAGGCTTGTGTGGAAGAACAATTAAGTCCAAAAATTCGCCTGCCCCAGCCGGAAATTGAGCTCAGGATCTCCGAGTTGAGATTAGATGTATCGTATGCATTCGTGAGTATAGTTTAATATGACCAAGATAATGGCTATCTTCGATGTTGAAACAGCGCCCACGTTTCAAACGACGCATTTGGGCAAACATGCAATTATCATAACCAATGACCTAAAAACAGTCCAGAAGTAAGTTTTCACAAAGATCCCGCGCCGCTGATTTCACTAAAACCCTTCTTAGCACCGGGTGAAGGAAATCATTGTGATAACGCAAGAATAGTAAAAGGCAACTTTCCATTCCTTAATATAACCAGAAAGAACGCATAGACTAGCAGAAGAAATCATTTGGGCTAAATCTTTGGAGTTGGAAATAATGAACTCTTTTGAAATGCGTTTCGTCCACAAGTCATAAGTTATCGGCTAATTATGGATATAACGCTTTTTATTATGAAAATGAAAAATGTCGTTTTTAATTGGACAGATTTAAGAATATAAATCGAAAGCGCCTAAATCTATGCTTTAACGCAAGGGTGGCGAAAACGATTTTCTTCCGCGAGTCATCAAATATGCAACACGCACTGCATCACTCAGCAGCATATTAAAAACAAAGGGGCGGTTGTACAGAGGGAACGGCGCCTACAAGTCAAAATGACTCGGAGTCACATTTTCGCCACCTCTGCTTTAAAGCATAAATAAACCTTCTTTCTAACCTAATTTAATTTTAAAGCTCTATATTCATTTTTTATTCTTTCATTTATATAGCCCCATTGGTTCATATCGGCCATCGGTGGCTTTGACTTGAGAAAAAATTGATGGGGTTATTGCTCACTGAACTGTAGGTTTCTTAACATTGGTTTGGCGAGATTTTGCTGTTACACTTTCATACTTTCAGACTTGGTGGAGAATACGGAAATTATTCTTGATAAACAAAAATTACCCGCTCCTTTCGGGAACCGAATCCGGCACCTGTGGGTTGAGATACCAGAGCGCCGGACTCGACGCAGAGGAAATTTATTCATTTTTCTGTGAACTGAAATAAAGCACACAAAGTTCGTATACATCAGCAGCACAAAACGAGAGCAGTATCACTACAAACGAAGTGCCATTGTGCCCCCATAGGCAAGATGCCAATTAGAATAAATTATAATTTATAAGACAATAATTGATGTCAAACTGGAAGAGCCGGTACAGACAGCGAAGGGCTCAGAGCTTCTTTGCTCTCCTCTTTCCTCCCGTTTACTGTGTCAAAAAAGTTACTGGCGAAATACAGTAGTCTGTAAAACATCCTACAGATTACCATTTACGAGAAAACGCAGGGAGGAGGAGGAGGAGGAGAAGGAGAAGGGAAAGCTAATGTTTTAGAAACCAAAATGCGTTTATAAGTGGTAAGAATGAAACAAGTTGTATTAATTACTAGTTTAAGCTAGGATTATTATATACGCTTGATCTTAACAGTAATATCATAATCCAAGGATTAGATTTCACAAAGCATCAGACGTTCATCTCGTCGTCTGTTCTTGGTAGTTCCTCGCTAGTAGTGGATATCCCTCCTCACTTATTCGGTTCATATGTTCTATCTATTACTTTCTCTACTACGTATGGTAAGTAGGGGAAGTATTGTATTCCATCCAAAAATTCGATACCGAGATTTCACCGGAAATATATCCAAAAAATCCAAAAAAAGCATTTTTAGAAACATGTCCGTGTATGTGTCTGTGTGTCTGTGAACAGCATAACTCAGAAACGAACAGTCGGATAAACACCGAACTTGCTATTTAGGTTCAGTATCTTTCAGAGATGCGACACGAAGGTTTTCAAGAAAATCCCCCCACCCCATATTACCCTTTACATTAAGCATTTTTCGAAAATTTTAATTTTCTCAAAAATGGCTCTAACGATTTTGATTAAAATATCATATGTTAAAGATATTTTCATGACAAATGAATTGTATATCTTGAATTTTCTGGTAATGTCTTCCAAAGTATTCTTCATTGTGAACGACTTTTGCATAACTGGTAAACCATAAGAAATAAACAAAATTTTACTACACAAGAAATGTAGATCGAGTTAAAATACACAATTTATGTCATATACATTTTTTTTGCCGAGTGAACCATTTTTGAGATATTGCTTGTTATTCCCTTAAATTTTCCAATACTTATACTTTTTCTCAAATTCGTTATTCATTTTTTTATGTCCTGACAAGCAAAGAGAATGGAATGCGCCACATAGCAATCAGCTCTTAAAGGATTTGACTATCGCTTATAACCTACCATATTCCCCTTGCATCTACAAGAAAATTAGCAATAAGACTGACATCTCGATATCTCGATTAACATGAAGCATATGGAGAATAAGCGTTTGTAAAAATAGTTTGTACAAGAGTAGAGAAAGTCATGTGAGTGTAACACATAAGATGTTTTTTTTGTCTATAGTTCGTTACTTTATCATATAAAGTTCTACTTTTAGTCCTCCTCTTATTTCTTCATGTTTATGCCATTAAGATTGGTACAACGCTTTACTTGCCTATGGAACCTCATCTTCACCGTCGGAATCCTATATTTGCTTTTTTGTTGGAAATCAAGTTTCACAGACATTAGGGAATTCCCATTACTTTGCCATTAAAAGTTATCCACATGGTTCTACATACTGTTTGGAGTATATTTATTTTAGAATCTATATGTCTTTCTACATTAAAACTGGTATCACATCCTAAATATTTGAAATTAGACACTTGTTCTATATTCTGATCCTCTAGGACAATTTTAGATTGCACTGGATTTTTGTCTTTAAAAGCGGTAGTGATCTCCTTTCGCAATACCCATTTTTATTCCTGTTGACATGCTTCACACATGCGGCCCAAAATTCGGCACAATACTGTCAGCGCAGTTTCCCAATGCATCACACACACTAGCTAGCCTCGAGCTGAGCGAAGCTTTGCGTTCTCTTTGTATTCAATGCGAGCCCAAATTCTATGGAATTAAATATGTAGATATGTGATCGCAGTCTATGAATTTCAAAGTCTTTCTCTGTGGACTCATTGATGACATAATATCTTGTTTATATGTATTTATTGTTTTATTTTCTCGGCTAGCACATCTGTGAGCGATTATACATTTTATGGTAATCCACAAAGATTAATATGTGGAATATCAAAACATTGTCTCGTTGATAGTTTGTGTTGTCTATTACTATCACGAAATTTTGGATTTTAGGTGCACTGGCTATTAAATGTCTGACAAACTATTTGACAAAAAACTAAGAATTGAAATACTCTTTGCTGAAAAATAAAAACAGTTGTCAACCGCAGTTGACTACATTTATTGATTTTTTAAAGAAAGTAAAAATCGTACCTGCAGAGAAACACCTTAAAACCGTCGAAACACAGTGGTTCCTTAATGGTATATAACTAAATAACTACACAAGATAACTGCGCTGAAGTTTATATTTTTGAAAAGAGCAGAAAATTAGAATTTCAGTGACATGCTATCTCTCTTCAACCAATGTTCGTTTTCCCCTGAATCGACATTTTCAATGCAATTGCAGAATCACGTACAGTAGCCCCAGAAAATACCTCAGAAACCCTTTGCTATTCTACTTTTTATAAGAGATATTAATAAATAATAAATATGAATAAATTAAAGCAACTAAGAAAATCACTAAATAAGGCTTTAAAAATACAACTCTCCACTTAAAACAATTGCAGCACCCAAATACGCCGATACTCGGGAGCATGGAATATGCATCAGCACCATGTACAATGTTCCAGAATTCAACCAACAAACTTGCATGGATTAAGGAGAAGTGTTAGGTAAGCACTTTTGGTGTTTGAGTTCATAGTTGTTTGCAATAGACAAATCAATAAGGAGCAATTACGTTACTGATAACACTTCTCTGAGTTGCTACTATTTGGTAATCTTGGACATACTGTGTTCAAACATTCCATGTGAATACTTCCGAATCATGTACTTAAGTTTGAAAGAAACGCGGGAAATTAAAATCGGATTCACTGCCAACGTATGCCATTCATCTGTTTGGAAGGCGGAAAATTGCTTAACCACTAGTACGGGGTTTAAACGCAGATTAACAGCCGAGCACACTATTGACTGCGCTATTACTACAGCTAGCTAATGTTTCTCTCCCTGATACATAACATATCTCTCCAAGTGAAACTGGAGCTATCATTGACGTACTAGCCCTTGCTGACGGAACATTTTTCAAGAAAAAACAACGCTCATAACTTTTAAGATACCACATGTAGCTATTTTCGCGCTTGTGGAAGAGAAATTAATTATTTTAGAGTGAAAGTGAGTACTGTGTTCGTATTAAGTCTTTACGTATTTGCATTTATCAGTATGAATATTCAAATGAAAAATCATTACGTAACTTCAAAATTTGTCGTCACAGATCACAGGTGTCCGATATCAAGGTGTCCATATATCATATACCTCTGTAACCCCTGAAGGTTTTTCCGTTGAATTCTGTAACCCCCTATGTAACCTGAGCAGCATATTTTAAGAGGTATATCAGGAACTCAATACAAACTCTACCAATACAATCCATCCAACTCAAGCTCTGGAATCCATAGCGGAGCCCAGAGCCACACCATCGTTATGCTTATCAAAGTCTTAAGCAGGAACAATACCCAGTATGCAAGAACAAGCCAGCCTCTATAGGGCCCCCCCACTCCCAAAAAACTTACGGCCATATTGTTTCAACCCTTTTTTTTCTAAACGCAATTATCTGAAAATCACAGTTGTAAATTTTTAAAGAACCTAAAAATCGTATCTGAGAAAACTCACTTTAAAATAATCGAAATACAGCGTTCCATTTCAAGGGACTTAACTAAATAACTGTGCAAAAGTATATAATTTTGGAAAGAGCAGAAAATTATAATTTCAATAACATACCTACTATGTTTACTTTTACCATTTACACAGTAGGCTGAGGAGTTATTGCATTCCACCCAACATTCGATACCGAGATTTAATTGGAAATATATCTTTTGAAGCCCTCTGAACCCAAAAAAAAAAGCATTTTTAGAAAAAGGTCCGTGCGTGTGTGTATGCGAACAGTATAACTCAAAAACGAAAAGTCGAATGAATACCAAAATTGGTACCTATTCAAGTTCAGTATCTTTCAAAGATGCGACACGAAGATTTTAAAGAAACTCCCCCTAACCACAAACTGCTCTTTACAAGAAAATGCCTTAAGGAATTTCTGATTTTCTCAAAAATGGCTAATGATTTTGATTAAAGCACCATACATCAAAGGTATTAACATGAAGCATGCAGTAAGCCTGCGTTCCACGCTCAGGCATACTCTGTAGAAAATTCCTGGTGAGTTTCGTTTTTGGTCAAATCCAGTTTGGATACGTCCTCTCAAAATGTCAACATCAGGTACAGGTGTCCCATAAACCAAGGACTTCAAATGTCCCCAGACGAAGAAATCGATTGGATTCAAATCAGGCGATCGAGCAGGCCATACAATGGGCCCCCCTCGACCAATCCATTTTTGCGGAAGTCGACCATTCAAAAACTTACGAACTATCATACTGAAATGAGCTGGAGCAACATCGTGTAAAACTTTCGTTGGATGATGTCCAGAAGCACATTATCAGTTAAGTGATGCTACTCATTTCTGAGAAACTGGAGATAGGTTTGTCAATTCAGACGCGGAGGGAAGAAGTAGGGACCAATAAGGCGATCATGGATGATTCCATCCTAAACGTTGAGAGAGAATCTCTGTTGATGGTTGTCCTGTCGTACTTCATTAGGATTTTCAAATGCCCGTTATGACTGTTATGAAAACACTCGCGAGTAAAACCAGCCTCATCCGTGAATAAGATGCAGGATAGGAAATTGATGAACACAGCGCACTGCTGTAACATGCGTTGACAGAAAAGTCTTTTTGGCTCAAGCCCGCCTCATTTAATCCTTGCACACGTTGAAGGTGATAGGGTACAGAAGATTTTCATGCAGAATTCTCCAGATAGTCATTCATATAACTAACTCTTTCCCTTACAGCCATGCGTCCTGTTCTTTGTGATGGATCTGCATCCACAGCACTCGTTCTTCAAGCTCAATGCCTCGTACTCCTCTCAAATGCGCCATTCTCTCTCAAGCGTTGGTGAATTCGTGCGAATTTTCTTGCATACGGTAACGGCCTGTCAGGGTACCTTTCTGCATAAAGTTCACGTGCTCGCGCTGCATTGCTGTCTACACGGCCATAAGTGTAGTGCACATCCGTCTGTTCACTCATGGAATACATATTCTTTGACCTATAACAACGAAACGGTTGATTTTCAGACCTATGTACATATGAAATTGTTTTACTATTTTGATGTCAGGAACACGTCCCCCTAATATATGACACCAATAAAGATACATTCTGTATATATTTGAATTTTTTGGGGGTAGGCTATTGAAGTCCTCCTCATTCAAAAGCAATTTTGTGTAATATTGTATAAGTTGTAAACGTTAAACAATGGATGAAAACGTACTGCTCAAAAATGTAATCTCTTTAAAACACACAATTTATTTCAAATAATTTTTTTGTGGCATAAGACATTTTCGAAATATCCGTTACTAATCGTTCAAATTTTTCAAACTTTTGTCATTCTTTTGATTATCCTGTCGATATTCTCAAGATTGCATGAAAAGAGTATGGAATTTTAAGACCAGCATATATCGTCGAGTTCTTAAACATTTGACTGTCTCCGTTTCCTTTGTATCTATAACGAAATGTATAAAGTAGCTATTTCTGTAGAGGTTTATTTGGGTTGAAATGAAGTAGGCAGAAAATAAGGTTTCATAGGAGTAGTTCGTATACCCACTAGTTAGGGTTGAGAAATTAATGTGAATGTAACATCAGATTTTTCTTCAAAATGTTTAATTTAACTTAACTATGTTGTGCTATACATTCTGTACCAGGCAGATCATTGGACAGCCACCTCCGTAGGCATTGCCACGGAGAGAAAGAAATTCTTGCGCACATCCTGGGTCTTGTCGACGGGGAGAACTATTGAGAAATACACACCACCATGCCATTAGGTCTTACTAGACAAGAACTAAGGAAGAAAGAATTCAGCGGATATGTAGAGGTGGCAGTTAACGACAGCTCATATAGAACAGACATGAATTGCCTTCAAAAACAACAGCTCTACAGATATATTATAGATCCTACAGTCCTGTTTGAACATCATATTGGACAACCCGAAAAGGTAAATCAGGAAAATAAGAAAATCTAGTAACCCACTAAAAATCCAAAATACCAGCTGCAGGAGATAAAATAAAGGATTAATAGTGGCAGTACGTGGAACCATACCTCAGCATTTCGTGACAACGGAAGACCTTCCAATTTCCCATTAAGAACATACTTGGTACTGCAATAATTACATTTAGAAGATCTATAAAAGTACTACGTAACCATATGTATATACACTCTAACTATGCAATCGGACAAATTATTAATCAATATTATTTAAAGAACTTATAAATGAAATTAAAAGTAAATTTTACTACAATATTAATTTAACTAAAAATATAAAAATGTTATAATAAATATAAATGTATTATAAATAAAAAAAGGTTTTATCTTGTCCAAAATAGTAACCTGTATTCATAGGAGGTTGGTTTGACAATAAATTTTATGCTACAAGGTTATTCAAAAAGAAGGAACAGACTTGAAAATTGTATTTTCTGTGTTCAAAATGAGCACCATTTGTTATGCGAGGACGACCAGCGCTTTTCTGTTTGCATACGCAACCATATTCTACGAATTTATTGTATCAATTGTAAATTTTTATGACGAGGCGGCTCTTTGTTGAACTTACAACGAAATGCATGCTGCAATGAAACAATGGATTCACTCTTTCCATAATGCAGCACACAAAACGAATTTTCCTGTGGCGTAGTCATTTTTCGTAAACAAACACAGCGGCGCTGTAGGCACTGAATGGAACTAATAGGTGGGGCTTAAAACTTTGAACTTTCCTGTATTCAATGATGTGTCGTATGTGTCGCTATCTATTGCCGTCCATTAAAAGTGAGTAATTAAAATCTGTTCCTTCTTTTTGAATATCCCTGTATAGTAGTAAATTTTTGGGAGGAACTTAACCGTATTTAAACGCAGCTTTTGGCTGTCTCTATCTTTGTATTGCATTGCCTTTTTCTTTCTTTTCTGTTAACCTCGAAAGAAATATCCAGTATAATAGTTACACGTACAGATGAATTACTGCTTCATTCGAATGGACATTTTATTTTATTTACATCTCCAAGGCTGCCAGCTACTTCACCGTATTTGTAAATATTACAAGAGGTGAGACATAGTGTTATAGAAATATGGTTAACCACAAATTGTGCAGTTAAGCGGCTGAATTCCTCCAGCTTTCAATCGCCAATCCGTTTATAAAGGCTATGTTGCCATATCTTACAACTCTTCTAGTAGAGTTTTTCCTCTTCTATTTTTTGTAAATGTTAGCACCATTTTGGTGGTTTAAGCGAGTATACGCTGTATTACTTACATGTTCCTGTCTAAGCACTGTTAGCTTACTTCCCCGTACTAACGTGTGAGCCTGTGTAGCGTAGATGAGATCGCATTAACGCATATTACTTCCAAAATTTGTTTTATCTTCTAACAACGCTCTTAATTTAGTAGCTAAGGAAACATCAAAGCGGCCCACATAACTTTAACGTTCAATTATTCAACAATTTGAGATAGGAACTATGTGTGTAATCCACATTGTCTTCACGGTGCAAACAAAGCCCATTTTGTGGCGTTAATGAATATCCTAGGCATACACTTTGAGCTCACATTCCGCTAAAACGAAATAAAACGCGAAGTAAGAGCAACGAATGAGACGGTAGCTGCAATTTTTTTTTTTTTAAAAAAAACATTGATTGCTGAGAAATGGTTAAGGAAATCCTGCAAGCTACACATGCTAATGAGCTGTACAAGAATTTAATAGACATTTGGTCCTTCTGCACCAAAAGAATCTAATCGATGTTTTAGAGAAGCGTTTAAAAAACTCTCGCATTAGCATAGGTATCTTTATATAATGTTATAAAAATTATTATTCTAATCACTTTACATTAATCACAGTAAACTTTTGTCTAGAAATGATTTCACTAGGCAATACCCTCCTTGTTAAATACAACACAACATTAAATTATTTGTACACTCGGTTTTGTTACTAACGAGCCCTTAGGAAATGAAATAATTGATGTCATATTACCCTCTATTTATTGTAACTTCACCCCTTCATCCCCTTCATATATTATACGGTGTGTCCCACTTGAAAGAGGCCCATACAATATCATTTCATTGCGTAAATATTTCGCCGATTGCAATCTATCTGGATAGAAGACAATCCACTACATGAGAAAGTTGATGTGATAACATTGTACTCCGTAAACACTGAGTAAGTGTCTCAAAAGAGGTTCCGCGAGTCCTGTGTTTGTATCCCATATCCCAGTTCAACGGAAGTGGAATAAGTGAAGTGAAGTGAAGTGACGTGACGTGCCTAGTACTCGTGACGATGTATTACTTTCTATTGAAGCGATATTGGATTAGGATTTGTATAAGACCTGTCAGCAAAAGTTTATAGTGGCCGACAAAGACCCTCAAAACACCGCATACAAAAAAAATTCTGATGTGTTACATACACACGACTTTCTCTACCCTCTATAAATGGGTATATATATATATATTATTCTTATGAAAGTTTATTTCTCTATCTAGTTCATTTTAATCGAGATAAACTTTTGCAGAAATAGCTAAATTATACATTGGTTAGGATACAAAGAGAACAGCGATAGTCAAATGCTTAAGAACTGGACGCTATTTACCGGCCTTGAAATTCCATACTTCTTCCATGAAACGCCGAGAAAGAACTGAAAATCAACAGGACCTTAAAATAATGACAAAGTTTTGAACAAATGGAACCTTTAATATTTTGGAAATATCTTATGCCACAAAAAAAAAGGTATTTCAAACAAACTGTTTTAAAGAGATCTACTTTTTATAGTATGTATTCTTCTATCGCCTAATGTTTACCAGTTATACAAGATACTACAAAATTCTTTCCGAAAGAAGAGTGTCATTTTTTAGAGAAAAAAAAACTCGAAGAATGTTGTATGTAAAGGATAGTTTGGGGTGGGGGATTTTCTTGTAAACCATCGTGTCGTATCTGAACTTAAATACCAAGTTTGATATTTATCCGAGATTTCCTTTTTGAGTTATGATGTTCACAGACATACACATGGACCTTTTCTTAAAATTGTTTTGGGGGATTTAGGGGCTTCTAAAATATGTATTGCCACGAATCTCGGTATCGAATTTTTGGGTGAAATGCAATACCTTCTTTACCTACAAGGTACGTGGTAGAGGAAGTAGCTAATGAGGAAGCTGGAGAACGATGGAGGGGGGGCCGGGACGCCCGCATAATCGGGATTATTTTTTACGACTCTACTGTGACAAGCGAAGTTCACATGGAACTGTTTCACGAATGTGTTAACCAGTCAGACAATCAGAAGTTAATACACGGCTTATACCAACAAGATGGTGTAACATGCTACTGTACCTATTTTGTTTTCATTAAGTACATAATAAGTTAACATTTAATTAAAACATTTATTTTCTTTTGCTATTTCCTTCAAACTTACACAATTGCGTTTCAGTTTTAGTTCTCTCTTTAGGAGGTATTGTATAAAGGTACCCTCAACTTCGCAAACTGCCAAGGAGAGCTTTGAAACATTTTCTTTAAACTCTCATATATTCAATTTCGACAACACACGTAGCGGTACTTCGCGAGTTACTTCATACGTAAAAAAAATCTGATGTGTTACACTCACATGACTTTCCCTACTCTTGTACAATCTATTTTTACAAACGCCTATTCTCCATATGCTTCATATTAATGAGATATCGAGATGTCAATCTTATTTGTAATTTTCTTGTAGATGCAAGGGGAATATGGTAGCTTTTAAGCGATAGTCAAATATTTTATCGCTGGTTGCTATGTGGCGCATTCCATTCTCTTTGCATGTCCAGGACATAAAAAAATGAATAACGAATTTGAGAAAAAGTATAAGTATTGGAAAATTTAAGGAAAGAACAAGCAATATCTCGAAAACGGTTCACTCAACAAAAAAATGTATATGATATAAGTTGTGTATTTTAACGCGATCTACATTTTTTGTGTAGTAATATTTTGTCTATCTCTTATGGTTTACCAGTTATGCAAAAGTCGTTCATAATGAAGAATACTTTTGGAGACATTCCCAGAAATTTCGAGATATACATTTCATTTCTCATGACATTATCTTAAACATATGATATTTTCATCAAAATCGTTAGAGCCATTTTTGAGAAAATTAAAATTTTCGAAAAATGTTCCATGTAAAGGGTAGTCTGGGGTGGGGGGATTTTCTTGAAAATCTTCGTGTCGCATCTCTGGAAGATACTGAACCTAAATACCAAGTTTGGTGTTTATCCGACTGTTAGTTTTTGAGTTATGCTGTTCACAGACACACACACACACACAGACACACACACACACAGACACACACACGGACATGTTTCCAAAAATGCTTTTTTTGGATTCAGGAGGTCTCAAAACATGTATTTCCGGTGAAATCTCGGTATCGAATTTTTGGGTGGAATGCAATACTTCCCCTACTTACTATACGTAGTAGAGAAAGTAATAAACGGACAGAGTAAAGGTTAATAGTTCTGCGCCAATAACGAATGTAACCAAATGAAATTAAGACATACATTTCATTTCTCATGAAAATATCTTAAACATATGACATTTTAATAAAAATCGTTAGAGCGATTTTTCAGAAAATCAAAATTATGGAAAGAAAAGATCCATACAAAGGGTAGTTTGGGGTAGAGGATATTCTTAACAATTACAGAGCTGACGTTTGGGATATTCATACGCTAATTAACAATAAAATTAATTTTAAAGTACTCAATATTTTCCTGGTAATGTACACCTCTGCTTGTAGAAATTGTCTTAAATTTACCTTAATTTTGTAGTGATTCCAAATAAATGTTAAATTGAGAAAGGTATTGTCTTTAGCTTGTTACTGCTACGTATGAAAAGTCAGTTTGAAGATGTTGTATTGTTGTTGGGAGCCGAACTTGAAGTAGTTGCAACCGCACGTATGGTAAACAGTTTCCGGTAGCCTTCGCCCCAAATGTACTTTCAGGTGGCCTTTGCCCCAAGTTTAAAAATATATTAGCTTTGAAATTTGACTGTTTCTTTAAATATTATATATTTATGTTTGCCTCGGCTGCGTCAGTATTATTTTAGAGACATGGATATCTTGGCAGGGCATGATGCGACAAGAATGTAGGCTTACACAGACTTTAAGTTTTAATTCACTCCTTTTTATTAATCCTTGACACAAATTAAATAGCACTTCACTGATATCGAGAGCTGTGGGATGCTTTTAATTAATACTTGCACTTTTTAACACGTATACTATTTTCGTCTCACACGAATACGTAATTAATTTCTCGAGGACACATCTCGCGTCTGGTTAGGAGGACTGTCTAGAAGCAACACGTCTGGTTATAAGCACTATTTGGAGGCAACTGAATTGATTTCAACCGTCTAAACTTGTAAATTTCTGCATTTCAAGTCTGTGATTGGCTAATCCTACTCCAATAGAATACCTTCATTTAACTAAAGCTTTTTCTGGTTGTTGATTGGCTATTTTTAAACTGTCTCAAAGTTTACATTATTGTTGCTCCAAGAATCACAAGTAGTACTGTTAAACCTTCTTACTCATTATTGACTCAAGGTTACGTCATTGTTACCTCTTTGTTAGCAACGTTTGACCTATTTCTCACAGCTCCTACATTATTAAATTACGTAATATATTCACATAACATTATTGAACATGTATACAATAATATAAGCATATGCAATGACTGTTACATACATTTTACAAATTATTACATACACATATTGCTTCAAGGCGGGCTGTTATTGAATTTCCATATTATATAATTTGACTAAAATCATTTAAATGTTAATAATACTGCCTCAAAATGTGTCGACAAACGTTCTTCAAACTCTTATATATAAAATCTTAACTCCATATTTGCAGCGGTTAGCGTGTTGTGCCACAGACGGATGGACGGGTAAAACGACGTGCAATCCGCAGTAGCGTAGGCAGGCTAAAAGCTACCAATAAAGTTTAAAACGCTGATTTTTTATGTAAAATATTTTTAAAATGTGCTATTTTATTACTTGCTAGCATACCTGTCATGCATAACATGTTATACACGGTATTATACATTGGCACCATTTTTAAGTGGCGTTCAAACAAAATTCATTGTTGGAAAGGTAGATTCAGATTAAACAATTCAATGCCATAGCCGGAATTTCAACCACTGGTCTTCTGATTTCCACACGGTTGCTCTAACCAACTGAGATACTATGGCAACACGCCAGAACATTAAATCCCTCAACTGACTCATTTTTTTCTGGTAAACCACAAGGAGATCTCAAATTCATTTTGAGATGACATAACCTAATGGCAACTTACAATGTCGTAAGTACTTTAAGTTTCGGGCTTCGTAGTTTAACTATTAGCTCAATCACAGTTGGTTAGAGCAACCGGACGGAAACCGCAAGATCGTGACATTGCATTTTTCAGCCTGATTCTACCTCCACAACCCTGTCCTACACACAACTTGGTGAAAGAATAATTACCAATACATTCAGCGTGTTTACTGATAACTGTGGAGACAACTGATTTCATTTGGCATTTAACAATCCTAACGCTTAAACTATTTAGGTACAAAATATCTATTTATGCATGAAGTACGCAAAATAAGGCTTTACCGGACGAATTAAATATTTTGGAGGAAGCTCTCCGCTAAAGCGTTTGCGTACGTGGTGCATACAATAACTTAAGTAAAAGTTCTCTAAATTTATTACATAAAATTAATAAACACAAGTGCTGTATAAGCATAAAAGACATCGTCAGACGTTTGTTGACACCTTCTCACAGCCTCCTGAATCGTACGCTGTGAACTGTACCAAGGCCCCCTAGGAAGCGTTGGCAGTAACAATACGAGATGCGGATATATAGGAAAGCTTATTCTGAGTGCTCGTTTCTAAACAATAATCTAGTGAATGAAAATATGTGTGGCAATCCCGAGGAAATTTCTATCCGAGCCAGAAACACAATCGGAGCTGCTGCCAGCAAAATCTCGCAGTAGTACGAGAAGGAATATTTTGCATTTGACTGATATAAGGTAAGCAGTGATGATGATGATAATGATGATGATTTGTGTTTAAGGGCGTTCAACTACTAGGTCATTAGCGCCCTTTTAAACGAATAACGGAAAAGGCCAGAGCGAAAGATCAGTACAAAATATCATGGCAAAGACCAGAGATAAAGATGAATCTAAAAATTATAGCAAAAGAAGGAAATAAAGATCAATGTAAAAGTCATAGGAAAAGTTAGAAATAAATATGAATATATAAAACTAAGCCAAGAAGAATGAAACATCTGAATTCAACATGACTAAATCCGCGTTTGGAAATTTACCTTTGACACAAAATTAAAAATCTTATCAACCGCTTGCTTATCATCTCCTAAGACCTCTGCAAGACTGTCCGGCAGTTACGGAGAGTCCCGTGGATGCGCTAGAGCAATATACTGAAGCAACACGTACGGACCGACAGACCTTCGCCACAAAGCGGACAAACAGGAGCAGGGTTACCCTTAAAAGGATAACTGTGTGTAAAATTGCATGGCCAATATGCTACCGAGCCAAAATCACCTCCTCACGACGAGATACACGAGAAGAAGTTACCCTAAACTTATCTCCGCGGAGAGCTAAACACTCCTCGCGCCAGCACAACAGCACTGCTCTCCGCACAATGAGCCTAAAGTCTTCCGATGTTACCCGAGATATTGTAACACTGGGTTCTGTAGTTGCCACCTTAGCTGCCAAATCCGCAAGTTAATTCCCCGGTAAGCCAACGTGACCAGATATCCAAGGACAATCCACATAAACGCCAGTAGCGTATAAAACACGGAGGGCATCCTGGATTCGCTGAACAATGGGGTGGTAGTTGTACAGATCACGAAGGCTCTGAAGTGCACTAAGGAAATCACTCAAGATGAGACAGTCTCCCAATTTTTGACGACGCAATAAGAAACTGTTCTGTATATGGCATACAACCCTGCACCATAAATGGATGTGCTAACTTGAAAACCGAATGTATGAAGTTCGGTTCCATGAACATAAGCACATTCAACATCGTTGGTGCACTTAGATCCATCGGTGTAGATCAAAATTAGGTCCATGTAACCTGAAAACATTCTAAAACAACAAGTGCGGATGCTAAATGTAGGCATCGTAGACTTCCGGTATCCCAAAATCTACCCCAGATGTCACACGCAATCAAAGGGGGGACACCCTCTCCACCTTAGCAAACATGCTAGGCATTTCAATGTCGTGCTTTCTAAGAAGTTTCCGAAACGAACACCTGCAGGCCTTGGATTAATGAAACTATTCCTATAACGTTCGTCCAGCGCAGTGTGAAAAAAAGAAGCGAACGTTGGAATTTGAGGCATATTTTTAACCGCACAGCCATAATTTCCTAAGAGGACATCACGCCGATATCGCAGAGGAGGTTGTGCCGATTCGGCGCAAAGACTTATAACTGGGCTAGTGGGAAAAGCACCAATAGCCACTCGAATGCCCCGGTTATGAACTGCGTCTAATCTCCTCAGCACAGATGGTCGTGCTGACGAATAAATTATACACTCATAGTACATTTTTGATCGGATCAGTGCGCGGTGCTGTCGCAACAAAACTGTCCAATCCGTTCCCCAGAATTTTCCATTTAATAACCGCAAAATATTCAGAGAACGGTCACATCGCGCTTTCAACTGTGTTATCTGCGATGACCAGCTACGTTTCCCAACAAACGTCAACCCTAGGAATCTCGTCGAGTCCGCAAATGGTAGTAAATCTGGACCGAATCGAAGCGAAGGTGGTAATGGTCTCCTACGGGACCAGAAGTTCACGTATATTGACTTTTCAGTTGAGAAACGAAAGCAGTTTTTAGAACTCCATTCCTGGAGATTATCTAAACATTTCTGCACAAGGCGTTCCAAAAACGACGTACGCAGAGAAGTACAATTAACGGCAAAGTCGTCTACGAATAAGTGCGATGATAGCCCTGGAGGAACACATTTCGAGATAGAATTAATTGCTATAGAAAATAGTGTAACGCTTAGTACCGATCCCTGAGGTACTCAGGTTTCCTGAACTAAAAGGTTCGAAAAAACTGAGCCGACCCTTACTTGGAAAACGCGATTCCTCAAAAACTCCTGAATGAACAGTGAGAAGCGTCCACGTATGTTCCAGGCATGTAGGGAACGCAGTATCCCTGCTCGCCAACACGTATCATAGCCTTCTCAAGGTCAAAAATATCGTAGCGGCTTGACAATTCTTCATGAATCCGTTCATCATCTGTGTCGATAATGACACAAGGTGATCCATTGTTGAACAGCATCTTCGAAAACCGCACGGTGTTGGTTAGAAGATTGTGAGTTTCCAACCATAATACCAACCGTTCATTGACCATGCGTTCCATCACCTTGCAAACGCAATTGGTGAGAGAAATAGGACAGTAGCTGGAGGGAAGATGACGGTGCTTTCCAGCTTTATAAATGGGTATGAAATGGCCTTCCTGGAAAAGTAGCATCAATCCAAACATGATTATAGACCCGAGTAAGAAAGCCTTACCTTCAGGAGAGAGCTGTTGCAACATTTGTACGTGGATACGATCAGATCCTCGTGCTGATAGTCGCGAAGATGAAAGAGCGTGTTCTAACTTCATGGTGAAGAGGCGTTTGTAATCTTCAAAATTTCCTGAACGAAACCAGAAATCTTGATATTTCACCGGAGTCTTTTTAGAAAGGAACTCGGGCAAATAGTTATGTGAGCTAGACACTTGAGTGAAAACACGGCCAAATGTGTTAGCCACGTCAAATGTATCAACAACAGCTTCCGTAGCTGTTTTAAGACCGGCAATTGGCTGGTGCGTCGATTTATCGGCCACATGCCTTAATTTATCCCAAACGACAGAGGAAGGTGCATGTCGTTTAATGAAGCTAGAAATTTGCTCCATGATGTCTTTTTGCTATCCTTTATAACATGTCTAGACTTGGCACACATTTTCTTTTATTCGATTAGGAAAACCTAAGAGCAAGCCTGCGAGCACTATTGACATTTCGTCATTCTTCCGTCCAGCAAGGGGCTGGAAATCGACGGGGATTGGCAGTCGACCGTGGAATAGCTTACTCAGTAGTAGAACGAACCGTCTCCGTGTGATGTTCAACCAAAAAATTCTCGACTTGTGCTCATTGTAATTAAACACAGCCAACTAAGAGTAAAGGTTCCAGTTGGCATGATCTAAGCGCCATCTAGGTAAGCTAGCGGAACACATTGTGTTAAGAGACTAATAAGACATGGAAAGTGGTCACTAGAGTGTAAATCAGAGATGACATTCCATTGCAAGGAAACTGCTAACTGTGGTGAACAAACTGCAATATCAAGGTGTGAAAAGGTGTTGAAGGAGTCTGAGAGAAATGTAGGCTCTCCGGTGCTCAGAAGAGTTACGTTATAATTGTCCAAGAAATCGGCAATTAATCCACCTCTCGCACAAGCCCGAGGTGAGTACCAAAGAGTGTGATGGGTATTAACGTCTTCTACCAACAGAAAAGGCGTTGGTAACTGCGAAACTAGATTCTCTAAATCAGTGAGCGAGAGGTCATCGGATGGAGGCAGATAAATATTACAAATGGTAAATCGGATGTATGACAGTTTAATCCTTACAGTCACTGACTGGAAGTCAGACTGTATGGATGCAGGTTCCAGAAATATATCATCTCTGATGAGCATCATAGTGCCCCCGTGCGCAGGAATACCCTCCTCGGGTGTAAGATCACACCGTACTGGGGTATACCACCTGATTTGAAAGCTATCTTGCGGACGACCAAAGAATTAGTCTTGTCGAGTAAAAGTTCAAGCTCTGGTCGATGTGTTCTAATTTCACATATGTTCCATTGTAGGATAATCATAGTATTCATAATGGGATAATTTCTCAATCCTGAGAGTCGTCTATTTTGAGGACGACGGTGGTCGAATCAATTTCGTTTTTAGGTGACGGGCTAGCGCCTTTAACGGAGGAGGGATCCTGCCTCTTTTTCACTGTCGATCTGGCAGTGCGGACAGAAACCTCCTGCTCCACCTCCTCCTCGGGGGAGGACCCCTTTCCAATTGAAAACTTCGGTTCGAGATTGGAAGTGAAGATCGGCGAAGGTTTAGATCGCCGAACCGAGTTCTTCTCAGAAGATTCCTCAGATGGGGATCTCCGAGGAGATGTTCGTGGACTTTTCTTGCCTTTAGATGTTCTGGATAAAGGCTTGCTATTTTCTTTTAGGAAGCCGGTTCTTACATAGCTGATCCTGAACTTCTTTGGCGATTCATTATGTATTACGGCCTTGCTAGTCTTGCTGGTTGAGGTCGACGGTTTTGATGGTAATTTTACCGATGTGGTCTTTTGATAAGCGGACTTGGCAGATTTTGGTGTCGTCGGTGTTGATTTTAAAGAGTTTGGCTGCGTTCTAGCTACAAATCTTTTCGGAAATGGCCCCATTAATATCGCTGGTCTGAGTTGCGATATCCCGACTCGGTACCGGTTTAGCTGCAACTGAGCAATAGGTACCGGACTTCGGGGCTGAGGGGTGGTGGATACGCAAAAGTTTTTGGGCTTCCGAGGACACCTTCTCCTTAATCCGAATCTCTGGGATAGCTCTGTAAAACGGGGGAATTCTCGGAAAGTTGGTGGGTGTTCACCGCTGCAGTTAACGCACGTTGGCTCAGATGTACATGCTCCATCGTGAGAGATCTCTCCACAGTTAACGCATGTAGATTCGCCGTTACAAAATTCACTAGTGTGTCCAAAGCGCTGACACTTATAGCATATCAGCGGATTCGGTATATAATTATGGCCTAACGTCAATGATTTCACTCCGCGCGAGGAGTTCAAGCTACTGTGCATTTCGACACGGACCGAATAGCTGGCTAGCATATTTGCTTTCAAGATAATCGCTGACTGGGACGTTGAATTTGTTTCAACCAGGATTGTGTCATTGAGACTTGACAGGACCAGAAATTTTATCGAGATGTTTAGAACTGTAAAAGGGTTCACCGATGTAAATTTTCTTCAATCCTCTGTTCCGTTTATAACTAAGCAGCGAGGACCACTACACTCGACTACTTATTTTCCACAGATTTCCACTTTTTTATTATCCATAGCCATTACATCCTCCACCATTACAAATGTCTCCGATGGCATGCCCACATCCTGGGCGCCACCCCAGCTTAGGTGAGAGTTCTGGCCTGGACCTTGCTCACCTTAGGACCTCACCTCCCAATTCATAGATAGAGGAACTCAATCGCCTTCAGGAATGTAACAGCTCATGTAATGGCCCCTCCCCGGGACTGACCTTTATCCACGGATACGAACACAGTCCTACATGTTACTCAGGGGCTGGGAGTTCCGCGTTGCCCAGTCACACCTTGCGACCCCCCTCCTCCAACCCGGGCAGCGGTATCCGTCAGACTGTGTTCAGGGAGATAACTGATAGCTGGTCAAACACAAACACACTTATGGACCAAAGTTTATTGGGCGTTTGGAGAAAGCTCTCTCACCTCTTAGAGGAACCCAATCGAGAGTGTGGCTCAGGACCCCGGGAGCTTCAATCCCGTACCTACCTTAGCAAGCTCCTGGGGGCAAGGTAAGCAGTGTCTCTCTTGTGAACGAAAATGTGATACTGATTTATTTACATGAAACATCAAATACACTGAAAGCTTTTTCACCATGGGACAAATACCCAATGTTTAAAACTACTTTGTATTACAATAAAACATTTATATCGAACCTTTTTGTAAAGTAAACGCTTTACTTACGCGTAATTCTAAGGCATATGACGGGAAAAAATCGAAGGTTGTTTCTCGGGAGGAAGCCAATAAGTTTCTAAGCGAGGTGGATAGTGATGATAAATTCCTAAAACAAAAATAACTGTACTTTTTGCATATCTGGAGCTAGCTTGTAGAAGAGAAGATTTGCATTCACTGCGGGTACCTAATATTCAAAACAATGGTGACGTCTTAACCATTACACTTGCTGATGCGAAGTCAAATCGGAGGCGAATATTTTCTGTCGTTACAGAACGAGATACTGTTAACCCCCTGGATTTTTTCACAAGTATATTGCTTTGCGTCCATTAAACATATAACATTATTTCTTTGTAGCTTATTGGGATAAAAAGTGCACTGAGCAGCGTTTTGGCGTATGTTCTTTTGGCAGAACGCCTGCAATGGAAGCAGAGTGTCTGAAACTTCCCAACCCTAAACTGTATACTGATATTTGCTTCAGACGTACATCTACAACGTTTGTAGCTGATATAGGAGCGGGTCTAGTTACGTTAAAACGTCTTGGAGTCTGGAGATCTTCATCTGTTCCTGAAGCATACATTGAAGACTCGATGGAAACAGGAAAAAAGTATCAAAACTGTTTTTGGGAGAAGTACCCTCCACGTTAACATTCACGGTATCCGACAGCATTGTGTCAACATTTGAGACTGTGAGTCTTCAGGAAATGTCAGAGAAACAAGTGGTGAATTTTCATTTTCAGGGAATAGTTCAAAATTTGTTAAGAACTGTAATTTTTACTTCTATATTGCAAAATAAACCTTTAATTTTTGTGATAAACAATAAAACGATGCTAATATATTTATTTTAAATAATGGAATTTTTGTGAAAAATGCTGGTAAACATTGTGATTAACATAAAAACAATTTGGCTTCTATTTCTTGTTTTATGATGGTGTATTTTGTCTAACACCTTGTTAAAGTTTGCACCACTTGTCACTGCTATTTGGTTTTGTTTATTTCGCCGTTAAAGTACTATTTTTGGTGTATTAACAGTCCGACAAGCAGTTGTTTTAAAGAGCATGTACTAATAATGTGTATTTACAGTTACTCAGTTTTGGTAGGTAATTATAATGCAACACGTGAAGTAATTATTAAACATAGTTTTGTAATATTCATGTCAAACTAATCAAAGACTGTGAGTGTCCGTACTACGTAACAGCAGCAATACTACTGAACAGATGTCCTGTGTACTTCCCGTAAGTGCAATTACATATACAGTGATCATTAAAGACAGACATGATGTAACACAAGGAAACAAATGAACATATAACTGAAGAATAATTACTCCAATAGACGCAAACACTGCTATGATTATTCATCGAAGGCTATCTGATGTGTCTCATTCACATGACTTCCTCTTCTCGCTCTTCTACAAAATATTCTTACAAAACCTTATTATTCCAGCTACCTCTTGTTAATTCAGATAAACGTTCAATGAATATTTACATATTTCGTTGGAGGATACAGTAGGTACAGCGATAGTAATGCTGTGCGATACCTTTGAAATTCCATGCTCTTTACATTACCCTAGAGGGAGAGAGAACAAAACAGGACTAGCGACTTCCCATTTGAGAAAATAAGTATTTGAAAATTCAAACCAATAACAGAAGTAGTTAATCCACATTGTTTATTTGACATAAACTGTAAGCTTTAATGAGATCCACATATTTTGTTAAGTAAGATTTTGCCTATCTCTTACCGTTTACAAATTTTATAAAATGCATCCCGATTGAAGAAGACTTCATAGGCTATTCCCAGAAGATTCAAAGTATACGTTTCATATTTCATGCAAATATATTAAGTATATGGTATTGAAATCAAAATCGTTAAGGGCCATTTTTGAGAGCATAAATAATAACGAAAATACTTCCATATAGAGAGTAGTTTGGGTGGGGTATTTTCTTGAAAATCTTCGTGATGCATTCCTAAAAGATGCTGAACATAAATACTAAGTTTGGTGTTTTATCGAATTTTCGTTTTTGAATTAAGCTGTTCACAGAATTAAACCTTATCCTGTGATTTTTATATACCATACCTTTTCATATATATATATATATATATATATATATATATATATATATATATATATATATTTACATTTCTTTTTCAATGGCAGCAAAATTTTTACACAAATTAATAAAAAAGAAATCTTTAAAAATGTTTGAGAAAGCTTATTTTCAGTATATTAAAAGTTAGTTTTATTTTCGCTTTTGCACATATGAGACTGTCACATTAAAGCTCTGAAGAAAATTGTATATTCACTGAACTTTGGAATTGGTGCGACTACAGTTTCAAATTTGATGCATATGAATTTAGATTTAAAAATATAAGAGCCTGAACATTTCAGTCATCGGCTGCTTTAAGGTCCTTATAGCTGTTCTCTAAATGAAATCTGTCGTATGTTACATACGAAATATCATAACAACTGGTGCGAATATTTTTGAGCGAAAAAGTAACACACAAAACATTTCAAATTAATATTTATTCAAAATATTAAACTGAATAAAACTTTTGGTTACAACTTCATTATATGTGCATAAACTTTGCAGCATTCAAAACAATTGAAATATATGCTGGCCATTTATTTAACAAATAGTTAACTAATAGCTGTTTATGTATCAAGTCCGCTAAAGCTTCAGCGTACTTGGTACATACGATAGCTTTTAGTAAAGGCTCTCTAATTACACTAAGCGAAATAAATAAATGTAATATAAGTACTGTATAAATATAAAAGGTATAATCAGTTATTTGTTGATATATTCTCACAGACACCTGTATCTGCTACGGGCTATGAACCGTACCATAATAATACGAGATGCGGATGGCAGTGCTCATTCTGAGCGCTCTTTTCTAAACAACAAGCTTGTGACTGAAAATATGGGTGAAAATCCACAGGAAATTTCAATCTGAGTCAGAAACATTGAATCAGAGCTGCTGTCAGCAAAATCTTGGTAGCATTACGAAAAGGAATATATTGCATTTAAAGACTCGTGCAAGGTAGTTGGAGTTTCCTTGTGAACGAAGACACAAGTAAAATAAATCTCTAATTCTTGTGAAGGGTTTCTGATAAACAATAAAACAACGTTAACTTTTTTTTTTCAAATGATGAATTGTTTAGTAAAAATGCTGGTAAAGTTTATCATTAACATAAAAATCAAGGTGGGCTTATATATTTTTGTTTTATGATTAAATATTTTGTTTGAAACCCTGTTAAAGTTGGTATGACTGGCCACTGCCATTACATGACGGCGTTAGTAGCCTAGGCCGCTAAAGAACTATTTTTCGGGTGTTAACAATTCGACAAGCAGCTGTTTTAGAGAGTGTGTACTATAAAAATATTTTATACATGCATCTATAGCTTGGCGAGATGTTTTTTATCATTCAAAATTGTAGAAAATTGCTCAACAGACTTGACACTTAAGCAGTTTGCATTAAAATGCCCTCTTTTGTATGCAATTTTGCTATTTTCACTATGGAAAAAACACATACATACTTGGCACGTATCAAACCTCTTCACATCTAGAGTAATCTTTGCCTTACAAACAAATCATGCATGGTGGTATAGCTATTACGTTTGGTGTTGTGAAACGAGTATCGTTAACATAAAAGGAACAAATTTACAATACGTTAGTATTATATAACTTGTTTAACCCTGATACGAGTTTCTGCTCTAACTGTACACCCTTTGGATTTTGCTTATTCAATGGCTATATTTCACAACTCTTAGAAGCACTTTACACAAAGGCACACACATCATCAGCGATGGCGGCTCGAGGTAAACAAACGCAAGCACTCCGTCCTGCTGGAAAGAGCAGGATTACTTAGGAACAGTTTTTCTTATTCAGCGGTGTAGAAGATGGATTCCATTTCTAGATGCATAATTGAAGGGCTGGATATAAATGGAGCCCGGACTAACCAGTGAATACTCTGTATTAAAAATGTACTGATGTCATATAAATACTCCGAAAATGTATATTTTTATTAAAATAATGTTATATCAATATATTGCATCAATAACACGGTTTTATTTCCTGAACGGGGCTTAAATGCTTGCTATTTACTTATAGTAATTGAAAACCTTATACCCACTGAAACCAACATATAAAGGCAATATGCTTCTGTTTAAGTTACGAGGGCGACACTGAAAATTTTTAGAATGCCATGTTTCTAAAAACAAATAAAATTTGTTTATATTTGATAGCTACTTTCTAATGTTTTGCGAGTTGATTGCTATGTAGTTTGTTCAATATGTTCTAATAGTTTGTAAATTGTCATCATTTAAAGATTTTGTGTTCACCGCAAAACGAATTTGACTAGAGAACATCTCTGGGATATGATTTTTTACGTTTTAAATCGTCATTAACGCTTAAACAATGTGAGAAATGCATTTGGCGAAGAGGCCCCATCTAAGGCAATAGTTTATAATTGGTAGAGCGAATTCAAAAGTGATGGGTTTTTTCTTAGTGATGAATTTCGCGAAAGACGCACTAGAACTGCTGTTACTGATGAAAATGTTGTCGCTGTCGAGCGATGCTTAAAGAGGATCGATGGACATCTTATAAATTCATTCGGGCGACTTTGGGCATTGGTATGAGTCAAAACCAAAACATTTTACCTCAACAGTTAGACGTAAGAAAACTTCGTTGTCGATGGATTCCACATAATCTGACTCCCAATCAAAAACAAGCATAGATTGGTGCAGGAAAAACCTGGAAAAATTCCAAAGCGGGACTTCATATTTGGTTTCGAATATCGTTGCTGTGGATGAATCTTGGATTTATTGTTATGATCCTAAAAAGCCAATCGGTTCAATGGGTCTTTTGAACGGAGCCTAACGTTACAAAAGTCCGACGAATTCGCAGTGTTGGTAAGAAGATAGTTGCTAGTTTTTTTAAAATATAATGGGCCATATTGCATTAGAAGATAGACGTACCGTTACTGCCGATTGGTATACAAATGTCGTTTACCGCCAAGTTTTGAAAAAGTTCGTGAAAAACGTCAAAACGAAAAATAAGGTTACATCATGACAACGCATCGCTGCATACAGCAAAACTAACAACTAAGTACCTGGATGCCCTAAAGGTCAGCACCATGGACCCCCATCATACAATCCTGACCTAGAACCTTGTAATTTCTTTTTGTTTCCAAAAACATAAAACGTGGAATCAGATTTTCGTCATCAGTTGAAGCAATGGAACGTTATAAATATCTGCTTTCTGAGGCGCCTCAGGAAGAGTGGCATCATTGCTTTAAGGATTGCTTTCATCGAGTGCAAAAATGTATAGATATTGAAGGGGAATATTTTGGAAAACAATAAAATCATGTAATTTTTACTTTCTCTACTACGTATAGTAAGTAGGGGAAGTATTGTATTCCACCCAAAAATTCGATACCGAGATTTCACCGGAAATATATGTTTTAAGACCCCCTGAAATAAAAAAAAAGCATTTTTGGAAACATGTCCGTGTGTGTGTGTCTGTATGTGTGTGTGTGTGTGTGTGTGTGTGTGTGTGTGTGTGTGTGTGTGTGTGTGAACAGCATAACTCAGAAACGAACAGTCGGATAAACACCAAACTGGTATTTAGGTTCAATATCTTCCAGAGATGCGACACGAAGGTTTTCAAGAAAAACCCCCCACCCCAGATTACCCTTTACATGGAACATTTTTCGAAAATTTTAATTTTCTCAAAAATGGCTCTGACGATTTTGATTAAAATAACATATGTTTAAGATATTTTATGACAAATGAAATGTATATCTTGAATTTTCTGGGAATGTCTCCAAAAGTATTCTTCATTGTGAACGACTTTTGCATAACTGGTAAACCATAAGGGATAGACAAAATTTTACTACACACAAAATGTAGATCGCGTTAAAATACACAATTTATGTCATACATTGTTGTTTAGAGAGTCATTTTCGAGATATTGCTTGCTATTCCCTTAAATTTTTCAATACTTATTTTCTCAAATGGGAATTCGTTATTCATTTTTTTGTCTTGAATGTGCAAGGAGTATTAATCTGTGGCAAAGAGAATGGTGCGGCACCTAGCAACCAATTATTAAGAGATATGCATATGCTTAAAGGCTACTGTATTTCTATATTGCCCTTGTAAATATATATTCTCCTTACATCTATAAGAAAATTAGCAATAAGATAGAGTCTGCAAATGTTTATCTCGATTAACATGAAGTAGATGGAGAATAAGCGTTTGTAAAAATAGTTTGTACAAGAGTAGAGAAAGTCATGTGAGTGCAACACATCAGATTTTTCAATACTTATTTTCTCAAATGGGAATTCGTTATTCATTTTTTTTGTCTTGGATATGCAAAGAGTATTAATCTGTGGCAAAGAGAATGGTGCTGCACCTAGCAACCAGCTATTAAGAGATATGTCTGTACTTAAAGGCTACTGTATTTCTATATTGCCCTTGCAAATTCAAAACAAGGGGAACATAGTACGCCTTAAGCAATAGTCAAATATTTTAGAACTGGTCGCTATGTGTAAAATGTAATTCTTTTTGCATGTCAAAAGATCGTTTCTGCAAATGTTTATCTCGATTAATATGAAATAGATGGAGAATAAGAGTTTGTAAAAAGAGTTTTACAAGAGTAGAGAAAGTCATGTGAGTGTAACACATCAGATTTTTTTAAAACTAATTCTATTTTGATTTATGAAAGCGTGCAGTGTCGCTCTCGTATGATGGTCTTAAATAAGATTAAAATGCATTTATTGTAAAGCTGTACTTTCATTTGGTTGGTTGAAGGTCCTAAAATGTTATAGTTTTTACAGCATACATACTGTAAAAGTCAGCTAATCACCGAAAACATTATATAGAACACAGATTTTACTGCATTTTTAAAGGAACCGCACATGTTTATCTTTAATGATAACTTCATCCCCAAAATTTACGCTTCTAAATTACTTGCCCACCACTGCGCTTGAAGCATCAACATAAGCTACCTCAAAGCACGTTAAGACTTTGGGCCCAGGTACTGGAGGTCTGCATGGGCCGAAATTCTTAGCCCCAGTTATAGCCCGAGAATAGATTATATTGTACCTCCCGGCCCAGATCCATTGTCTAATTTTATTTTATATAACATTATTTTGCAATTATTGACTATTATTATTATTGTTACTATTATCAACCTCATTATTATTCCATGAAGCGCTGCTGCCTATAATGCGAGGGGACTCGGGTTCGATTTCCGGTACCGATATGGTTATCTGCAATCCCTTATTTAGGAATTGAATTGGTACAATGGGTGTGGGGAGGATTTGCAGTAGATAACGCATTTTTTCCCCTACTGGGAGGCCTGTAAGGATGCACTCAGGTCCTGAGACCAATTGGGGAGCCACTTTATTGAAATAGTTTCTGAAATCCACATGTAGTAAGCGGTATGTTGATCGCATGACCAAATGCCGCCTCTACTACTGTACTCTGCCAGGATGTCCTGGGTGTGGGCGGATGGAGGGAGCCTGAGTTTGCAGTCGCTGTGATGTCACGTCATTCGCAATTGGCTGAGGCGAGCATTTATTTGCTGCTGCTGCTGCTGCTGCTGCTGCTGCTACGAATATGTGCCGGCTGATATAATTTTAAGTGCTATTCAGGGCATCTCAACATCCGGAACAACAAAAAATGTGATCAATTAATGCTTTCCGCCTTTATTTTCTCTTCAAATGGAGCATTCTAATTCTTTTTTATTTTCTCAAAAATAGCGCTAATGATTTTGATTAAAATACCATAATTTACGATATTTACAAGACAAAAAAAATGTTATGCTGAATGTGATAAATTAGGTATTCTTCTCCGTAATTTCAAGCCCGATCCCGGTCCAAGCCCAACAAATATTCTTCAAATTAACTCAACCCGGCCGGGCCTAGGTCCGAGCCCGAAAAACATTCTTCAAATTAAGCCAGAACTCCGCAAGGACTAGGCCCCAGCCAGACAAAGCTCTCAAATTAACCCCGAACTTGGCCGGGCCTAGGCCCGAGCCCGACAAACATTCTCCAGATTAAGCCCGAACCCGGCCGGGCCTAGGCTACAGTTCGACATTCTTCAAATTAAGCCCTAACCTGGACAGGCCGAGGCCCGAGCCCGAAAAACCACCTTTCAATTAAGTCCGAACTCGGCTGGCCCTAGGCTAATCCCGACAAACATTCTCCAAATTAAGCCCGAACCAGGCCGGCCAAGGCCCCACTTCGATAAACATTCTTTAAATTAAGCCCAAACCCAGCCGAGCCTAGGCCCCAGGCCGACAAACAATCTCCAAATTAAACCTGGCACAGATAAGGATCAGAGCTGATCACTTCTTTTGTTTATTTCAAAGCACCATCGCTGACGATGACTACACAACGATGCTTCTATCCACCTCCCTGCTGTGGAGGGTAGCGGTCTGCCTCCAATTCAAGAGGTTCCGAGTTCTAATTTCTGTTATGGTCAGCTACCTTGATAAAGCTTTTTCCGTGGTTTTCCTTCTTCTTCTTCAGAAGATGGATGTGCGGCAACTACGCTCCATGCACCCGGGTTAACTTTAGTATAATTTCATTCATTCACACCTGGTGACATACCCGGAAACGCCTTAAACTGGAAAAATTGGGGGTGGGAAAAAGAAGAAATAATTATCTCCAACATACGCCATTCTTTATTCATAACGGTATTAGCCCATAAGTATATTAATTAGTGAATAATGACGTTTTTCACTTAAATAATAACAGTAGCAACAAGAGTCACACGTTATAACACCATTATGTTATGTTATTCCATCACTTGTAGAAGAAATGAGCCATTATATTTCTGACATGCAGTGTGAATCTGAATGCTGACGCAGTAATTCAGTAATTGTCCAACAATAGTGCATCAACACTTACTGCAGGAACAAGTAATGTTCCGAAGAATAAACTATATTTCTTCCCAGAACTGACCTAAGTCAACCAATGTAAATCTTCCATTCGTATTGAGAGAGAAACCTTAAGATTAGCATTTACAATTACTATTAATGAGTCCCAAGGGCAGACTTTCGATAAACTTGGCATCTCTCTTTCCTATGATGCACTCAGCTGAGCTCTTTCATTATAAAATTAGAAAGTAAAAGTTTATTCCTCCACACACAGCCCTAAGTTAGAATAAACAAACTATTCCGAATTACTAAACAAATGTATTCCTTTCTTGCCAGCCGTAGGTGTTATTGAGGCTTTATGTGACCACAGCAAATTTCATGCATTCAAAATATAGTCTTAGAACGTGTCATACATGGAGATAAAGATCAAGAGGATCAAGTTCAAAACGCATTTCCTGTGAGGCTCTGTTTAACCGCTGTTGTACTACTGAAATTGTAATGATTTATTTAAATATGAATTACAAGTTTATGAAATATAACGCACTTATTTTAAGGCAAGACAGCCCTCCCTATGTCGCCCATGTTACTTTTACAAACTTCTGGTACACTTTATTAAATAAATGTTAGAGCTGTATTTCTGAAATTTGTGCAGATTGTTTTTCAAGCATTAATTTGTAATAATATGAATCAATTGTTTAAAAAGCTCTTACGTTTTAAAATATGATTTATTATATAAAGATTTCTTTTTAAAAACATATTCAAGATTAGTTTTTTAGAAGTAAACCATTTACAATTAAGCAAATTCCAATCACAGCTTCACTTATTAACGCTGGCATTATTAAGCAGTAAAATGTCAGGCATGTAGCTTCATTAGTACACTAACAATGTGTACTTGAATGTAAAAAAACACTACTCTGAGAAACACATTTAAAGTTGGTATAAAAATTTACCAATCCATTATTTAGAAGAGTCCAGGACTATAATCACGGTTATGGTGATCTTTCTTGGTTCTCTTGTTAGGAAATATGTAAAAAGGGGCGTGTCTTCCATAAATATGACTGTCATTAATACACAAATTAAGTATCGTATACACTTAAAACCAACATTTTTAACACACATTCTTATTGCACACATCTTAAATATTAAAAATTAACTAAAAAATCCCAAAATTGGTCTTGTCTTACAACGAATATAAAGAATTAGTAATTCTAGCTTTAGATGAACATGGGTATTTGCTGCCCAGGCCACTAAATATTTAGCTGCTAAATAAAGTAATGGATTCCTTGTGAGTGGGTGTTTACGACTGAGGATTGATTTCGACACTAGTAAAGAAATGCCACTTTCTTAGCAGCCACTTTAGGTGGACATGCCATTCATTACACAACCTTTGTCGCGCTACCCCCCTCCCCAACCCTCCAGTTTAGATTTAGAAGTCGTTGATAATTAAGTTGAGTACGTTAAACAATTTATATTGTGTTTCTTCTTTACGCATTCATTCAAAAGCATAAAATACTAAGTGTGATGTACAAACATATTTGGATACAGCATGGAACAAAATAAACTTTACTGTATCATGCATCCTATCTTCTTGATACGGGTACAACTTCTCTGCTCCGGTTCCTGGGCGTTATTGTCAGCGCAGGCTTATCAGAAGTTTTGCAATTTTAGGTGTCCTGGCTACTGTATAGTATCCATAAGCATCACATTGTCAGTTTGTACATCCCTAAAACAGTTCACGAACCACTACACCTATGGAGTTATTTGGTGGAAGAATGTCTTCCTTTAAATCAAAGATACATCTCGGTGAGTACTCTGAAACGTATGAATTCTTTATTGTTCATACAGTTGTAGAAAAACACTGAAATACAGAAACGGTAACAGCAAGCCTAACCTTGCAATTGGGTGAGAAAAACACAGTTAACGGGTAAGGTCAAGTCCGCCACAGAGTAGAATGCGAGCTCTTTTTCCGATGTCGTTCCGAAGTAGTTGCTGCATTACGGGAAAGATATTAACTTTTTAGTAGTGTTTAACTGCCAAGACAGTTATTTCATGTATTTTCAACGAAATATTTAATGAGATGAACTAAAAGTGAAATGAACTGTTTAACGTTGCATGAAACATTAAAAGAAAATAAATGATTCAACTTAAAGCTCAAATCATTATGCACTTAATGTAAAAAACAAATACGTACAGTACTTTATGATTATTAGATACAAAAATAATGAAGTGCTTATATCGAAGCATTTCGTGTGAATGAATAAAATAAAATAAAATGGGTATTTTTATTTAACAATTTAAAGAAATATAATAAAAAAGTAAATGATTCTATTTAAATGTTTAATAAAATAAACTAACACTTAGACTATCTCATATTTATTAAAACATCCATAAAAATGTACAATGTGCAATGTTGGTAATGATGTTTATACCAAGGTCACAATCGCATAGTAAGCGAGCGGGCAGGGGATACCAAGGCAAACATAGGCACGAGTCTGGTCAGTTATTCACGCTGTTGCGATATTATAAATATTAATATTTGTACTTACAAATAAAAATACCACGTTATAGTGAAACAGCACGTTTAAGGAAAAAGGTGGAAATGACAAAAAAATGATTAGTTGCTATTCTATCAAACTGTAATAAGATTCAATATGACTTGCCTCAATCTTTCCGTTTATAAATCATAATCCGACGGAAAGCATAGAAAATCGGGTTGTTTCTGATGAAACAGGCGTTCAAATAAGGTTGAATTAAATTGAGTTTTATTTATGGACGCTTTTTAACTGCTAAGGTTCTTAACGTCCATTATATATTGGGATGAAAGACGGCAAATTTTTGCTCAGAGGTCTCTTTATCAAACTTTACGTTCTTTTAGGTACCGTTAATCTATGACACGGAACCACCGGCTTTGCTTTACTTCCCTTCCGAAGACAGCCATGCTAAGGATTTTTACACCCGAAAAAACCCATCGCCCTCCGCCGGGTTTGAACCCGTGACCTCGGAAACTAGAGGCTAGCATGTTAACACCATTACACCACGGAGGACGACAAATAAGGTTGAAATTAGCACAAAATTAAGATAGTCTAGAAGGAAACATTAAAGTTCACAATAGCAAATAACTGTTTGATGTATACTAGTTTGAAGAACATTTGTGCACATATTTCAAAACTTGAAGTTAATATAAAATTGGCGTTATTTTAAACGGAGTGTCTCCTAAAATTTAGGAGTTTTAGGATTATTTTCTACAACATACATGTATATTACCAGTAATCTCGCAATATTCCTATCACCAAATCAACAGACCTAAGCTTAACACTATGCATACGATCTTTTTAACCTTTTGGAAGAAAAATATTACATTATATAAGGGATAAATTCGGGACACAATTCTTTTTATTTTCCGTATAGTTTTATTGAAAATATCCCAGCAACAAACTGAAAAATAGTTGTGAAAATCAGTTTTTTCTCAGTTGGATTTTACAACACGCTTACCCAGCAAATAAACTTTAAAATAAAGAATTATTATGTTATAAAGAGCGATGAGCTACTATTGGAAACCGTGTACTGCTTTGCGCAGGATAGTCATCTAGACAGTAAAGTGATATATCGACTATCTGACCGGTAGTAGGCAATAGCTTCAACGATTCACGCTTTGTAACAGTCGATAATGTGAATTCCAATGGACCATTCTTCAAGAGAGTACGATGTATGTTTCATTTTAAAAACCGAGTAAGCCAATAGACTGGTAACGAATAACAAAATTAATAACTTCGTACAGAAAAGTTAATATCTCCATATATGAAAACCTCCCTTTGGAAGACAACATTTTCAATGCATGAAATGTGCTGGGGCCAAAACGCTTCATGGATTCCCGTGGGGACCCACTCTAACTATGGTTTCTTTCGGTTTCCCGGGGCTAATGGGCGAAAGCTGGGGTGGTTCCACATCTACCACGAACTTCTTGTTCCCATCATTTCCTTTCAGGTATTTCACTCATCTGTTTCAGGGCTGTAAGAACAGGCGATGTCGATTGTGTGTTACGGCAGGACAGTGGCATTCGCGCTTTGTAAAGATTTCTCCCTGGTCTTTGCGGGACTACTGAGGTCCGCTTCCTTCTTAAGAGTTGTCTCGTCCACACCCGCGATCCCTATATTGCGGGTGGTTAATGACAGTCTAGACGACGTTGGTGCTATGTTTGGAATCGTTAGGGACCCCGTTCTTGCTAGCCACATCGTCGTCCGCACCTGGTCTCCCCTTAATCCCTTCTTCCCATAGGTACGTTGAAAATACGAAGGGCCCAGTATGAACTATATGCGGTGCTGTGCCCCAGTTGCAGAAGGCCTCTTTGCCCACTCCTAACACGAAATAGTTTGTTTGTTGCAAATTGGTGACCTGGTGACTTACAAGCAACACTACTGCTATGAGTGCTTTATGATTCGGTCTTCAGAAAGGAGACGGCATTCGGATGGTAAAAACATCAACATCGACAGATCAGTGATTCCTATTTCGCCCCTGATATAGAATTTTCAAATCTATTACTTCTACTCAACCTTCCCCATTTTTTACAAGCTGATTTCATTAGCTCTGAGTTTACACGAAAAAAAGGAGAAGTAAACTTCTACTTTATTAAATAACCTTCAACTTAGGAAAATTTAAAACAAACTACAACGAATGTCACGGAAACGGCTCTGCTAAGAAAGAACTCCTGACCTAGGTTATATATTTTAAAAATCCTTACGTTTTTCTTTAATTACAATATTTATCAATCTCTTATGGTTTCCAGCCGTAGAAGATTCAATGAGAATGAAGTGGAATCACAGAAAATTAACAAAAAATCCAAGATACGCATCTAATTAGTGAACTCTATATCTAAAACCTCATTAAGTTCGTGTTTTAAGAAATTAAAAATAAGGAAAAACATTTAATTTAAATGCTTATGTGACTTGGCGGGAATTTCAATAAAATCTTTTCCTTGCATTCTTAAAATGTTTCTGGGTAATTAAATAAGAAGAATGATACTTTTCGGAATTTTTCTTTTTTTGAGTTATACTGTTAAAACCACAAAAATACAAAAATGCCGGCTTAGGTTCAGTAGACCACAAGACCTGTATTTTCGGTTACATCTCAATATTGAGTATTTTAGGTGGAATGCACATGATTTCCCGTAAATACGCTAATTCAGTGACACAATGATAGTGAGAGTAAGAAGAATCGCACAGTTTCAAACATATGTGTGCCATCAAAGCCAACTTCAACGTCGGAAAACTTAACCAACGAGTATTTCGGAAAACAAGTTGTTTAATAGAAATTTCATGTTATAATGAGCTTTCATTTTTCATGCATTAAGTTTTTGTGCATCTCTTATTGATTTCCAGTTATACAAAACTTAGGATATTTAGCGATATAATTTTTATTTATATTCCCAACATCTTGAAAATTTTATGTTTTAATCAAAATGATTAGCCATTTGTGAGAAACTAAAAGCAACGAAGAATCCTTCACGTAAAGGATTGTTTGTCGAAAAATTCCACGAAAATAATTGCTACATTCTTTAAAGATGCCTTACTTAATTACAAAGTATGATATTCAATCGACTTTTCTTTTTGAAGTGTGCTTTGCACAAACAGTAATACAGATGGACGTACAGACAGATAGACACATTAAACATTATTCATAAGATGCTTTTTTTACTTTCTAATTGCTTACTAAGTAGAGGAAGTATTGTATTCCACCCAAAAATTTGATATCGAGGTTTCACCAGAAATACGCGTTTTGAGACTCCCTAAATCCAAAGGAAGTATTACATCTGTTTGCGAACACTGTGACTAAAAAATGAAAAGTCGGTTAACACCAAACTTGGTATTTAAGTTCAGCGTCTTTCAAGGATGTGAAAGGAGATTTTTCAAGAACATCCCCAAACTAGCCTTTACGTGAAACATTTTCATTACTTTTTATTTCTTCAAAATGGCTCTAAAACTTTTGATTAAAAATACTATATGTTTGAGATATCTGCGTGACAAATAAAATGTATATCTCGAATTTTCTGAAATAGCCTTTGAACTCCTCATTCTGAATGACTTTTGTATAACTGATAAACCGTAAGGGATACGCAAAATCTTACTATACAAAAAATGCACTTCTCATTAAGGCATACGGTTTACGTAAAGTACAAATTTTTGTGAGTTAACCATTACCAAGAAATTCCTTGTTATTGGTTTAATTTTCAAATATACTTTTCTCAAGTGGTCACTATTCGACGAGATACTCTTCAGAAGTCTTGACTAGCGTTTTAGCCTAGTGTATTCTCATACCTACAATGGTATGTAATGAAAGTTAAATACAAAGCTTTTCCTTCACAGTGCGGCCGGCAGATGCAACTTGGACTCGCGGAAACAGTTTAATATCCACGCACCGCCTCACATTCTCATATTTGCAGTTACAATTATGACAATAATCACATACCTTATTATAAGAGATGTTTCAAATATTGTCCTTCTCTACCCACACATTTCTGGCATCTTCTCAGAAAATTTGTATTTACACTCAAGAGTTCAATATATGAAATTGAGTGAATTTCTCGCCTGATATTTTATTTTGATTCTTCCAATTGTATGTGTCCTTTTTTTTTTGCATAAACTTTATTTTTCAAGTTCCCCCATATAGGTAAATCAGAGAACCATAATTGTGGACCATAATTCTTTATTAATTGCCGTATCTTAAAAATAATTCCATAATTGACTCAATGCCTCATCAGCTGTGTACCAGGTAGCAAACGTCTTGTTGAAAATACGCAGATTGACATTTGATGTCGGTCAGTAGTTCAAAAAATGGTGTAAGTCACTCCTATACTTCCCTGCACCTCCCATAGGAAAATCAGGTCATATTATTCCTTATGCACTTAGTGCACACCACACACCGATTTTCGCGTCATGCAAGGGAATCTCGTGTGTAAAATTGGGTTTCTCTGTGCTTCAGTAGGATATGTTATTTTACGATGGAACATAACCATGTAAATAGAACCATGCTTCGTCAAAGAAGAATCAAATGTGGCTCAATTACTCCATCAATAATATTTCGCAAATTCCAATTACAAAAGTTTACCCGACTATGATGATCACGTGAAAAATAAGGTGTAGCAACAAACCCCATGCATTGATTAACCAAAAGAAAACACCAGGTGAGAAATTCACTCAGTTAAAGATACCGAACTCTCGAGTGTAAATGGAAATTTTCCGAGATGCCAGAAATGTGCGGGTAGAGAAGAATAACATTTCCAACATCTCTTATGATAAGGCATGTGATTATTGTCATTGTAATTGTAAATATGAGAATGTTAAGCGGTTACGCGGTTATTATAACTCTTTCGGCGGTAGTCCGAGCTGTAGCGGCCGGCGCGCGAGCTGCCGTGCGGTGGCCGCAACGTGAAGGAAAAGCACTGCATAAGCTTTTGTAAGAATAGTTTTTAGACAAGGAGTAAAAAAAGTTATGTAAATGCTTTACATCAGATTTTGAGTTGAATGCAGTATTTTATGTATGCTTGGGTAAATGGTTGAGAAAGTAATATATTGAAGTATGAAAAGAGAAATTAAATTAAAGGAATTAATAAGAAAATTTAAGAAAGTGAATATACGAATGAATTCGCATCATTCTTTATAGTTACATTATTAGATATTATTATCATTATAATTTTATTATCATTATTATCACTACGAGCACTGCGGAAGGCACTGTTAATATCAACGTACATAGTTACTCTGAGTGGTGCAACACTCGCGTTATAAGGCCAGTAGCAAACGGAGTATTTTTATTCTGGAGCACATTCCGATACTACGTGTGTTTATTTTACGTGCTGCTTGTTCACGCCCAGACACGGACATTAATTCCTCCCGGATGTTATAAAACAGTTCCCTACCCTAATGTTTTCTCGGAAGAGAATCAGAAACAGACCTCCAGCGAGGAATGAATCATTTTTGGCCAGTTCCTAACCCCGTAGCCTACACTTTCACTTTCTGATCAAAGTCGATATTGACATAACCAGAGATGGACCTGCCCACCGGTGCGAAGGAGAGCAGCAGTGGGTAGAAGTTGCAGAACCATACGACATCGGCATCCTGTATGACGTCACATAAATGTCTGTCGTATAGCAAGAGAATCCGTTAGCATTAATTTGATCTGACTCGATAATCTACACTAATGTTATAAAGAAAGAACATATATATGTGTGTGTGTTTCGGGTAACCTCAAGAACCACCAACTGTTTTGGATAATTCTTGCACCATCGAAAAATCCTATGCTTTTTGACGAACATGGATACTTTCTAATCTCAATTCGTAAATTACTAAAAGGTATTTAAAAAGCATTTGTATTAGAATACGAACACGGAGTACAAAGAATAGACTTGCGAAGAAGGCCTTGAGTTTTAGTTGAGAGTCCCATGGAGTAGAAAATTGTGATTGTTTATCCACGGAAAATGCATGGAAAATAAGACAAATGCCGTGGATAATTAATTCAAAACAATATATGGTCCCAAAACTAAGAAAACAGAAGGCACACGAAAAAAAAGTAGAATGGATTAATAACGCTACGATATTCTTGCAATACCAAAATATTTCAATAACTCTCCAGCATCCTACCCCACGAAGAACTCCGTAGTTTGAAGTATCGCTCCCCAGCCCTAGAATACGCTTTCAGACATTACATTGTATTTTATTTACATTATCTCCCCTCTCCCATCCCCATACCTCACTGACGTATAGTAATGATGACAACTATTGTCTCATGCATGGATTGTAATGTTTTTACTGACATATCTGGTACCCGGTTCAATATCCTCGGTACTTCAGAAACGTGTCCAATCCCTTTGTGTTTTACAAACTTCATGTTTCTGCTCGATTTTCCACCCATATCAAATCTTACTCCTAGGTAATCGAAATGTTTAACATTCTGAATTTGTTCCTTCCCGTATTTCCATTTTTCCTGCTGGCTGTAGACATGTCCATTTTAAGTGCAAGTGTTTTTAGTTTTAAGAATATTTACCTCCATGCCCATTGCCTACAATATCGTCGTGGTGCGTCGGCGTACAAAAGAATTTGTATTTTTTTTTGTCTTGACTATCGGTACATCTGTGTCTTCCTCCAGCATCACGTTAACAACAATAAACAAATGAAAAAGTAACGGAGATATTATTTACAGCCCTGTTTAACCCCCTATGAACTGCGTTATGCTGATTGGTCTTGATAAATGTAAATTGTTTATACATTGCCTCGACTACTCCAATCATTTTCTCTAAAAGTCTTTTGGTATTAATTTCTCCCAGAGAGCTCTATGTTCCACAGTATCAAATGACATTTTAAAATCTACAAAGACAGTGTATAACTTACCCTCTTTATTTCTTAAAGTATTTCCAGAACAAAGGCTTTGTCAATAGTCGAAAAGCTTTCCCTAAATCTTAGCTGAAATTTAGAAATCTTATTAAATGTCTTAACCCAACATTTAATTCTTTCATATAAGATGCTACTGTAAATACTTCCAAATATGAGATCAGCGAGATGATGTAACCCCCTTTGCCCTTGTAAAGAGGTTGGATAATGGTGGTTTTCCAATAGTAGAAGGAAGATTGAGGTGGTTTCAAATTTCAATGTTCCCTTGATGCCCAGAGGCACATGTAGCATGGAGAATTTAGAATAAAGTGGATGCTTCCAAGACGTTGTCAATGCTTTGCTTTAATCAGCTGTCTGTACACGCAATATTATTACACTATTGACGCGTTCTGCTTTCATAGGTGTTCTTAAGCAAGGCACCTACAGAATTGATTTCTTGAGTGCGGGAGCAGTTGTTGCTAGGTCAATAGACACTAAACTTAATATATTGAGTTCAATCCATTTTAATTTATTTGCACATCTGAATTTACATGGCTTTTTATATATAGCTTAAAACAGTTATAAATTTCCTAGTTATTCTTTATGTGCTACTTCAGTTTGCGTGGTATCTAGGCCTTTTAGCTCTGCTAAATTGTCCTTTCACTAAGGTTAATAAATGTTGAGAGTTGCATGATGAAACGTTTTCCAAAGTTTTCACAATATTTTAGTTTCATACTTGAAACCTAAACAATACGCACGCAGAGGTCCTTATGCGGCTTAGACGACTGGCAATAGGGTCATCAAACTATTGCATTGAATGGCATATCTCATTTTTACTTTCTCGACTACGTATAGTAAGTAGGGGAAGTATTGCATCCCATTAAAAAATTCGATACCAAGATTCACCAGAAATATATGTTTTGAGGCGCCCTGAATCCAAATAAAGCAGTTTTGGAAACACGTGCGTGAGTGTCTGTGAACAGCGTAACTCAAAAATGAAAAGTGAAAAATGAAAATCCCCTACCCCGCTACCCTTTACAAGGAACATTTTTCAAAAATTCTTATTTTTAAAAACTGGCTATAAGAATTTTGATTAAAATACCCTATATGAAAGATATTTACATAACAAATAAAATGTATATCTTGAATTTTCTGGGAATAGCCTAGGAAGCCCTCTTCATTCGGAAGGAATTTTGTATAATCTGATATAAGTTGTAAATGTTAAGCTACAGACAAAAACGTACCACACAACAAATGTAGATCTCTTTGAAACACACAATTTACGTAAAATAAGTTGTTTGTGGCATAAGCGTTTCTAAGATATTCGTCATTAAATGTTCAAATTGTTCAATACTTGTCATTCTTTTTAAGTCCCATCGCTTTTCAGTTGTTTCTCGCATGGAAACAATATGGAATTTTAAGGCAGCATATAGCGTTCAATTCTTAAAAATTTGACTATCGCTGTTCTCTTTGTATTTATAACGAAATGTGTATTGTAGCTATTTTTGCAAACGTTTATTTGGATTAAATGTAGTAGACAGAAAATAAGCTTTAGTAAGAATAGTTGTATGTCCACTAATAAAAACAGAGGATAAAGAGGGTCATGTGAATGTATCACATCAGATTTTTTCAAGACAGGTATTTCTCTTTCTAGTATTAAATATCTACGCAACAAGTGTAAACTACTTTAGAGTACGGGTTAACAAGATGATTTCAGGAGTGGGATAGAAAAGATAATCAAGTTACATACAACTTTTATGCAATATGAATATTATAAATGCAATAAATTTTATGTATATAAACAACTTTCTAATGAGCATAGGATATATAAGTATTAGTGACGCATGACATTACTGTTTACAAGGTAAATGTTAAACGGCTACCATCAAAATGAAAGGCAAACATTTAGATATTTTTAAATGAATCTAAAATCTGTATTTTAACTTCTAGTTTACAACATTACTTTTCATTGGTTCAGCTATGGGTGTAAGAATTGCGCGACAGAGAACTGTAAGTAAGCTATGTTAATAGTCAGAATAAGTGTTAAAGCGATTGTATTGTTAGGGTATTTGGATGAACGAATATTTGATTTGTATAAGGAAAACTGTTGGTTAGGGAGTAATTATGCATTAATTTCAATGCCAACTCAAACCAGAAGCAATCAAATGGGTATTGTTACAGAAGGTTTCAAATTGTTGTAGGTTATGAAGAAATTAGAACAAGATCAAGTACGAATGCATTTGTTGCAATAAGTTTATTATGGCACCATTTTAATCCTCATAAAATCTGTTTATAATATTACGATTGCATAAAGGTATTTTTATAACACAGAAATAAAACACATTCGCCCGCGTCTGTGGTGTGTAAGTAGCATTTCTGCCTCACAATCAAAAAATCCCGAGATCGAATCTCGGTGAGGGTGAGTTACCCAGATAAGGTTTTTACCACCTTTTCCCTTATCCTAAGAAGACAAATGTCGGGTAACAATAAGCTATATGGACCCCGGGCTCATTTGAGACCATTTCACCCATTTAATTCATTCATCGTCCAATATGAACTACCAGGTTAAAGCACGTTAAACCTTAAAAAAAAAACTGCCGCAAAAGCCAGATAGTCATTCTGGATTAGTTTTTTTTATTTGTTTTGTTATGGACGCTCTTTAACTGCTATGGTCCTTAGCCTCCCACTCTACATTGAGCGTGAAGGTTCGGAAATTGTGCTCAGAGACCTCTTTATCAGGCTTGAGGTTCTTTTACGTACCGTAAATCTACGACATGGGACCACCGGCTTTACTTCTCTTCCGAAGGAAGCTATATTAAGGATTTTCACGTCCGAAAACATCCATCGCCCTCCGGGTTTGAACCCGTGACCTCGGGAACTAGAGGCTAGACCCCTCTACCCTTAGACCACGGAGGATGACAGTCAATCAGTCAATGTGTGGTGTAATTTTTGGAGAAAAGAGAAAAAGCAAGACAAAGAAATCACAAAGTCCAGTGCTGTAATATACAAACTAAACCCTTGAAACAATTTTTTGCAGTAAATTGTAAACAATTTTTTGCAGTAAATTGAACGCTATATTAAAAAAAGGAAAGAACCTAAAGTTTAAAATAAAGCTAAAAATGAAGGGTTTTTCAACGTTTCTTTCTTTCTTTCTTTCTTTCTTGATTTATTTATTTTTCTTCGGTTCGTTTGGTTTTTTTTAAGAATATTTCGTAAAAGATATTTTCACGCGGTTGGAAACATGCAGTATTATAACATGGTGTTTTAAAAGCTCAACACCGCCTAGTAGTTGAGTAAAACATATACGATGATGATGGCAATGTATAGAGAGTAACGTAATACAGTTCCACGTTTGTATCAGCGAAACTAGTAGACATTCTAAACATGTTGTTGATAACACTTTCATATATCGTTAGTAATACAACATTACGTGAATAAGATTATTTGCGTTCAGGTTGCATAGTTATTAATGTTATTTCCTTACTCCCTTGGCTTCATATTATTTTCACACTGAGCACTATGCTATCATGCGCAGTAGTTCATTATGCAATTTCGCTGAATCACTTCTTAATCGCATCATGCTTGGGTTCTGCTATTGTATTTATTGTGCTAAGAGTTTTTCAAATTAGATTATCTACTGCATTTTGACCCTGGTCACTTATTCAGTAGACAATCACTACAGTTTATTTACATTTTACAATCTCTTGTCACTAAATTAACACATTCACTATAGTTTTCCATTCAAAGTAAGATGCACTACCTCTTACTTTTCTCTTTCCACTGTCCAAAGCCATTTATTTTTTACTTTACACAAAAACTACCCAATGCTTCTAGCGTCCTTGCATATCATTTCAATTATAAGTGTATTTCTATCCCCCTTCAACCACTTCTTATTAAAAAATTCTTTTCTCCAATTTTCTGTTCCTTGGCACTTAAATACTATGTGTTCAATGTCTTCATTACCACCACATATCGGACATTGGTTCTGAGGAATACCCTGTCTCAGCCCTTTTAGCCTCCATGCTCCGGTTCTTAACCATGCAATAGATTCTCTCTCTTCTTTATTTACTATGTCTATATATTTTTCCCTACCCCATGTATTTTTCATTGGACTATAATAAACTAATGAGCTCTTTTCGGCAATCTCACTGAACATGATTTGTATTTCTATATCTTCCAGTCTCTTCCTTGCCTTTTTCCAAAAATGTTTTACGTTATTTTCTCTCCTTCTCCATATATCTCCTAGCCCATTTTTATTCTGCTATTGAGCTTCTAAAGATTAGTGCTAAAAGTGGGACATGTACTCAGCAAAAAGAAGAATTACTTTGTTGTTGATGGTTACAGGCTAGGGACCGCAAAAAGTTCTAAGTGTAATACAACCCGCATGTACACCCCTTAAGTCCAGAGAAATACTGGCCATAATTTATTTTACCAAGAAGTAAACACCAATTTACCTAGGAACGTAACTAGTGCCAATCCCGCCTCCATTGAGAATCTATGAGAATTAGCAATAACATTTTTCTATTCCTGTAGTACAGAAGGGAGGATGAATTATTACTGTCAGGTATCTGAAAAACGAACAGAAAAAGTCCATTGAATATCAGCCAAGTGAAGCATCTATTCACATACTTCCCTTGCAATAAACCTGTTCCACCCCCGCTTGGCGCCCACAGCGTATAGCACGAAAGTTGCTGATTGACCGAATATACATGTGACCTTAGAAAGTACATGAATTGATAGCCATTTCCTTCTTACAAGGTTTATTAGCCTGCTTTCTCCAGAGAAGAGGTGTGCCATTCTTATAATATCCCATATCATCTTGATGGTTTCCGGCAGGCGAGTTATCTCCAGTAAATGCTAATGCTCGGCAAAGCAATACCTATTTTCCATACTTCTTATTTTATTCAAAACTAAGTGAAGCAGAAACTTCGCTTGCGTTATTCTGAGGTCGGTCTCTCTCTCTCTCTCTCTCTCTCTCTCTCTCACTCTCATTTTCTCTTTCTTACTCTTTCTCTCTTGAGTTTCTTTGTTTCTCTTTTTTATCTATTATTGCTACTACGTATTCTTGGCGTATTGAAATCGACTTGAATCCATTTTCCTATTGTACGTTAAAGCGGACGCGAACTGAGATCCATTTTGAATTCTATTTATTTCTCCAGAGATTTGTCTCCGAGTATCTTACGTAATTAAAGGAAGCTGACTATTAAATTACTTTAACTTAAGAACTCACAGCATGAATTTATCTAATGAGAGCCATTTGCGGGCAGAAAATATGAGTTACATTTATACTTTTAACAGCAGAATCGTAGCTCTGCTTGCGTTGATACCATTGATGCGTTGATCTCCATTAACTTGCCTCTCTTCCCCTCTGTGTATCGCGCTTCGTGTGGTATTTTGAAAAAGGGCAATAAAACTGCGTTTTCTAGGATATTGTTAAAAATGAATACAAATTCGGAACTATGGTGTTTCCTATGGTAATTGGTTTAAGTACATGGATATGTTAGCTAAAAATCTGTGCAACTTTTTAAATACTCATTCTATCGAAATGTTGTATATAAAATAACTCATCGTAATAATTGTGATTATAAACTTTTATGTAACTTTTTCTTATAAAACTCAATAATAACGAGATATTTCGATTGATTTCACGCTCTATAGAACACGCTTTTTAGGGAAAGTGGTTAAGATGCCATATTACAACCTATTCGTTGAGGGATCTAAGGCATGTTAAATACCAAATTTTACAACAATCTGTTCTACCATTCTTGTGTTAAAACGTTACATACATATTATGCACAAAGACACACGCACACACAATGAAATTGGATATTTTGCTTCATAGTAGTCCATTATACACATTAACATCAATTACTCAATCGAAATCTAAAACGACGGAACAATTTTCGGTCTTAGTTTTATTACAGTGTGCATATTATAATACATAATCTAAGATATGGTTTCATGGTAATCCGTTCCCGTTTTTTTCTGTATTCCAGTAAAACGAATGCAAATGTATAGGCCAAACACCTTTTTTAATAGTGTTTAACGGCCGCCCTTACCTCATACGGCACCACAGGCAGAGACACTGGTGATAACATGAAATAAAATAACTGAGAGAGGGAATTTGAGAAGGAAACGTTACAGGCCTAAGTTTAAGGTACCTCCCCGGCATTTGACACTTATAAGTGCTGAGGAAAACCTGAAAAAAAACTTTCCTCAGGGAGGATGTCTTGGCGGAATTTTAACCGTAGATCTTTCGTTCACAAGTCCGTGCTTTAACGACCTCGGCTATCCGTTCCGGTCCAGTCCATTGTAATGAAGAATACATACCTTAGTTTGAAGCCATTGAGTATGCATTTTCTCTGCCTTTTAAAGTTTCACTTGTGTGAAATTATTTTTTCGACGATAGTGTTATTTATCCACTTCCCGCTCATGCTATCATGCGCATAAGTTGAAATTCCTGCACTCCTGTTTTAAATTTTTACTGCAGATGTTAATAAAATGTGTTTAATCCTCTAAATATTTATATGTATATTTATTGTTGCAGACATACGATACTCATATTTAATAGTTGAATTTTACCATTTAAATCTTATCGTTTTTACTTACCTTTGTGCGTTAACATTTATTTACATGCAGCATTTAAATACAATCCTTTCGAGTAAGCAGCTATATCACTTCAGTTATTCACCGGCTTGGTCAGCACTATCAGACGTGATTAATCTATTATCAGTTCGCAGGAGCTACAGCTGAGAACAATTAATTTTATTTTCGCGTAAATATTTTCACTTGATTTCGTCTCGCATTTTTAAACTTCTTTCTCGTTCTGCAAGATACACTTACCGGCACTTGTATCGCAATATACTATTTCAATGAGTGGTCTAGGGGTACCATGCTAGCCTCTAGTTCCCGAGGTCACGTGTTCAAATCCGGCGGAGGCCGATGAATTTTTTCGGGCGTAAAATCCTTAGCATGGCTTTCTTCGGAAGGAAAGTAAAGCCGGTGGTTCGTGTCGTAGATTTACGACACGTAAAAGAGCCTCAAGCCTGATAAAGATGCCTCTGAGCAAAATGTCCGGTCTTTCACGCCCAATATAGAATGGGGCGTAAGAACCATAAGTTAAAGAATGTCCATAAGTAACACTCAATTTAATTTAGAACACAATAAAATGGAGCACACCGTGGTGTAAATATTTGATCTTTCCGATAAGCTACCTTGAGAAAAGTTACTGAACTAGAATTGCCAAAATGACTTCCTTTCTGCTTTATATCCCACTTGTTTGTTCGAATATACTTGTAGTTGTGATAAGTAATCCGTATATGCCAGACAGATACAGAGTTGCTTCTTATGATTTGTTTTGGTATTTTGTTTTTCTATTGATGGTACCAACCTGCTCTAATGTTCGTTCACCTTAGTGTTATTGCCCTTTTGCTGTCATGTGGACTTGGATATCATAGATATTATACTACACCAGGCCGGCATTCACTTGTGCAGCTAGGAAAATCCACAAGAACTTTTAGGTTGGTCGGCATAATGTTTTAAACATGGTTCCTCCCGAATACGAGCCTCGGCCTTACCTCGGGAATGTCACTGGCGCTAATTTATGTGTGTATTTTCAATTTACTGCCCTTAAGGGCAGATTATTTTATGTTTGTGAGCATGATGATGCTTTTTTAGATATAAACAACAGCTGCACGCAAGACCAGTGAGTAGAAAGCTAAGTGGGAAAGATGATTTCGTTTAATGAAAGCGAATCTAGCGAACATTAACTTTTCGTTACACTAATTTTCCCACTTTCTCCTTGCCTCTTTCTCTTTATCAGTATATGTAAAAGCATGGAGTAATACGGAGTGTAAACATAAACTAGATTTTTTTTCTTCAAATCTATAGATGAAAACAGAATATCTCACAATTCCGGGTTTGGACAAAAATGTATCCAATGCGTAGATTGACCAAAGGAGAAATAAACAGAGTTATCATTTATAGCAAAAAACTAAAATATTTATAAAGTTTTCACTCAGCAGGCTTATAAATAATAATTACACAATCAGACTTGCCTATTTTATTCAAGCATAAAATGTGGTGTAATGCATAGGAAAAAAACATCCCTTTTCTTAATATTTTGGTTGTCTTAACCATCTAGGTTTGAACTGAACATATCTTATTGCTTTATAGGTATAAAGACCTAAAATTAGTTGCTATATTTTTAATTCTACCTGTCAGCACTAAGTTTGAGAAAACAAAGAAAGAAAATTAAACACTAATTGAAACCGAAACTATAGGAGCTAGAAAAATTAACAAAATCATAGTATACCATTGTAATGTGAAAGATTCATACAGTTACAGCTGCGATCTTCCTTTTAATAGGCCTGAAAAATATGAGAATGGTTGACTGACGTACAAACTGTCTTCGTTTACATGTAGTTTACCTTTCCTAAGTTTGTCAGTAACCTAGGAATTACACAAAGATTGCTTTAGTTTAAGTTAGGAGTCTCAAACACACAGTTAAATACGAGTACATTAAGACCACCAATCTTTCACACCAGAATCGCCTAATTATTGAGTGAAGACCTTCCTCCATGAAACCTAGATCCTGTATATCAGTTTTTATCACAACTAGGCAACTGAACGAATTTCTATTGCCATGAAGTTGTAAAACTATCCTACCAGGAGTGTTCTAACTCCTAACCTAGTTTGTATCGTAGTGTGACAAAAATCCCTTTACTGTTAAACGATTCTATTTCAGGCATCTGTTTTCTATCTGATTCCAAAGGGTTATAAAAAGAAAACTATAATTTTTAATTTTTCTACCACTTACTCATAGGTAGATTTGCATTCCACAAAAAAAAATCGATACCGGGATATCGCCGAAATTCGTGTTTTGAGGCCCCCTATCTCCAAAAAAGCATTTTTAGTAAACGATCCGCGCGCGCGTTTGGGTATCTGTGAACAGCATAACTCAAAAACCAAAAGTCGGATAAATACCAAACTTGGTGTTTAGGTTCAGTGTGTTTCAAAGATGCGACATGCTTTTCAAGAAAATCCCCCACCCCAACTATCCTTTACATGGAACATTTTTCGAAATGTTTTATTTTCCATAAAATGCTCTAACGAGATTGATTAAACTACTATATATTAGGGATGCTTATTTTAAAATAAATAAAGTGTATATATTGAATTTTCTAGGAATAGCCTGTGAAGGCCACTTCATTCGGAAAAAATTTTGTATAATCTTGTATAACTGGTAAACCTTAAGCGATAGACAAAAATGTACTGCACAAAAACTGTAGATATCTTTAAAACACACAATTTATTTAACATAACTTTCTTGTGGCATCAGCCATTTCCCAGATATCCATTATTAATGGTTTGAATTGCTCAACAGTCATTCTTTTCAACTCCTTTCATTATGCGATTGCACGCAAAGAATATGGCATGTTAAGGCCAATGCATAGCGTCCAGTTCTAAAACATATTTTGAATATCGCTATTCCCTTTGTATGTAATGCAGCTGTTTCCGGAAAGGTTTATCTCGATTAAAATTTATAGATAGAAAAATAAACTTCCGGAAAAATAATTTGTGTACTCGCTAATAAGCTATAGAGGGGTAGTGAAAGTCATGTGAATCTAACGCATCATATTTTTACTTTCAAGTACCTGCCAAAAGAAAGTTACTGTTTTTCCTTGCGAAGTACAAAGGAAAGTAAGTAAATAATGCAGAGTAAACTCTTAAGCCGAAGCCTTTCGCTAACGAAAATAAAACCTACAAAGTTGGCCTTGAAGAACTGTCATAAAGGACAGATGGATATATGTACGTATAGCAACATTATGTTGGTGCGCTGCTGGTGTATATGTTACAGTAAAACCGGTTATTGTGAGCTATTACTGGCAAAGGTTGAACTTTGTGCATATAGACAGATAAATTTTGGAAATATTTTCAACCTACCACGATCCTTTCGATTGTAGGTAAATTACACGACGCTTAATCCTTTTTAATGCAATTCTAATATTTGCTATAAATAAAATACAAATATTTCATTTCCGTTATTTCAAACTATATTAAAATAAAACAGATACGTATTATATAACTACAGTTTTCTATTTTCATAAGCTTGTTTTTTATTCCAATTCGGTCTGCCAACGAAAACATTTAACATATTTGTGAACAATTTGCAGTAAAGACGGGAAAACGTAAAATTGTTTCTATTTGTTGCCTACATTTACCAAGAAACTAGGTACATGTTAACAATTGCCAGTAGTGTGTGAATAGCATTTCCCACTGTTACCGTTAATATACACCTACATTAAGCTCTACATAAATAGATGTATAAATATTATGATATACTTTGAGGGGATATCGAGTTATGGTTGCGCTGGTTTTTCAGTTTATGTACACACCAGCAGGATCAGTGCTAACAACAGCTTTCTGCAGATAAGGCACCGAAGCAAACTGGTTTAGTTCTTCCCTTCTTCCAACATAATGCTCTCAAAATAGCAAAGTGCTGATCACATTAGCGTTCACGACCCGTCTAATATTTAGAATGTTCGAAATGCTCATTATAGGAACCGCTGTTTAGAAACCTATCGCATCCATATTAAAAGTACAGCCTTTTCAAATCAAACGTTTACTTGCACTGTCTCTTATGGGTGAAAGACTGATATTAATACGAGTATGGTTCAATTATTTATATTTAGAAAATAAATCAATATTTATTAATTTAGAAGAAGGTCCCTCGAAATATCCAGAGTGAGTATTAGCATGAAAGTGCATGTGAGCTCCATTTATTCAACAACCATCAGAACTGTTCCTGAACAGTTTTAACTCTTGATTAATGCAGCAATTAGTGATGAAATGTCAGTCATGGATGTTTAGATGCAAAGTCCATCACCTTCAAAGCACTTTTATTAACCTTAGTATTTAATTATTGGAACATTAATGAGGTTTTTTTCTCCTTTCGTTTGTTTAGCGCAGTCACCATCTCAAGCCACCAGAGATATGCTGGCAGATACCCAAATCATGGAGTCAAGGTAATTTGGGTATGTTGAGTTGCAGGATCGCCCCCAGGAACATTATTAATATAGTATGAAGGTTTCTCTCAACTATACAGCAATTTATTGCCATGTAACATCAAACATTCCTTACAATTTGGAGTTTCATTTCAACATCAGTTAAAAAATTAACTAAAACATTGAGGACTATTGCTGGAAACATGTTCTCAATTTTCAGAAAAAGCAAAGTTGGTGTTAGGCAGTTATTTCAGTGTATTGGTAGGTTTTAGTGATTCTCTGTTAGTAGCTTTAAAGTTACAAATTTTGAGTTAAATGTTGTTAATAACTATAGACATGATTTTTCTAAAATGTTTGTTATCCACTAAATAAACAAAATAGTAGCGAGGATTTCAGTTACCTTTGTGATTCTTTAACACTAAGAAATAGCACCCTCGTGTTGCAGAGAATGTGAACTGTCACCATTAACAGTCCATTTAATGAAAGTAGTTTTGAGCTTAAAGACAATAGCTTTCTTAAATTACAGCTACTCTGTAATTGTCATTTGCAACCTAGATTTGCTTTCACTGTCGTCGTATACAATGACATTAAAGCAACATAAAAACAAAACAAAAATGTATATGTTGTTTGTTAGGTTTCCTAATATAACATTACTGGCAAATTCCAACTAGGCGGTCTGATTAGAATTTGTGTATTTATCTGAACTTTGTGTTTGAAATATTTAACCTAATTTCATATGTCGTAGGTTTACAACCCATTAATAACAATATTACAGCAGGCATCATAAACTGGTTAATAGTTCGGGTTGTACCATTTTCCTCTATGAAGTCATGCAAGTGGTTCTTTTAACTGCCATACAAAGTGATGTTGGTATGGGAAGTATGACAAATGATGGTGCACCTCAAGTGGTTGTGAAAAAACTCCTTTCATTTAAAAATTGTGAGTTACGAATAATGCTAAGGAAAATATGTATTATTTATTAAGTTATTATTATTAAGTCATAATTAATGTTAATATGATTTTTTAAAAAAAAGCATAATTAGTGCAACTTCATGGGAGGGGCAAAAAGTTTTATAGTAATGAAACATATCGGTTTGCTGAGGAGACAAAAGTCATATGTATTGCAGTTTAATTTTTTTTATTTTTATTTTATTTATTTATTTTTATTTATTAGTAATGTAGTTGCAGCACATTAATAAAATATTTAAATCTGCTGCTGTAGAAAGAAAGAATAATTAGTATTTTAAGTATTAAGAATTTAACAGTACAAAGAAAACAAGGAGAAATTATGTCTAATATGGTGCTCATAAGATTGTCTTTATGTTCACAGCTGTTTGGTTTGAACCTGTATTAAGCACAAAGTTGTTGAATATTATGATTCTATAGTCAAACTGAAAAATAGTTTTTACTTGCTTTACCTCTGTTTTTTCAACTTAACTTTTACCTATGTGCTATCTCGGGCACAAGTTTGAGTAAATGAGCACTTCTCTGTGCACCATAGAGCAGTGAGTTGATGGCCTGCATATTACAAGTTTTTATATTTAAGCTGGACTAATAGAAAATAGCTGTAAAACATTTTTAACCTTCTTTCACTTAAAAAAGAAAAGAATAAGATAGAATCCATGGTGTTAGTGCTTATTTTAAGTGCCTTGGAAATAGATACTAGATTAGATTGCAACAGATGTTACAAATAAAAACCCAACAAAGAGCAAAAACTAATCACAAATCATTTGCTAAGAAATTGATTATTTGGATAATGTAGAAGCAGCTATTAAAAATTCAATGCTTTTTAAATCCGCATCAAGGGACGTTAGTGTAGGAAATTTTGCTCAAGTATGTGTTGCATAAGATGCTGGCTTTATTAAAAAAAATTGTGTAACTGAATAGTTGCTTTTGTTTTTGCTGATGCATTTCGCTTATTTTTCAATACACGTGATAAAATATTATGTGGTGTTTTATGTATAACCAAATGCTGACATTCTTTGTACATGGCAGGATATCATTTATATTATAATTTGTATATCATTATAGAATGCGAATCAATGGCATTTCTGTCATGTAGGTTAACAGCTGTTAAGTTGATGAATGGTAAACTGCTATATACAAAGAATAACATTACATAATACCATACCACAACCTTTCCTATTTTTCCACTTCACTGAAAATGAGTATAAAGATATTGTCAGTGTAAGACAATTAAAACCGATTTCGGTATTCTAGCAGATGAGTAAGAACTGAAAGGAGTGCAAGTTCTAAATAAAGTCACCTGTGTGTTTAATGGTTTTCTCTCCAGATTGAGAAAAACCATTACAAACACAGGTGATTTTATTTGAGACTTGCACTCCTTTCAGCTGGCTTGCGCACGTTTCGAAAGCGGGGGGCGGGGCTAGCAGCAGGCATGATCAGTTGATAATGACCTAAGCTGCATTACCGACCGCAGCGTTAGTTCCGCTAACGGGCACCCGAAAGGTCCGTAAAAGCGCCCTATGCGGCACCTTACCCCCACCATTGAGTTGACAATCTGGTTAATCTGTGGGCTGGACAGTCCTGGTGGGATTTGAACCGCAGACCTCCCGTTTAGAGTACATGTATTAACGACCTCGACTGATAGTGTAGGTGACAATCACCAATGGTAAAGGTATTTTCTGTATCTGAATTTGTCTTCTATAAATGATCAGTGCTGCCTTACTACACGATAACAGCCGTTCATCATATTCGGTGTACTCATTCACTCACATTTGACTTGTGCAGCTACCAGAACTCGAGCTACAGGCTCTAAAATCAGTCTTTTTAGACCGAATCATCAGGTAAGATGATCTTGAAAGACTATTGCAAGTGATGATGTCGAACAGATAAATTTGTAATTGCTCTTTCACTTAGAAGAAATGGAAATATTGTACACGTTTTACTTGTAGCAGCGAAAGGGCTCATAATTTCGGAAAAGGGTTTCTGTTAGTTACATATACAAAGTCTAGAAGTTATTAGGATTTTCCGAACTTCTTGTTCGCAATACACCCACACCTTCCCAGATTTGTAATGATATCTTGACCACTCAGGAAATCTATCGGCAAATGAGGGAAAACTTTTACATGCATTAAGTTCAACTTAACAAGCTCCTGCATAAATAATGTCTTTACTCCTTAAACATTTATGACTTGACTATCATCTTTATACTGTTCGGTTACCATGGGTAGCTAATACAGTGCTAAAAAATACAGTTTTAAAATAAAAATGAGACCTTTGAAATAATAATTGCCACTTTCAAACATTTTTTCTTGGAGCATTGGCATCACATAGAATGAAAATAAGCTACTTTTGTCAACAGCAGGCCAAATTTCTGTATAACAAATGTGTACAATGACTCAATTTTGAAACGTGGGCCTGGAAGCTTTTTACAAATAAGCTCATTCCTACCATTATTTACAGCTGTATAACACTAACAAAAAGAATTAGCGTGTCTGTGTTTATGGATGATATTTAAAGCCTCAAAAAAACAAGAATCATATGATGTTCAGCAAATATTTTGATTCCTATGGACACACTGCCCTTGCGCGCGAGAACCCGGTCCACATTCTTCTCATGAGCACGACGTGTGGCAGTAATTTAGTTTCAAATACTATACTAGTATGCCAAAAGTGAAACGTTCTGCGTGATATCACAACATACATTACGATAATGTATATCAGAGAAAAGGTTTACTTATATCTGTAATAATATAACATTTAGCAAGGCAGTTACATGTTGCTATTTGCAGTTGTGTGTCTGCTTACTGAAAGCATTCATGAGTTGTGGGCACGTTATAAAGATATTTGAGCATTTATTTGCACCCATAACCTGTAAATTAGCTGTGTTTGCCTATTAAGCGAGGAAAATGTAACAAACGTTTTAAGAAGATTAAAGCCGAAGCAAATGTCCCTATGTTGCATTCACATGACTTTCTCTACCTACTCCTCAACAAACTATTCTTAAAAAAGCTTATTCTCTTCCATCTACTGCTTGATAATCAAATTAACTTGTATTACATGCACATTTCGTTTAGGTATAAGAAGAATACAGTAGGCTAAGACGATAGTCAGATTTTAACAAAACGCTCTCTTTGTGATGATTAAAATTCTGTGCTCCTTGCACGACCACGAGAAAAAAAATCTGATGTGTTACACTCACATGACTTTCTCTACTCTTGTACAAAATATTTTTACAAACGCTTATTCTCCATATGCTTCATGTTAATCGAGATATCGAGATGTCAATCTTATTGGTAATTTTCTTGTAGATGCAAGGGAAATATGGTAGCTTTTAAGCGATAGTCAAATATTTTAACGCTGGTTGCTATGTGGCGCATTCCATTCTCTTTGAATGTCCAGGACATAAAAAATATGAATAACGAATTTGAGAAAAAGTATAAGTATTGTAAAATTTAAGGAAATAACAAGCAATATCTCGAAAACGGTTCACTCAACAAAAGAAATGTATATGACATAAGTTGTGTATTTTAACGCGATCTACATTTTTTGTGCAGTAAAATTTTGTCTATCTCTTATGGTTTACCTGTTATGCAAAAGTCGTTCACAATGAAGAATACTTTTGGAGACATTCCCAGAAAATTCAAGATATATATTTCATTTCTCATGACATTATCTTAAACATATGATATTTTCATCAAAATCGTTAGAGCCATTTTTGAGAAAATTAAAATTTTCGAAAAATGTTCCATGTAAAGGGTAGTCTGGGGTGGGGGGATTTTCTTGAAAACATTCGTGTCGCATCTCTGGAAGATACTGAGCCTAAATACCAAGTTTGGTGCTTATCCGACTGTTCGTTTCTGAGTTATGCTGTTCACAGACACACAGACACACACACACACACACACACACACACACAGACACACACACACACAGACACACACACGGACATGTTTCCAAAAATGCTTTTTTTGTATTCAGGAGGTCTCAAAACATGTATTTCCGGTGAAATATCGGTAGCGAATTTTTGGGTGGAATGCAATACTTCCCCTACTTACTATACGTAGTAGAGAAAGTAAAAACCACTTGCTTAAAAATTCAAACCAATAACAAAGAATTTTCGGAAATGGTTAATGCTACAAAAATGTATTTAGCACAAACTGTGTGCTTTAAATAGCTCCACAGCTTTTATGTAATAAGATTTTATCTATATATCTCTTACCATTTGCCAATTATACAAAAGTCATTCAGAACGAAGAGGAATTTGTAAGTACTTGCAGAAACTTCAAGATATACATTTTATTTGCCATAGAAATATCTTAAACATATAATATTTTAATCAAAATGGTTAGAACTATTTTTGAGAAAATCAACAGTAGCGAAAATGTTTTCCATGTAAGCGATATTTTGGAGTGCGGGAATTTTCTTGAAAATCTTAGTGTCGCATCCTTCGAAGATACTGAACTTAAATACCAAATTTGATATTTAATCCACTTTTTGTTTTTGAGTTATGCTGTTCGCATACGGAAACACACACACTCTTTTTTCTAACATTTCTTTTTTTATTTCAAGGAGTCTCAAAACGCGTATTTCTGGGAAATATCGGTTAGAGTTTTTTAGTTGAACGCAATATGTCCTCTATTTACCAATAAGTAGCAGAGGAAGTAAAAAGTGTAATACAATAAAATGTAGATTCCGGGTTTGTAGGCCCTGGTCCAACAGATAAACCCACACCCATCGTTTCGCCCATAACTGTGCTGGACATCTTCAGGGTATGTTGATTTTCACCGGTGACGGCGCGGACCTTTTTCTAACAGTTCCTTTTTGAATTAAGTTAGTTTGAAATGAGCATTTCTGATGAATTATGGGTATTAAATTTTTGGATGGAATACAATACTCTACTTACTATAGGCAAGTAATAGATAAGGCAAGAGAAAATTCCTATAGTCTGTTACGATTTTCAAGAATTTTCCTGAAACTGAATTGTTCTTCTAGGCTCCATAACAATTAAAAGTATCTCAGAATTGGGAGTCGCATTGCTTTCTCTAACCATTATCGTTTGTTTTCGTAACTCTTCTAAAATTATTCATGAAGCATTATTAACTACTCCTGCTAATTTTTTACAGAATATAACCCGATGAACCTCTGGAGAAGTGACAGAGTACACAAAAGATGCAAAAAGGTTCATGTAAACCAGGGAGGGAACTTGATATCATACATCGACACTGTATGTTTAGTGGTACGGAAGTATATCTAATATAATCTTCGATAGGTTCTGGATAATTCTAATATTTTAGTTTTAGCATTTTGTTCCAGTGGTTTCAGTTTGCACTTGACAACGATGACAAGGAGTAGAACGGAATGAGGCTTCACATTGTTATCCAGCATGTGTCGGCAGAGTATTGAGATTTATCATTCTTGGTCCCTGCATATAACTGTGTCTCCGTAGGTGAACCACTTCACTGTTCCATCGGCTCTCAGATATAAATGTAAACATGCAAAACCATTGGGAAAGTGTGAAAGGTAGGATGTCACCTGCGATAACTAGCATTGGCATAAGTGACTCACTCTCATCTTTTACATTTGGTATTGGTGACGGTGAATCCAACGGAAACGAATCAGAACTTCAGACACGAAATGATCCAGTGTTTGGAATGTTTTCCTCCTCAGTCTAGAAGTTTGTGCTATGCACTCACACCGCCATCGGTTGTAGTATGAGTGAACCTATTTGAAGTGGACACAACTAATAACAGAACGGTGTGTGAAATATGCAAGAAACATTTTCTTACGGCGTAAGTCAATCAATACATAAAATTTAAGATACATGTTACATCTACACACCAAGTGCAATAAACAGGACCTTCATTCAGATTCCCGCCGCTGTCAGAAACTGGTGCCGCGACATATGAAAAGAGGAGAGATGTGATAGTACACTCCTATAGCTTCAACTCAGCCATGTCCGGTAAAACAGTCAAAAGTACTTAAATTCACTCCGAAATATAACTACATAAGAAGGTAAACAGAATTTTTTTTGACAATAAGATATGCACAATTCTTAACGTTAGTAAATTGGAAAAGCAAGTTGCTACCAATTGGACAATACAGAACAACAGTTCCAAAATGAGTACAAAATAAAAATTGATTATCGATGTATATACTCTGAAAACTAAAAGTAATGATGCAATAACTCTGAACAAACTGTTGCCTTTACGCCTCTTTATAGAGTATCGAGCACGGTGCTAAAAAATCGGTATCAGAAATAGCGGCATCATGCCATCACCAAGTAGAACATATACCGTGTGAGTCTTCTCATCCTGCGGATTGACAACTAGGCAACCCATCATTTTACAGACGATGCGAAATGCAGACACCTCATTCACCAGTCCGCTGATTATGGCTACGGTGGTGCCCATTGTTAACACGCTCTAGTAGTGCAATGACTAACATGCTGGAGGTGAAGGTCGGAAGTTCACATCACGCCTGCGAATAAATGAGTTTTTTATTCATTCCTTGCATTTATTTATGATGTTCATTAAAGCATATACTAACAGGTAACAATTTGTGTTTTAATGAAGTTCACATAATTAAGCTAATTAAGTGAAACGACACTTCCATGCCAATCTATCAGCTCTCGTTAAATTTACTCAACATAAAAAAGTACCTTCAAGTGGCAGTATTTGAATCTGGGACTTTTGCCACTGAAGACCAATGCGCACACTGTTGCGATACGAGTGCAAGTCACTGCATCCAAAACGGTGCAAAGCAGTCATTTCGTCCGAAATTGATATGACGCGATGCAGTGGACAGTGTTTACGGCATAGGCTGTACGACGTCGGGACTGCATAGCTTCTCAATCCGCAGGCTGAGAAGACTCACCCGGTATATATTTTGCTTATTTTGTTAGCTACAGTAATTATTTTTGTGGTTACAGATTATTATTAATAATCACCTTATTTCCTGCGTGTATTATTACCATCAAAGAAATTGAAAGAAAAAGAGCATTATTATTATTATTATTATTATTATTATTATTATTATACTAACTTACAATACCCCTGAACAATATCGTTGTTTATACTACCCAGTGTGCACAGCATGGGAGAGTTTATTTCACTGACACCTATCTAATATCAAATCTAAGTGAAATAGAACACCATCATCATCATCACTGCAAGGAATAGGCAATTGTCCGTTTCGGCTTCACAAAACATCAGCCCAACATCTCACCGTCCTCTTGCTTGGTAGTTCCTCACTAGTTGTTGGCATCTCTCCTCACTCATTCTATTCATATGCTCAATCCATTTTCATCTTTGGTTCGTTACTTTATCATATAAAGGTTCTACTTTTAGTTCCTCTCTTATTTCTTCATTTTTAACCTATCGAGTTTTCTGCAACCCTTTACTTGCCTAAGGAACTTCTCTCCGCCGTCGGAAGTCTATCCTTCAGAAACACACCATATGTTTATATTAATATTTTTGCTGGGTTATGTCATCTACAATTCCATAGAACTTTCACTCATGTTTACTCTGTATGTATTCGCCAGAAATGGATTCATTATATAATACTTCGATAATAGAGTTTTTGTTGTATGCACAGAAAAGACGGAAGTAATAGGCAAGCAGGTCGATATAATAGTCTAGTCTTACATTACACGTTATTGCGTTCTGGTTATTCCTTTATGTCATGTTTTATTTTGTTCAAACTCTTTATTAATACATTTTGTACCAAAGAGAGACAATTATAGATTTGCATTAAAACCCTAGTGTCTAAGTGCTCCAGATTGTTTAAACCATATATGCTTGGCAAAGGTAGGTAATAGTGGTTAAAATGTTATTTATTTTTTTCTTTATTATGTATTTAAATAATATGTTTAAATATATTTAAGAAATGAATTATTCAAGAAAGAAAAGAAAGAAAAAACTACACTAACGCATTGTTAGTAGCCAAAATATACATGTATTATATCAGACAATCCCTTAATTGGTGAAAACTTTTCCAAATCATCTACATTTATCTACATTTCCTTATGTGCAAATAAATTCTAACAAAGTGAAGGATGTAGCTTTTCATACCTTTATTTACAATAGAAAATCAAACATAATTACACTAGTCGAAGACTGTGATTCTGACAATACAGGTGTGCAGAATACGGAAAGAAGGGAGGATGAAACGGGAAGCATATGTCCTTCCACAGTTTTGACATTTTATGTTACATAAACAAGAAAGTCGTGTATTATAAACTTGTTAAATTTACAGGAACGGATGAGTAACATCAGTTGAGTGCTGGTGTAGCGCAATACCTGAATTCATTATTTACACTTCTTATTGCTTATGGGCCAAGGCCAAGCTTCATCAGACAAATAAGGCGATGAAAAACTTTCCTACCAAATAGTGCTAACTTTGTCAAAAGGCAGAAATTGGAATACTTTTATAATCAGTACAAGAAACAAAATTTATCTTCATTTTCTCTGTGTGCATCTATACAGAGGCATGTACAAGTTTAAATAAAAAATATAATGAACAAAATTTGTGGAGTTAAAACCGATTCACATAACGAGCCTCGTAAAAACTTAAAGATTTCTAGACGAGTCGCTTTTATATTAGAGTTTGAAGAACATTTCAAAACTAAGGCAAGTTTATGTAAAAATCCTTTTAATTTTACGTTTTTAAATGAGTTCCTGTTCCTACAGATTTGAAATCTTAGTACTTCTATGCGATAATTTGAAAAACATTTGATGATGTAACTGTCCAGTGTTTCAACTTCACTTCACTAGTTTTCACTGTTATGGTTATAGTTGTTCACTGGGAGTTCACTTAGTTCACACTGTCACTTCACTAAGGTGAACTAGTTCAATTCTCCGTCACTTCACTTCCTTCGCGACGTGTCTATTCTTCCGGTTCACTCGTTGGGGAGTCGAACACAAGATCTTCAAAATCCTTCGCTCCGCAGCAGCACCCGCTGCAAACCACGGCATTCACCACAAACTCACTCGGAGAATCGCACTTGATGTGGCACGGGAAACTACCCGCCAGCTTACTCGCTCACTGACTGACCAACGCAACTCACATTCAACTAACTGGCTCTCATGAGAACGCTTGTTTACGTACCCAGTGGAATCCACAGAACATTCTAGAGTTATTTTGACACATGTTCTGGAGGAGGGGGAAAGAAAGTTCTGGTTATCTGCTGTTTGCACGCCCAGTGTTTACGCTGGCGAGCGGCACTCTTTGTTGTTTATCTCCGACTGCCGACGCCGACTTCCCGATAACCATAGCCATAGCCACTGCGTAACAGAAAAAAAACTGATGTGTTACACTGACATGACTTTCTCTAATCTTGCACAAACTATTTTTAAAAACGCTTTTTCTCCACTACTTCATGTTAATTGATAAAAAGTTTGCAGAAACTATCGTATTGCTAATTTTCTTGTAGCTGCAAGGGGAATATGGTAGGCTTTAAGCGATAGTCAAATCTTTTAAAAGTTGGTTGCTATGTGGAGCATTTCATTTTTACTTTCTTTACTACCTATAGCAAGTAGGGGAAGTATTGTATTCCATCCAAAAATTCAATACCGAGATTTCACCGGAAATATATGTTTTGTGACCCCCTGAATCCAAAAATAATTTTTTTGGAAACATGTCCGTGTATGTGTGTGTGTGTGTGTGTGTGTGTGTGTGTGTGTGTGTGTGTGTGTGTGAACAGCATAACTCAGAAACGAACAATCGGATAAACACCAAACTTGGTATTTAGGTTCAGTATCTTCCAGAGATTGCGACACGAAGGTTTTCAAGACAATCCCCCTACCCCAGATTACCCTTTACATGAAACATTTTTCGAAAATTTTAATTTTTTAAAAAATGACGCTTAACGATTTTGATTAAAATAGCATATGTTTAAGATATTTTCATGACAAATGAAATGTATATCTCGAATTTTCTGAGAATTCTCCAAAAGTATTCTTCATTGTGGACGACTTTTGCATATCTGGTAAACCATAAGCGATAGACAAACTTTTACTACACAAAAAATGTAGATCGTGTTAAAATACACAATTTATGTGAATTTAAATTTTCTAATACTTATACTTTTTCTCAAATGGAAATTCGTTATTCATTTTTTTTTTTTTTTGGTCCTGGTAATGCAAAAGAGAATGTAATACTCCACATAGCAATCAGCTCTTAAAATATTTGACTATCACTTAAAGCCTACCAATTCCCCTTGCATCTACAAGAAAATTAGCAATAAGATTAATATCTCGATATCTCGATTAACATGAAGCATATGGAGAATAAGCGTTTGTAAAACTAGTTTGTACAAGAGTAGATAAAGCATGTGAGTGTAACACATCAAATTTTTTTATTATATTTTATTTTACGTCGCTTTAACTCCTTGGTCATATCGCGACTGGTCTGTTGGTGGATATCTCTTAGAACGATATGTGATGGACAGTTAGCCTTCTAGGTCTCATTCCTGTAACCCCTGCTTCATGCTGTGCAGATGGCATTAGGGTGCCGTGCAGTCTAACCGCCGCCCTCACACAGAAAGGCGGATAGTTAGCCTTCAAGTTCTCATCCCTGTAACCCCTGATTCATGCCGTATTTATTTCGCTTTGCATATCCAGGACATAAAAAAAAGAAAAATCGAATAACGAATTCCCTCTTAAGAAAAACTAAGTATTGGAAAATTCAAACAATAATCAGGAATATCTCGGAAATGGTTCACTCCACAAAAAAAATTGTATATGACATAAATTGTGTGTTTTATTACCAGATCTACATTTTTTGTTCAGAAAAACTTTGTCTATCTCTTACGGTTTACTAGTTATGCAAAAGTCATTCAGAATGAAGAGGACATTTGAGGACATTCACAGAAACGTCAATATATACATTTCATTTGTAATGAAATTATCTTAAATATATACTTTAATCAATATCGTTAGAGCCATTTTTGAGAAAATCAAAATTTTCCAAAAATGTTCCATGTAAAGAGAAGTCTGGGGTGGGGTATTTTCTTGAAAATCCTCGTGTCGTATTTTTGGAAGATACTGAACCTAAATACCAAGCTGGGTATTTATCCGACTTTTCGTTTTTGAGTTATGCTGTTCACAGACATACATCTACGCAGACACACGCACACACACACACACACACATGGACCTTTTTCTAAAAATGCTTTTGTTATTCAGGGGTCTCAAAACATGTATTTTCGGTGAAATCCCGGTATCGAATTTTTGGTTGGAATGCAATACTTTCCCTACTTACTATAGGTAGTAGAGAGGGTTAAACATTCGTCCACAGCTTAAAATTTCCCCACGTTTCGTTTCGCGAATTTAGGGCAATTAAATTGCTGAAAGCTATTAATTATTTTACAAGTTAAAAAATGAATATTAACAATCCACAAGGATTACGAAAGCCGTCTCTGGCGGCCATAATGGCGTGGAAAGTTCCCAATGATTGCACCTTAATCGTACTTACACACACTACATACTTTGTTAGTAGCTCCGTCAACCGAAGTAGGCTACGTGCTTTTCCCTGGAGGTCAGTGCGATTCAGTTTTGTTTTGACGTAGCGAAAGCAGCTAATACCAGACCAGAAGGTCTTTAGCCGAGTAACTGTCAAGGCCGAAGACTCTGATCTGTTCTGATACGTGCGGTTCCTTTCGAGTTCCTTCTTTCATATTACTAGCAATGTAGGCGCGCTCGCCCTGGAAAGTAACGGAGAGAGGGAAACACTGAAACAGTGACTGTTACCGCTTCCGGAATCTCTCACTTTCATTTCTCTGTGTGGAAAGCTAATCTGCTAAGTTTAGAGAGTAAAGCTTAGAGAAACGTCTTGCTTGCTAGTAAACTTATTTTCCTGGGCTCTATAGACATGAAGACGTATTTCAAAAGGTGCAATATGCGGTGGTATTTATTTATAATGTTTGTGTATTTGTGTGTTTACTCAACGTGTTGAAGCCATCTTGTGACGTGATTCTTTGTTAGGTTTGTAGCTCCATCTGGTGTTAGCAATTTGCGGCAATATTAATGTTCGTTTGAAAGAATGCTACTGTTATTTTATTTAAATTTGGTTCTCTGTCCTCCGGCTAGCTATGATCTTTTTGGGTCGAGCACTTCTCTTTATACAGGTTGTGTAAACGGAAAGGAATCTTTTATCCAAATATTAACTGATGAAGGAATTTGTTTTACACTTTTATTGTCGAAACACAGTCACTATCACATTTACACATTGATCTAGACACTCGCCAAACTGAAACTGTTATAATAACTTCATTACTGATAATTCTTAATTCGCGTACTTCAACTTTTTGTATAATTAACTTTATAATACTTGAGATTTTTCATAACTCTGTTACGCGTAACCTGCAAATTGATATCCGAAGTGTGCCGTACAAATACTTTCGACGAACTGACGGGAATGCGACGTGTAGTGTACAAAGAATTTTGATGAACTGACGGGGTCTACCTCTAACCTACTCTTTTTATACTCCTTCACCCAGATATGCCGAAAGATTATAACTGAACTGCAATTGGCTAATAAAACGCGCCAACATTAGCGTCTATTTTTATATCCAATGAAAATTATGAATACATATGCTCTAGGGAAATGTTCCAGAATATTCTAAAAGAAAAACGCGCCAATATTACGTAACTTCCTCGTTTCCAATAATGATAAACAGCTCACCCCCTCGCTGCATTATTGCACGCTATTATTGTCAGTTTCAGTAAGGCAGTATAAACTTACTTCTCAACAATAATTACAATCAACAAACATCTCAAATCAATGTCACATAAAAATGCATATTCATACTGTAATCATTCTTTACATTTAAATAATTTGTGATACAAATTACTGCATCATATGCCCCACTAGAAACATAATTATAAATATTTGCAACTTGTTTGGAAATTTTATAATTGGGTTTTTAGTCTCCTAAATCTTGGAACACACGCTATCACTTTCACTTAACACTTCACACGTATTTAACACACGACATATGTTTTTTTTTATCTCGCCACTACTTACTGGCTCTGGTTAAATGTGTTTAGACTTTAATCTGACATTACAATTTTTTTATAGCAAATACTGTACCCTGAATTGTTTAATTACTGTTACAAAATTGTTTACTTTTTTAAGTTGTTGACAAAAATTTATGCATTTACGAATTTTTGTAATTATTACACATATTTACCAAAAATATTCACCCTCTACACAAATATATTTACTTCTCTTAAATCTAGACCATGTTTCACCTTTTCTGTTTGCTACATAAGTATTTGTTTTAATTTTTTACCCCATTTTTGTTGTTTTGTACTTTATATTCACAATACTCTTGGAATTATATCTATGTACTTTTACTTTAATATAACAATAGGTTTCAATTATTACATTCTTCTTTTCAAATACTGTTACAGTTACTAAAATAAATGTTAATTTTCCCCTTTTTTTTTTAAACATTTAATTTTTGTCCAGAATTTATTTCTCTTTTCACATGGCATATATAAATAGTTAACCCTCTTACAATCCAATACATTGCTCTGCATTTCATCTTTAACTATCCAGCATTTACTTTACATCTCATTGCTATTTACCCTCCTGGATCAAATTGTGTGTGGCTAAACATTACTCGTAGCCGTATCCTAACCTTCAAATTTTTGTTCATGAATCGCCTCTTATATTCATATGAAATTTCGTCCCATGATAACATTTGAAAACAATCTAAAGTTTCCTGAACAACACATCTTTTAACAACTGTCATTTTCAATTCTTCTACTATCTCTTTAATTTGAGAGTACTCTGACGAGTCTGTCATAAACTGTACTGGATTGGAGTTTTCATTCTGAACGGCTTGGTACTTGTTAATTTCAGAAGTTAGCTTTTGATTATTTACAGGCAAAACTTTAACTTCTTCGTACAATTAATTTCTTTGAATTTCTGATTCTTTCTGAATTATTTGTATCACAAATTACTTAAATGTAAATAATGATTGTAATATGAATATACATTTTTATGTGACATTGATTTGAGATGTTTCTTGACTGTAATTATTGTTGATAAGTAAGTTTATACGACCTTACTGAAACTGTCAATAATAGCGCGCAATAATGCAGAGAGGGGGGTGAGCTGTTTATCATTATTGGAAACGAGGAAGTTACGTAATGTTGGCGCGTTTTTCGGTAGAAACTTCTGGAATATTTTCTCCCTAAAGCATATGTATTCATAATTTTCATTGGATATTAAAATAGACGCTAATGTTGGCGCGTTTTATTAGCCAATAGTAACTCAGTTATAATCTTTAGGCGTATCTAGATGAAGGAGTATAAATAGGGTAGGTTAGAGGTAGCTTCATGCTCAGTTCATCAAAATTCTTTGTGCACTACACGTCGTCTTCAGTTCGTCAGAATATTTGTATGAGATACGTCGGCTATAGATTCACAAGTTACGAAAATCTAAAGTATTATAAAGTTAATTATACAAAAGGTTGAAGTACGTGGATTAAAAGAATTATCAGTAAGAAGTTGTTATAACAGTTTCAGTTTGGCGAGTATCTAGATCAATGTGTAAAAGTGATATTGAACGTGTTCGACAATAAAAATTATAAAACAAATTTCTTCATCAGTGTTCTTTTTGGATAAAGGTTCCTTTCCGTTTACACAACCCTGATCAAGAGACATGTTCGACCGAGAGATAATAGCTAGCCGGAGTACAGTAAACAAAATTTAAATCAAATAACAGTCGCATTCTTTCGAACACTAACACTGATGCAAATTGCTAACACAAGATGGAGCTACAAACCGAACAAATGAATGACGTCACAAGATGGCTTCAACACTGATGTAAACAAACATTATAAGTAGTACCGTTACAAATTGGCTACCACAACGTGGGGCTACAATTAATGTTAAATATAACATCAAGAAATACACTCGCAATTGCCTCTTATATTCATATGAAATTTCGTCCCATGATAACATTTGAAAACAATCTAAAGTTTCCTGAACAACACATCTTTTAACAACTGTCATTTTCAATTCTTCTACTATCTCTTTAATTTGAGAATACTCTGACAAGTCTGTCATAAACTGTACTGGATTGGAGTTTTCATTCTGAACGGCTTGGTACTTGTTAATTTCAGAAGTTAGCTTTTGATTATTTACAGGCAAAACTTTAACTTCTTCGTACAATTTATTTCTTTGAATTTCTGATTCTTTCTGAATTTCTGATATCTCCCCTCTGAAATTAACTTGTGTCTGATTCACATCTACATTCATAACCTCTTTCATCTCTCTTATCTCACTTGAAATGTTACTCATTCTACTACCTGACTCTGTACATTCTACATCAACATGTTCACTTTTAGTATTAACCTCACCTTTTTTGTTACCTATTTGCCTGCTCATATCTGACATTTTCTTTGAAACTTCTCCTATCTCACTTGCTATTACTTCCTCATTTTCATCTCTCATTTTTGGCATACTACTATCTAGCTTCATAACTTTCTTTTCAATTTCTTCCCTGCTTTGATCTACTTTTTGCTCTAATATCTCATTCCTCCTACCAATACTTTCCATTAATTTCCTATGACTTTTTTCCATAGCTTGATTTAATTTCTCATAACTCTGATCTATTTTTTTTTCTAATCTCTCACCAAAATTTCTCAACATTTCCATCATTTCCATCATCATACTAGCATCACAATTAACATTTCCTACTATTCTATTCTGACTTTCTTCATTAACATTTTCTCCTTCAAATACTACATTGTTTGAGCTATTTTCTGTAACCTGTATTGAATTACAGCTAACTGTTACACTATCCCCCTCCATAATTATTTCTTCTGTATTATTAGTGGACATTGTTTTCTTTATCCTACCACTCCTCAAGTACATTTGAATGTTACAATTTTGTTTTCTAAAAAAAAAATTACGATACTCTGACCTTTGTGATGCTGTCTGTTGCTGTTACTTTGATGTCCAGCTTCCTGCCCCTCTCTCCTAGATGTATATGTCGCCTCTGCGTTGTATTATGATGAATCTGCGTTGTCTCGATGTTTTTGTGTCCACTCATCCGCATCGTCTGTCGTTCCTCTAGTTGTTTCTGGAATCTGCGTCTTGTAGTTCAGTTTACTACTCCATTCGCTTCACGTCCTGATTCCTTTGCTCCTTCCTGGTTATTCTGCCCCACGTTGGGCGCCAATTTGCGGTGGTTATTATTAATGTTATTTATTTAACATTAATTGTAGCCCCACGTTGGGCGCCAATTTGCGATGGTATCAGTTGTGACATTATTTATTGAGCCCCACATTTGGGAGCCAATTTGCGATGTTAAACTTATAATGTTATTTGTGTATGTGTTTACTCAACGTGGTGAAGCCATTTTGTGACGTGATTCTTTGTTAGGTTTGTAGCTCCATCTGGTGTTAGCAATTTGCGGCAGTATTAGTTTTTGTTTGAAAGAATGTTACTTTTATTTTATTTAATTTTTGTTTCACTGTCCTCCGGCTAGCTATGATCTTTTTGGGTCGAGCACTTCTCTTTATACAGGTTGTGTAAACGGAAAGGAATCTTTTATCCAAAGATAACTGATGAAGGAATTTGTTTTACACTTTTATTGTCGAAACACAGTCACTATCACATTTACACATTGATCTAGGCACTCGCCAAACTGAAACTGTTATAATAACTTCATTGCTGATCATTTTTAATTCGCGTACTTCAACTTTTTGTATAATTAACTTTACAACACCTTAGAGTTTTCATAACTCTGCTACGCGTAACTTGTGAATCGATAGCCGACGTGTAATATTTCTGCTGAACTGACGGACTGAAGGCGACGTGTATCATACAAATATTTTCGACGAACTGACGGGGTCTATCTCTAACCTAGCTCTTTTATACTCATACACCCCGATATGCCTAAAGATTATAACTGAGCTGCAATTGGCTAATAAAACGCGCCAACATTAGCGTCTATTTTTATATCCAATGAAAATTATGAATACATATGCTCTAGGGAAATGTTCCAGAAGATTCTAAAGGAAAACGCGCCAACATTACGTAACTTCCTCGTTTCCAATAATGATAAACAGCTCACCCCCTCGCTGCATTATTGCACGCTATTATTGTCAGTTTCAGTAAGGCAGTATAAACTTACTTCTCAACAATAATTACAATCAACAAACATCTCAAATCAATGTCACATAAAAATGCATATTCATACTACAATCATTATTTACATTTAAGTAATTTGTGATACAAATTACTGCATCATATACCCCACTAGAAACATGATTATAAATATTTACAACTTGTTTGGAAATTTTATAATTGGGTTTTTAGTCTCCTAAATCTTGGAACACACGCTATCACTTTCACTTAACACTTCACACGTATTTAACACACGACATATGTTTTGTCTTTATCTTGCCACTATTTACTGGCTCTGGTTTAATGTGTTTAGACTTTAATCTGACATTACAAAAAAAAATTTATAGCAAATACTGTACCCTGAATTATTTAATTACTGTTACAAAATTATTTACTTTCTTATATTGTTGACAACAATTTGTGCATTTAAGAATTTTTGTAATTACTATACATATTTACCAAAAATACTCACCCTTTACATAAATAGATTTACATCTATTAAATCTAGACACTGTTTCACATTTTCTGTTTGCTACATAAGTATTTGTTTTAATTATTTTTACCCTATTTTTTCTGAATTTATTTATTTTTTTTATTGTTTTGTTCTGAATTTACTTCTGTTTTCTCATGACATATATATAGTTAACCCTCTTACATTCTAATACATTTCTCTGCAAGTCATCTTTACCTATCCAGCATTTACTTTACATCTCATTGCTATTTACTCTCCTGGATCAAATTGTCTGTGGATAAACATTACTCGTAGCTGTATCCTAACCTTCAAAAATTTGTTCATGGATAAACTCTTGTATTCATATGAAATTTCGTTCCATGATAACATTTGAAAACAATCTAAAGTTTCCTGAACAACACATCTTTTAACAACTGTCATTTTCAATTCTTCTACTATCTCTTTAATTTGAGAGTACTCTGACAAATCTGTAATAAACTGTACTGGATTGGAGTTTTCAATTTGAACATCCTGGTACTTGTTAACTTCAGAAGTTAACTTTTGATTATTTACAGACAAGACCTTAGCTTCTTGGTAAAATTTATTTCTTTGCATTACTGACTCCTTCTGTATTTCTGATATCTCCCCTCTGAAATTAACTTGCGCCTGATTCACATCTACATTTATAACCTCTTTTATCTCTCTTAGCTCACTTGAAATGATACTCATTCTACTACCTAACTCTGTACATTTTACATTAACATGTTCACTTTTAGTATTAACCTCACTTTCTTTGTTACCTATTTCCCTGCTCATGTCTAACATTTTCTTTGAAACTTCACCTATTTCATTTGCTATCATTTCCTGATTTTCATTTCTCATTCTCATCATACTACTATCTAGCTCCGTGAATTTCTTTTCAATTTCTTCCCTGTTTTGTTCTAAGCTCTTACCAATATCTTCCCTCAATTCTCTATTATTCTTTTGCATATCTTCCCTTAATTGATCTGTAATACTCTTACTAATATCTTCCCTCAATTTCTCATTATTCTGAGTTAATTTTTGTTCTAAACTCCTATCAATATCTTCCCTCAATTTCTCAATATTCTTATTTACTGTTTCGCCAAAATTTCTCATCATTTCCATCATCATACTAGCATCAAAATGAACATTTCCTGCTATTCTATTCTGACTTTCTTCACTAACATTTCCTCCCTCAAATTCTACATTATTTGAGCTATTTTCTGTAACCTGTATTGAATTACAGCTAACTGTTACACTATCTCCCTCCATAATTATTTCTTCTGTATTATTAGTGGACATTGTTTTCTTTATCCTACCGCTCCTAAGGTACATTTAAATTTTGTTACCCTTTTTTTTCTAACCTTTCTGATGCTATCTGCTGATGTAGCTTTGATGTCCAGCTTTCTGCCCCTCTCTCCTAGATTATATGTCGCTTCTGCGTTGTATTACGATGAATCTACGTCGTTTTGGTGTTTTGTGCTTGAATTCCCCTGTTGCCTTTTAATCTCGGAATTACGATATCCAATCAACCGCGTAATCTGTCGTTCCTATAGTTGTTTCTGGAATCTGCGTCTTGTAGTTCAGTTCACTGCTCCATTCGCTCCACGTCCTGATTCCTTCTCCCTTTCCTGGTTATTTCACTCCTGTCCTGGTCACTCTGCCCCACGTTCTGGGTGCCAATTTGCGAGTGTATTACTTATAATGTGCTTACGTAATATGTTTTTACGTAAATTATTAGAACTTGAAGATCTTATATTGTGCTGCTTTTGTTTTGTTTGGTTACATAATTTTAACTGCCCCACGTTGGGCGCCAATTTGCGGTGGTATTTATTTATAATGTTTGTGTATTTGTGTGTTTACTCAACGTGTTGAAGCCATCTTGTGACGTGATTCTTTGTTAGGTTTGTAGCTCCATCTGGTGTTAGCAATTTGCGGCAATATTAATGTTCGTTTGAAAGAATGCTACTGTTATTTTATTTAAATTTGGTTCTCTGTCCTCCGGCTAGCTATGATCTTTTTGGGTCGAGCACTTCTCTATATACAGGTTGTGTAAACGGAAAGGAATCTTTTATCCAAAGATAACTGATGAAGGAATTTGTTTTACACTTTTATTGTCGAAACACAGTCACTATCACATTTACACATTGATCTAGACACTCGCCAAACTGAAACTGTTATAATAACTTCATTACTGATAATTCTTAATTCGCGTACTTCAACTTTTTGTAAAATTAACTTTATAATACTTGAGATTTTTCATAACTCTGTTACGCGTAACCTGCAAATTGATATCCGAAGTGTGCCGTACAAATACTTTCGACGAACTGACGGGAATGCGACGTGTAGTGCACAAAGAATTTTGATGAACTGACGGGAATGCGACGTGTAGTGTACAAAGAATTTTGATGAACTGACGGGGTCTACCTCTAACCTACTCTTTTTATACTCCTTCACCCAGATATGCCTAAAGATTATAACTGAACTGCAATTGGCTAATAAAACGCGCCAACATTAGCGTCTATTTTTATATCCAATGAAAATTATGAATACATATGCTCTAGGGAAATGTTCCAGAATATTCTAAAAGAAAAACGCGCCAATATTACGTAACTTCCTCGTTTCCAATAATGATAAACAGCTCACCCCCTCGCTGCATTATTGCACGCTATTATTGTCAGTTTCAGTAAGGCAGTATAAACTTACTTCTCAACAATAATTACAATCAACAAACATCTCAAATCTATGTCACATAAAAATGCATATTCATACTGTAATCATTCTTTACATTTAAATAATTTGTGATACAAATTACTGCATCAAATACGAAATATATTATCTGCTTCTCTTCGGTATACTTGGCTATATGCTTAATATTTTAAATATAAATGCAATTACTGGCACAACATGAGATAGATGTGTTCCTTTGGATTTGTTCTTAACACCTTAGAGTTAGGTATTATCATCATCATCATCATCATATTATTATTATTATTATTATTATTACATGCTAACTTTAATCATATTTATACACTTTGGAGTTACACTTTTCATGGAGACTTTTATAGCAAGTATGTGTATCAATATTAAAAGCTGCAACCTACAAAAACACAAGTCTTTGGTTATAAAATGCTCGTACACACTAAATGAATTATATGTTATAAAAATGAGCACACTGTGTATTTAAAATGTTTATATTTGATTTATAATGCTGTCACATAAATAAATAAATGCTTTTATTGTACATTAACAACTATTTTGGCATTTTAAATATATTTGTGTATTTTATATTTATTTATAAATTTGTTCTCTTGGAAATAAACTAAATCTGGATACTAGGAGATTTCAGATTACCACCACACGTTTAGCACAATGGTTTCCAAACTTTCCCAGCTTATGTGCGCTTTATAAACTGTGCAACTCTCAAACACCTGTTTTTATTTCAAACTTATATTTCCCAGAAATACTTATATTTGAGAATAACATAGTATAAGTTTCAAATATCACAATAGCACAGTAGGAATCGATTTTAATAAAGCTACGGATGTGTGGCTGAAACAAAAATGCAAATTGAAAGAAATAAATAAAAGCAATGATACATTATCAAATGTTTACATGTTTCAAATCCTGAGTGCTGACCTTAATGGAAGTTTAAATAAATGCGAAATTTAATTATCTCCACTCACATTAAGTATTTGAAAGAATTTTCAAATCAATTTGAATTCAAATGAGCAGAATAAAACCCTCTTAATTTTAAAAGGCAAGAAAACATTTTTAACAGATCACTAAAAGAGCTTTATACATTCAACAATCATGTGTATTCTATAGATGTGTTCATATATAATTAGAACTGATATATGCTTCTAATACAAGGTACGGTAATTTATGCACTATGTCAGAAAATATATTTCCCCTATAAATTTCTTCCCAGTTTGGGAACTACTGATTTAGTATAAAGACAGCACCCAAGAAATAAACTCTACAGGATGAGTTTTATGCCAACCGATGAACTTCAGGAGGCGATTCCTGACTGGAAATGGAGCAGAAAAGTTCATATCACCTTGTGTCCGGAAGTGCATTGTTTTCACGGCAGATGTAAAATACATCATGTACTGCAATTCCGACAGTGACTGGCAATGGTTAAAACCAATAGTTACGCGGAATTTAACAATAGAATACGGCAAGGGACTGCAAATGATTTCGAGAAGGATCTCTACAAGCTGTTCAACAATGCTATGTTTGAAAGACTATGGAGAACCTGCGTAATCGTACGACTGGTTACGAGTGAGAAGTCCCTGGAAAAGGTGATTGCTAAACTTACGTTCATCGATAGAACAATATATTTGATTCTGTCTCGAGAGCATACTGTGGTTGTTTCAGAAGAATGGCTTTGTCCTTGAAAGAAGCGTGCACTGGAGTGGAGAGCTTCCTGGCCACGATGCAAACAGTGTAACACCAGCAGCTCAAAAGTATTGTCAACAGTCTAACTCTAATATTTCGCATATGTATGATCATAATTACGAGTATATGATTTTACAAGCATAGAGGTTTTACAGGTTTACTTACTGAAAGTATCATCATAATTTTTTTGTTTGATGCGATAATATAATGCATTATTGATGCTACTTCGTGTAATATTTATTGTCCCGCGAAAGAAAGATTAAGTTACATTTGGAACAGGGTCTAAAGTAATACAGCGAGAGGGAACAACAATAGAGCGCTGGCTTAGATTCGTTTATGTCAACCACAAGATCATAGCTAAACTCCTTAGTCAAACACAGTTTTTTTACGTCAGTGGAAGCAAATAAAATTACGTTGACTCCTTACGACGATAAAAGTTATTGCAGAGGATGGAATAGCAACGTATGCATATGGACATTACAGCATTACAAACAATATTTAAGAGAATGTGATCTGTATCTCAAGATAATAATTTTCTCAGTGAGTCTACAATTCATAATGGATGTTTACTCGAGTGCTGCGTATACACCTAGCAGATATCTGATGAAGAAAGAAGAATAAGAAGATGGAAGGGGAGGCGTTAACTCTGCCGTTGGGAACAAATCCAGTGCCAGTCTAAAGCCCAGAAATAGAGGAGAGACGCCTACCCTACAATCCTTATCTAATGAAGCAGTGATTAACTTTATATGAATAAAACTGATAAAGTCTCTACGCCTAGCCGAAAAAAATGTAACCCCATAAGAAACGTCATAGATGAATAAAATCGTTGATAATATCTCCTAAAACACGAGGATGGGTTAGTTTAGACTACTTCTATATACCCTAAAACGACTGTAAACCTACATACGGTTTACCCCTCTCCGTCTCACGCATCAACTGCTCAATATATAGAAGTTTACAAGATTTAGAAATGGACTTTAGAAGTTGTAACATTGGATAAGAAGTGTTCAGAAAGTATTGAAAATGAGTGAAAAATGCATTAAAATCCTGAAATTATCCTAAATACTCATGCTAATACCCGAGTTACCCATGAAATTACCCAAACTAACTGCGCTAAAACCTGAATTACCTATAAAATTATCAGAACACCAATGTTAATATATGAATTACCCATGAAATTACCATAAATGCAGAATTACCTAATAAATTACCCTAAATACCTGTGATACTATCTTAATTTTCGCTAAATTGCCCTAAAATACCAGTGATATTACCTGAATTACCATGCGTAACTACGCTGCACTCAAGCCCATGGAATCGCTTGCTGAATGCTGGGTGGTATTATCCGGGAAAAATGTGAACATGGTACATGCTGCAAATGGAGCCTTCAATGCTATAGTACCGCTGTCAATGCTTCTGGGATTTGCCGGCAACCACAAGGAACTCACAATCAATAGTAGTTTGAATTGGTGCTGACTCGATCCAAGGATTCTAAAACAGTATTCTGGCACCTCAGGAGGAAGAGAATGCTACCGTTAAACTTACACGCATCGGGTGGAGAATACCTGTAATTCACCTTTCTGATGCAGGAAAGATTGAAATCCTCAGGACTGTCAAGTCAGACCGACCGCTACATCTCACCTTTTGGACCGAAGATCTACATACTCAATAGGCAGTGCCACAAACTATACCATTCACCTGGAATGTCGCAACAATAATGAAACTAGAGAAGTCAGGATTTGTTAATGTAGGTGCACAGACTTCAAGAGAGGGTAATGCAACTAAAGACTGCTCCGAGTTTGATCATTGCAACATAACTAATTTAAAACATCAGCAAATCAGTGTAAAACAAGAAAATGCCCGAGTGTAGGGCAGGCCTAAGTTGAGAGTTGCTTAGATACATTTGTCATAGAAAACTCTCAAGTTATACATCATACAGGAAACCAGACAACGACCGTGGATGTGCGTATACCCTTACCTTCCATCTCCAATGAATGCTAAATTGTTCCCCGAACCCTCTCGAACACCTTCGATCCTAGTTTACCTAGTACCTATCCTCGTTTTCCCTATCTCTCCCATATAAACGCATTTTCTAGTCACCGACACTCTCCTAGCCTAGTATCTCTCCTCGTTTTCCCTAGCGTTCTCCATATAAAAGCAAAAAATGGCCTCGCTCTGTCTTATCTATCCTACCATATCACATCAAAGGTCTGCTTTTATTTACTAATGAAGAGCATGCAGACATTTATATGTATTTTGTTAGGCTTTAATTTTCAGTATTTTTGTATACGTTCATAACGAAATGAGATCTACAAATTAGGTGCTGAAATTTATACTACATATTACGAAAAACACATTAAGGAAAATGAAAAATCGAGTTTGAACTTCGAAACTAAACTGGTGGTTTTTAAATACAAATAAAATGTTGGCACAAACAATTAAAATTCTGAATTTGATTATATGGTTTATGTAGAGAGATTTATCTCCATGTGTAGTCAAGATACCACAAACAAAATGCGCTATGCTCACAGAGATGAAACTCTGCCCAAATGTGGTTGCTTATTGCAGCTTAAGTGCACACTCAGAACATCAAGGGTATATCTTTAAAAATATGGAAAATTGAAATTTCATTATCTCCTTAAGAACTTACTAGTGCTTTCAATGAAAATGGTGTAATGCATATGAACTGTTGGGTATCCTCATGTGCCAAACACAAACGAGTAAAATTAAAGGTAATACTTCCAAAGTACAATACATCAATGAAAAGGACGTATTAATAAAATTGTTCTTCCATCACTACCATTATTAACATAATCGTCTGCCATACACGAAAATAAAAGCCCAGTAATAACAGAATGGTAACTCTGAAGTAGCTCAGTACTTCACAAACTTAATAAGAAGAATTAACTAATTGAGGCTTTAGCAATTGTGAGCTATCAAAGTGCGAAGGCTTTGAGGGAGGATGCCAATGTGACAAGGTACAATTTCCGGTCTTGTGAGTCTGATCTAGCCAGATAAACTCCTCCAGTAGTTTCGGACAAAGCTGCGGCATCCAATTTCAGTTCGTAGGTTCCTTCTCGGAACTCAGAGACAACTCAGTGCAATTAGACCAGGACCTATAAGTCTGAAAACCGTTATATATATATATATATATATATATATATATATATATATATATCACAAGTTATATCACAAACTGTGAGATAGTTTGCACGATCATTTTCTGCAGCAGGTACATTAATAACCTTAGAAACCATATTGCTCTATCAGTAGAAGTAATGTCAATATCATCAATTCAAGGTTTAAAATATTTATTTAGCCTGTTAACACCAATAAAAATGGTTGTTTCCTTCTTCTAAGCAGTTTTCTTGAGATACTAATATTGTAGCTTTAGGGCGCAATATGTTTTTTGTCTATTTTCATTCATTGCGCAAATACATATACGGATATTCTTCATTTTACTGTTACGTTAAACAATGTATTTCTTCGAAACCTCTAAATAAATATGCCAGTTCTCTCTGTAACTGTCTCAAGGTTAATGAGAAATGTAAATCAGTCCTCGTTTCCAAGCATAAATAGCAGAAGTGGCATTCTGGTTTTGTATCCGGTTTTAAAATAAGTATTCACTCAAGCGTTCTGTAGGTTTGTAACTGGGTTGTTGGGTTGTGAACATCTTTTTACATCCCATTCCAGTTTGTTACCATAATTGCAGGATTTTAAAGGTTATAGACGTTTTGGTAACCTAACGGGCCAAATTTCATCAATGTAAGGTTTCGTATCCACAATGTATGTTTTTCAGGAGAGAGTGAAGATTGATTGATACGAACGTAGGAATTGGCATCAATAGCATGTGCCAAATAATGTCTCTTCGCTGAATTACCATTATCTTCTAGAAGAGTGTGGCTAGATCGTTTTTGGCACCGTAACATTTAAAGTTTTGGATAGGTTGCCTTCTTATCTCTGATGCGTAGAAGAGGGATCTTCTTCTTCTTCCTCTAGGATAGGCTATAAGACTATATTTCCATCGTAATCGCGACTGTTGTTTTTTAATCATTTATCTTAATTTGCAAGCTAAAATGATGAACTAATCTCATATTTCAGCATTCTGATCTTCCAATGCGTGTGTCGTAATTCGTTTTAAATGACTTTACTTTTTGTTGTTGTATTGGGGGGCTGCGTCAATAACGGGACAGCTATGATTTTGTAACATTTTAATGTTGTTTTCTTTCTGGTCTTGTTTAATTTCCGGTAGAAAGTCACACAATGGAATTTAAGTAATCTTTGTTCCAAACATCTGCCTTCACTAAATTAAATTAAGCATCCTATATAGGTATTTAAAACTGCTGACTTTTTCGGTTATAATATCATTCGTCAAATTTTAGTTTTTGTTGTATTTTTACCCTTAGAAGCCATTACCTAGGATAAGGTACGCCGATTTCAAAATCTGTCCTCCATGGTTGTGAGTTTGCTTAAAGTAATCATTGCAACTGGAAATATATAAAATCCAGCACGCATGCATATTATGGATATAATTATCTTAATTAGAATCAAAAGGGCGTGTTTACAAATCAGTTTTAAATGCAGTTTATGAATGAAAGTACTAGAACTTGTCATTAATTATTATGCATTTTCAATGTTGTTTTCTTAGAAACTACTTGAAACAGAAAGTTGGGAGTTTTACTAAGTTTGCAGCATCGAATTTCATGTCAATGAAATGAATCTATTATAACATTGCACCTTTCAAATTTGTTCTCTCTTTAAAGGATATGAATGGAAATTTTCACTTAAAACGTTAAAATAAGATGCATAAATATAATTCTGTCACCGCATTGAAAGGGGTTTTTGGAAAATTATGGAATTTTTTGTATTTTTAACTCTTACAGTTTCTTTATCTATTACAACTTTGGATAAAATACAAATTATCTAGGAAAATGCCGTTTCGAAATAATCCCTATTGAAATTTCGCTGCTTATGACCAATATTAATGCATTCCGGGAGAGTTATCATACATTGAATCTGATTGCCTCCTAGTTGACTAATTTCCAGATACAGTTCGGATACCACAATAACATAAAAATTATCCTCCCAACGTTTGTTGAAACAAGCATCAAAATCTGAGAATGTCTATAAAAATGGTGTGGAAAGCCAACGTTTGTTAACGTGTTTATTCCATTTAAATATATTTTAAAACTTAAATGCTTCAAGAACCTAATAAAGGATGTATATTCTTAATGAGGAAGAAGCACAGAATTTATTCTAACCAAAAAGAGCACAAAATGTTACATTCTGTTATTTTACTATTTCTGGCTCCATAAGGCTTTCTTCTCTGTATATGCAAATTCATTCAGCTTTTATGCGTAGAATTATCGAAATGATATACCTTAGCAACTATAAGTAATAACGCCTGAGAGAGAGAGAGACAGAGAGAGAGAAGGAGAGAGAGAACTAGAAGACACGTTAAGCTGATGGGAACAAGAGTATCTAACAGCGATGTTTTTACATTTCTGTTCCAAGTGGGGAACCCTAGATACACTGAGAGATTCAAGCCCCATCTAGGCTACGGTTTTCAGGATTTTCTGTTTCAGAATCTTTCATTTTAGTAGTGTAACGCCCGTTCTTACTACATACAGTATCACAGGCGGTGGATACTGATGATACACACAATTAAATGATAATTAAGCAAGGAATTTTGGGAATGAAACGTTCCAAGCCGACATTTGCCAGTTATATGGACTGTGGAAAACCTGGAAAAACATCAGTAGGGGAAGACGCCCTGTCTGAGTTTGAACCGTGGACCTCCCGAATTGCGAGCCTCGCACTTTACCGTGGAGCCATTTCAGTAAATTTGTTTGTAGATATCAGGTTCGTTGTTTGAGTCCTACAACAATAAAGCATACGGAACAGTAATTTTCGTCTCCGGATTGTTCAGATTTGGACTTCGTTTTAAAATAAGATGCGCAGAAAGTATGGCAGATATTGTAAAGCAATTATAACTAATTACATATGAGTTGAAGGTCACATAATTGATGAGCATTTTTCGAATTTTTTTAACTACAAATTTTTAAGACTGTTTGAGAAGCGTTTTGTGGTGGTGTTAAGTAAATTCCACGTTTACATTTGGATCGGGTTTCAGAAGAACTCTTGATCTTCAAATAGTTTCTATAGTCTAAAACAAATTGTAGTGTTTTGTGACTGTACAGACCTAGGAGCTATGAAAATAAGAATAATTTATAAGTGAGCAAGAAAAAAGCTTATTCGTAAAACTGTCTCACTTCAGAGCGTAGTCATAGACTTTTTCTATTTTCGGAAAAATTTTGCCTGGTGGGTTTGACGAGTTTTGTAAATTTACAACTCAGGTAGACTTGCAGGCAATTTTTAGAGGACTTGTTTTAAATATTAAAACGAAAAATCTTTCAGTACGCCCCATTTATTTTTAACATTAAGTTAAGAAATTAGGGGGAATTTGGTAAAAAACAAAAAGTTGTACTAGTAACACAGTTTACTAAGGAATAAATTTACCCTATGTAAATTTTACAATGAAGGCAGTTAAAGTTTTCAGAAACGAGAAACAGCGATTTGTCGTTAATGGAGCAGAGTGCATTGTAAAAGTAGTCCCCAACCTTTGCTTCCGGGACCTTAAGGGGTTTTGCGGCCACTCTAGGAAAATAAGATACATAAATATTCAATTAAATTAGATAATAAGATATAAAACTAACATAAAAATAAGAGAACTATGAATTACATTCAGAACGGAAATTTTCCAAGTTTAATTTCGCGCTTCCTCTAGCAGACAACTGTCGCTAGCCCCAAAATTAGTGCGAGACGATGATGAGGCTGAGGGGAGCGACGAGGAGAGAAAACTGTATGTAATGACTTAATTGGCACAAGTGGGTTTCTTTTATGGAGCTTTTCATTGCTCTCATCACTAAAATACAATTTATCGTAAGTAAATGGTTTGATTTATTGAACTTTCGAAGAACTGTTTTATTATATGAAGAGGTTTTTACACTATCATCTATATCTGTTGGGCTGGTTGGGAAAAAATTGAGATGTCGTAAATTTCAAAGTGATTAAAATATATAATGATATAAATATTGTACAAGTGTTTAAATATATCTTACTTTACATTCCCGTAGTACCTGTACCTCTTCCTACCAACCCTCCCCACGGGTAACACTGCTCCTAAACATCATATACTCATATACAGGGTGATCCATTTGAGATGTCAGAAAAAGTAAAACGTTATATGCAAGAAGTTAATGCACACATCTCTGAGCAATTTGCTGTAATATAAGCGGAGAGGCTAGAAGTTAACAATGAGTGGATGTTTCAAACTTCACCCTTGTGGCATGGCAGCGCTAACGTGCACAGGAGACAAAATGGTGGTCATGCCACAACAGTGCGCTATGTGTGTCATATGGTATGCGAACTTTTCAAATTTAACACGGACCCAGCAAGCTTTCAGACCTCAGTATGCTCAATTGGAGGATTAATAGGCAGTACCTAAAGATTTTTCCATACATATTCAGCAAAAGCAAGCGTTGATGCAGCATAATTACGAAGCTCGTCTCAAGATTGCTGTCATGATGTGCGAGAGGCAGAAACCGGACGATCAGTGCTTAAATTGATAGATGTTCATGGACAAAGCCACATTTCATGTGAGTGGCCGAGTCAACAGTATAACTGTATTATATGGAGAACGGAGAACCTACCGTCTTATATGACACATTTCACATACCATACAACACACTGAGCACGCTACTGTGGCGTGACCGCCATTTTGTCTCCTATGCACAATAGTGCTGCCATGCCATGTGGATAAAGTCTGAAACATCACTCATTGTTAACTTCAATCCTTATAATGCAGAAAACTTCTTAGAGATGTGTGCATTAATCTCTTATTTATAACGTTTTACTTGTTCGACATCTCAAACGGATCATCCTGTGCTTATAAGACATTAGTTATGCTCGGAGGGCTCATTATCGAAATTGGTTCTAAAAAGGTATGCTCGAATCAAATGGGTTGAGAACGGCTGACATACAGGCTGTTCAGTTCGCAGATTCATTGCATAAGTGGGCACTATGCTGAAATACCAGCACTTCCGCATTCATGAGCCGTTATCCTGAACGGCAAACCCAATATCTGATTGCGCAGCGAAGTGAAAAGATACTGTATAAGATAAAAGGGCTTAGAGTATGCTCCTTTCAAAGGGAATTTCTTCGCTTCAGTTGAACAACAATATGGTCAATGCGATTTGGTTGCATAAGGTCCTGTGTAAGTTAAGTTTGGTCATATTTTGTATAATTTTATAAATATACACTGTAATTAGGCATTTACTGCTATGAATTTTAGCGCCGCATAGCCGTAATAAATTGCTTTAAATAAAGTTTTCCTCTACCCTTTATTGCCCTAGAAATTAACATTAAATAGTAGAATACTATCAGGAAGCATACATGCATATGTGTGTGTGTGTGTGTGTGTGTGTGTGTGTGCGCGCGCGCGTGAAATAAGGTGATATTTTATCCTTGAAGGATATAGCATTTGTTTTTATAATCGTATTTCAAAAAGAAAACACACTTGTAGACTGCCTATATGGTCAAGTGGTTAATGTCCTGGCTTCTCAATCCGGAAGTCCCAGGTTCGATTCACTCAGTGTATCTTTATATGTAGATATCCTCGTTTCACGCAATTATCGAAGCAAAAAGTAAGAAAATGTAATTTTTTTATCTGGATAAAATAAGATTATTACCTGGGCTAGAATTCATATTTTAATCAGATCATACATCCCACAAATACATTAATATATTGCAAGACGCAGGATGGAATCCTCAAACACTCCTTTGAAGCTCTTTTGCTTAAGACTCACCTTTAAACTTCCTTAATTAGTTTTTATAATTTCGAGGCTTGCCCTTACTTTAAACGGAGGAAGGCTTCGAGTATTAAGAAAGTCTTAACATCTCCCATACTGCAATTTTTCCAATTCAGAATGCTTTTACTATAAAGGAATAAAAAGGGGAAAATAATTTCTTTAAATGTTGATGGCCTTTAAAGAGGTCCGTTTATCCCCTTTGTAGCTTTTAGAGACTGTAATGGAAGCATAATGTCTGTGTTCACAAATAATAAATCTAGTTCAAGGATTGTTTATTGTTAGATTATTTGCTTGAGAACTTGCCATGGTTAGTTCCGGGCAATGGTTGTCCAATTATGTAAATGTACTTAATAAAGCTCAGCTTTTAACGTCATTAAAATAAATATTACATTGATTTAAACTAATGGTTTTAATTTTGCTGCGCGCTCTTCACATTTTCAAATCACTGAACTGAAGAATGCATTAACATTTTCTGCTATAGGCTGTTAGTAGATAAGGTTTATGAAGTATTGCTGTAAGATAGGTTAATATAAGTTACCGTCGTCCAAAATTCACAAATAAATTCTGTCATGATAATGTTGCAGAAGTCCAATCATTTTAACGATTTTCCATTGAAAACTTGGTGGTGGTGGTGGTGGTGGTGGTGGTGGTGGTGGTGTTGGTGGCGGCGTAGTGGTGTTGTTTAACCTTGTCCTTATATTACTTTGGTTCTAAAACGCCGAATTTATGCGAAGATACTTCCAAAATTATTCGAAAAACTGCCCCCAGCATTAGAAAATAAGTGCCATAAACATTATGCAGCCACTGAGTTTCAAGGTTCAAATTAACTGGTGGTATCATGGCCAGAACGGTTAAAGAAGCGACAGTACGGGCTCTAATCATACTTAGTAGTAGGAGTTGGTATTGCTATTTTTTTCCACAAAATGTTGACTAAAAGTTTCAAATAAGCCATGCTGACTAAGTATTTTGCTCAGAAGCCAAAAAGAATTAAAACCATTTGTGATGCATTAAATACATTAATATTGTCCTACAGCACCGGATGCAGTATAGTTCATGAATAATTAGATCATCGTAATAAATATCCGAGTTAACCTCTTCGGCTCACGAAGTCGGTCGGGCGTTCAAACCCGGCAGAGGACGATGGATTCTTTTCGGGTGTAAAATCCTTAGCAAGGCTTCCTTCGGAAGAGAAGTAAAGCCGGTGGTCCCGTGTCGTAGATTTACGGTACGCAAAACAACCTCAAGCCTGATAAAGAGGCCTCTGTGCAAAATTACCGGTCTTTCACGTCCAATATAGAATGGGACGCTAAGGAACACAGCAGTTAAAGAGCGTCCATAAATAAAACTCAGTTTTTTTTCCTTCGGCTCACGTGATAAGGCATAACAATTGAATAAAAAATAAAATACAGGTCGCGACTTATGCACCATTGATCCTTGACGCAATATTTTTGGAGCCCTAATTTACTAGACGAAATAGAAATTTTTCTGAAGTACGAGTATTCCACATTTCTGTAGCCCCTACCTTCAGATCAACGCCACTAATTGGTATAAGCTTTCTGCAGCTTATTTCTAATTTCGTCAAAATGAATAATTTATGCTGGTTAGTCACAGGAATGAATAAACGTTACTGGAAGCGACTGCTGAAGAATGCACATTTTGACAAAAGGACCGATGTTTTGCACATACGACTACAGTATGTGGGTTACCTATATGTAAAACTACGCAAAGCTAAATGTGTGTATGTGTGTGAGCTTGTGTGCGCGCGCTAAGGGTGTGCGTGGGGGTGCTTAAATTGGTATATTTGTACCGTGATTCATGCATTTTCTTTGAATGGACGTTTGTTACATGAACAAACCTTTTTCCCAGCACAATATCTGGTAATCCTTAGAAAAAGAGATGCCAAAGGCGCACTTTAATAGCAAGCAAGATATTTTATCTTGGTTCTACAGGAGGTTATGTCTTACCTCTCACCTCTTTCCTGCTTTGAGTTCTATAGAATAAATGAAGTAAATATATAAATAATAGAATGTTTGTGCGCGCGCTCACACACACTTCAGTATTTATCAAGAATGCTCTAAGTACTTCAGATATTGAAGTCAGTTGTGTATAGTGAAGATGTAAAGGTACATAATCACGTGAATGAATGAATAAATAAATCAGCAAATATAAATATGTTTAACATATGTTTGAGAATAACAAACAAACAGTAATAACTACACAACTAAAAATAAGAAATGCAAAGCTGAAAGAAACTTTTGAACACTTGCGATATATTTAATTCGTATTCTTTTTTATTCAATTAAATTCTCCTACCTAAATGCTGATTAGAGTACACTCTAAGAAAAATATCTGAATGAAATGCATATAATTAGTCTATTTTGAAGCATATATCAATCAATAAAAGCACACACTATTTATTACGGACAATTCAGAAGTTAGTTCATAGAAAATTGTTAGGATTAAATACTCATGCATAAAATAAAACGTGAAATATTAAAACAGTATGTGAATATTAATTAATTGTTTTTTTCCACAAGTCGTGTATAGGTTAAGGTTCGAAACGTAGAATCAGAATGAGAAATGTAATGCCATAACTGGGCTAGAGCAACCGGACGGAAACCGGAAGATTCGTGGCTCAAGTTTCCGGCTATTACAATGAATTTTAAAGCCTGATTCTACCATTCCAACAGTGTCAATATCATTTATAAAATATTAATTTAGACTGTAAAATAGAATAGCTACTAGCTAATTGATTTTTTAAAACGGACTTGAATCTAAGCGAGTCCAATGAGTGGTAAATCCCATGGGAGTTTGGGAGTTTGCTAAACTCCCAAAGCAAATTACTGGAATCACCGTTTAGATTTAGGTAATAATATATTAGAAGCATTCGTGAAATATCTGGTTGAGTAATTATGATACCGTGTAATAAAAAGAACATGATGTGTTACATTCATATGACTTTCTCTACCGACTAACGTTTATTTTTATATAAGCTTTAGAAACTATCCTTACAAAAGTTATATTCTCTTCATATTAATTGAGATAAACGTTTGCATAATTAGTTTCGCTACAAATTTCGTGGTACGCACAAGAGGAATACGTAACCGAAGATTTAGCAAATGTTTAAAATAGAGTCGCTATTTGCTGGTCTTGAAATTCCATCCTCTTTCCGTGACATTGCGAGGAACAACTGAATAATGAACACGTAAAACAATTACAACGAATTGAAAAATTCTAACCAATAATAACGTACCTCTCGGAAGTAGCTGGTGCCACAAAAAACTATTTGAAATAAATTGTTTGTTTTAGACAGATCTGCATGCTCTGTATAATAAATATTTGTCTATACTTTATAGTTACACAGTGACAACGCACTTTTCTAATAAAGAGGACGTAAACATTTCCAGAAAATTCAAATTATACATGTTATATTTCATGTAAATATCTTACATATGCGGTAGTTTAATTAAAACGTTAGTAATTTTTAGAAGGTAAACAATAACTAAAAGATTTCCACGTAAACAGTAGTTTGGGTTGTGGATTTTATTGAAAATCTTCGTTTGTGGCTATGGGAGGTAATGAACTTGAATAAAAAGTTTGGTATTATCGAAGAATTTGTTTTTAATTAAGCTGATCATAGTCACATCGCACCACATTTTTGTAAGATTTTATTTTATTCAAGAGGCCTCAAACATACGTTTTCAGAAAAATATTGATACTAATTTTTACTTTCTCTACTACGTATAGTAAGTAGGGGAAGTATTGCATTCCACCCAAAAATTCGATACCGAGATTTCACCGGAAATACATGTTTTGAGACCCCCTGAATCCAAAAAAAGCATTTTTGGAAACATGTCCGTGTGTGTCTGTGTGTGTGTGTTTGTGTGTGTGTGTCTGTGTGTGTGTGTGTGTGTGTGTCTGTGAACAGCATAACTCAAAAACGAACAGTCGGATAAACACCAAACTTGGTATTTAGGTTCAGTATCTTCCAGAGATGCGACACGAAGGTTTTCAAGAAAATCCCCCCACCCCAGACTACCCTTTACATGGAACATTTTTCGAAAAGTTTAATTTTCTCAAAAATGGCTCAAACGATTTTGATTAAAATATCATATGTTTAAGATATTGTCATGAGAAATGAAATGTATATCTCAAATTTTCTGGGAATGTCTCCAAAAGTATTCTTCATTATGAACGACTTTTGCATAACTGGTAAACCATAAGAGATAGACAAAATTTTACTGCACAAAAAATGTAGATCGCGTTAAAATACAGAATTTATGTCATACATTTTTGTTGTTGAGTGAACCGTTTTCGAGATATTGCTTGTTATTCCCTTAAATTTTCCAATACTTAATACTTTTTCTCAAATTCGTAATTCATTTTTACTTTCTCATCTACGTATGGTAAGTAGGGGAAGTATTGCATTCCACCCAAAAATTCGATACCGAGATTTCACCGGAAATACATGTTTTGAGACCTCCTGAATCCAAAAAAAGCATTTTTGGAAACATGTCCGTGTGTGTGTCTGTGTGTGTGTGTGTGTGTGTCTGTGAACAGCATAACTCAAAAACTAACAGTCGGATAAACACCAAACTTGGTATTTACGTTCAGTATCTTCCAGAGATGCGACACGAAGATTTTCAAGAAAATCCCCCCACCCCAGACTACCCTTTACATGGAATATTTTTCGAAAAGTTTAATTTTCTCAAAAATGGCTCAAACGATTTTTATTAACATATCATATGTTTAAGATATTTTCATGACAAATGAAATGTATATCTCGAATTTTCTGGGAATGTCTCCAAAAGTATTCTTCATTGTGAACGATGTTTGCATAACTGGTAAACCATAAGAGATAGACAGAATTTTACTACACAAAAAATGTAGATCACGTTAAAATACACAACTTATGTCATATACATTTCTTTTGTTGAGTGTACCGTTTTCGAGATATTGCTTGTTATTTCCTTACATTTTGCAATACTTATACTTTTTCTCAAATTCGTTATTCATTTTTTTATGTCCTGGACATGCAAAGGGAATGGAATGGAATGCGCCACATAGCAACCAGCGTTAAAATATTTGACTATCGCTTAAAAGCTACCATATTCCCCTTGCATCTACAAGAAAATTACCAATAAGATTGACATCTCGATATCTCGATTAACATGAAGCATATGGATAGGCGTTTGTAAAAATAGATTGTACAAGAGTAGAGAAAGTCATGTGAGTGTAACACATCAGATTTGTTTATGCCCTGGACATGCAAAGAGAAGGAATGCGCCGCATAGCAACCAGCGTTAAAATATTTGACTATCGCTTAAAACTTATCATATTCCCCTTGCATCTACAAGAAAATTACCAATAAGATTGATATCTCGATATCTCGAGTAACATGAAGCATATGGAAAATAAGAGTTTGTAAAAATAGGTTGTACAAGAGTAGAGAAAGTCATGTGAATGTAACACATCAGATTTTTTGGATGAAATTCAATACTTTCTCTGCATGAAGTAACCGTATACAGCATGTGGAGTGCTTTGTTCCTAGGTGCAATATTTAGGTGTTACAAGGCTACTGTTGTTGACTTCCCAGCACCAGTAGTCCAATAATTGAATTTGTCTAAAAGCTACGTCCATATTGCATTCCATTATGCGGTGTTGGATGGAATCTGGATGCTTACAAGTTGGATACAGTGGAGAAAGAACCCTATTATGTCCGTACAATCTGTCTGCTGTAGGAACCACTTCACTGACTATGTTAATTGCTCTTGCTTACAATTATGTAGGCAAGTATAGGATAAGCTTTCCATTCTGTAGGTAATTATAGTATAAGAAGGTACCTAGTTTGAACGTGTGGTGCCAACCGCATCGTGTTGCGGAAATATCGGTTTATTTCCTTTACGTGCGGTAGTGACCCATTTAAAGTTATTGTTGTGGTAGTTTTGACAGATCTCTGTAAGAGGCATGTAGTATTTTGTGGACTTGGTCGTTCAATTTTGTTGGCAATGTGAAAGGCATAGCTGCTAGATCCTGTGGGATCTCCTTACTGCATGGGCAGCTTAAGGATAATGATGGCACATTTCAAGCATATGAGTGTGGATCCCAACCCGCCTTTAGCTCGAGGAAGGCGTAGCTGGTCGAGTGAAACTCTATACATTATGCCAGTCTACAAGAAATACCCTAAACTTTGCACCGTCCCTGGGTATGCCGTTTCACTGGAAGCAGAATGTGTGCCAGATACGATATTTTACTGAGAGCATATATGTTGCAGCAGCATAATTATGCCCGGGACAACATTTATAGCCTTGGATTTTAAGTGTGTAAATTGTGTGTCACAGAACATTTATCCGCCGTGTCTAGTTGTACTCATCATGTTTACATCATGCTTACGGAAAATATTCTCAAGATCCTTGTGTACTCTGTCTTCATTCCCATTTTTGTAGCAAAGAGCTACATTTACCCAAGAAATACAATTAGGTCTGGATATTAAAGCGCACTCCAGTAGATTTCATTAATGTCTGCAAGCATGTTCCCAGAGGTTGCATAACGGGATCATCTTTAGCCAGAACAGTAATGGCGTCTGCATATGCATATACTGTCAGTTGACGTCCATATATACTGAGGCCCTGAGTCTCCTTTTGTATATTTAGTAGTAATGGATCTATGTACCTACAGGGCCACAGAATCATGGATGATGAACATGCCTTTCGAACCGGTTTCCTATTCGATATCTCATTGGTGAAGTATCAATTATAAATAAATCTTGAGAAAGGTGCTACATAAAGCTTACGAACGAGATTATAGATATTGTCTGGGTTATTAAGCTTATGCATGCATGTCCATAAACCTTCATTCATTTCACAATCAAAGGCCTTTTCCACATCAAGATTAATCAGTGCATCTGAGACTTGCTCTTGCTCACAGTACACTATCCCTCATTGTTTCTAGGGTGTTTTGGATTAATATGTTCGATGCATGCTGCCTGAGGTTCGCTTAGAATATGCGGTATCATTTTTTCAATGGATCAAATAATGGGTTGCAAATGCTATGGGTGTTGTGAATGTGCCGCTTTCGGAATCTGAACAATTATACCGTCAGTCCGTTATAGACTGAGGTTCCTAACAACAACAGATCTCTTCATATACTTCCAATAATTCCATCATTAATGAATTTCCAACAGTATTCATAAAACCTAAATCGCCAGGTCAGACGTAACATTACTCCCAGCAGGCTGCAGAATACTCCATACCTCGGCAGCTTGAATTACACGTGATAGCACAATCTGGTTCGGCAGTCAATGTTCAGGTTGGGACATCTATGCTGAAATTGTTGCCGCGTATTCGGCCGTATTACTTAACATATGTGCATAGCAATCTGTGGTGATCTTCCCAATATGGGTAATGGTTGAGTCTTCTTCCCCCTCCACTATGCATTTTGTTAAAAGTTTCTGTCGGTGGCATTTCTTTCTGCGGCAATATAACAGAACCCTGACTTTTCACCGCGTGTCACTTCAGTGGTACTTATTGACCTTGGTTGCCTTCGGAAGAGAAGTAAGGCGGTGGTTCCATATCGTAGATTCACGGCACATAAAAGGATCTCAAGCCTGATAAAGAGTCCTCTGAGCGAAATTTCGGGTCTTTCATGCCCAATACAGAATGGGACGCTAAGAACTATAGCAGTTAAAGAGCGCCCATAAATAAAACTCTATTTTGGATTCTTGGTTTCCTGCAGTTGGTTCTCTTTACCGTGCTTTATAAGCGTCTTTATTTCTGCGATTGTTTTTCCGATATCTGATCCCTGTTGTATACGATAAAGCTCGTGCAATAGGCCATATAATAATCCATCATCTACCTTCTGGCCTCTAACCTTCAATACACTACTGTCTTAAAGGAGGATCGGATGTTTGCTCTTGCCTTTGTCACTCACCAAAGGACCTTGCTTCTTGCAGTTGCAAATGACTTCCATTATCTCGTCCTCTTCGGTAAATTCCCACACGATGGCTTACTGCCAGGAAAAAAATTGTGATCCTAAATGCAACCCGCACAATTTTTTACGACGGATTTCGGACGTCGTTTCTGTGCCGGCCTATATTCTTCTAACCTGGGTACCGACTAACCGCGCACAACGTTAAACTGCACCTCAAAACCCTGTAGATTCACCCAGGTGTCCCCAAGACTCACTTGATCGACTGTTACAGCAAAGGGCAGCTACTGATGGCGTATTTTTGGTCTTTCGGTGCCAAGGTACAGTTAAAATCTCCGGCGAATAAAATGTTTCTGTTACAAAGAAGCCGAGGCAAAATGTCACTGACCAAACATATTTCTCTCCATTTTCGCTTATTGGATCTTATCAATGAATACAAATTTAATAATGTAACATCTTTGAACTAAGCAGAGTTAACGTCCAGATACATGGTAATTAAAAATCTGTCAGTGAAATACCGTGATGGTAAAGTATCGTCGCACCGGGGCCCTCAGGACGAAATTGATTTCATAATCATAACGTATACGACATCAAAATTACATATATTTACCTTCTGTAACAAGCAAATACCTTTTTAGGCATCCGTAAAAATTCACGTAAAAGACGTTGTGGTGCGATCTTATATCAAGCTATGGTCACTGTTGCGACATTATGGCTGCATGTAAGCAACTTGTGGCTTCTGAAGGTAATTATCGTCCCATCCTTAACCTTTAGCGTGTTTGTGAGCTAATTCCGAAGTAAGTCCTTTGGTCGTTTTCATCCATTAGTTTTGAGAGTATGTTATTGTGCTTAATGTGAGTTTATTATTTCTGTTGCTTCCAGTAGCATGATGGAACTGCGGCATCGGGTATAGGTGCCCTTGTTCGATTTTCTTGTGCGTTTTTCGCAAGCGTGGATCACGATGTGATGTGCCCGAAGTTAGAAACTATTTCCCTATTCCACATTTGAGCCCTGTGTGTATCTCCTTAGTTTCACTAGCATTACGCTCAGATACATCCTGCAGCATGGTATTGTCATTGGATGGAAATGCATTGTCCTATTTCAGCCCCAACGTGGTGCTGCTGTGTCTATGTTTTGTTTTTGTTGCACTCAGTCTCCGCGTCCATATGAGTTATGTTGCCGTGTGACATGAAGTTTGTGTGATCCGCAGCAACACGCAAGATCTCCCTGAATGTCAGCTGACGGTCTCTGGGTTGAATAGGTAACATAAGACCACGATGAGGGCAGTCTTCGTTGAGATGTGTCTTTGTGGCAAAATGATACTTCTGAGGTTGACGAATGTAACTCACGGAAATTTCATATTATTGATTATTTATAAGTCTTTCATAAGTATGGAATAATGCAAATAAAATAAAAACTAACTCATCTTTTAAAAAATGCTCAGGCAGGTCAAGTTTAAAGCCTTGAAAGAAAATGTTGCAAAAAAAGAAACAAAATTTTCTGCCATTATTGTACAGATGTGACAAAACCTTTCATTGACAACACATTTTTTTTCTGAAATGCAATTAGCTTATTTAATTGCATGAACAATTTCATTTTTTCATACAAAAGGTTTAGTTGCTATAGGAACAGTTTAATTGTTGGCTTGTTTAACAATTTTCTCCACACAATTATTGAACAAATAAAATTCTAATATTTATTAAGGTACTCAAAATAACACTTACAATTTAGAAGTGGTTAAGTCGAAGCCTGAATTCTTGTTGAGCATTTCCAATCACTGGTGGTGGTATTCTCGCATTCTTTACTGATCCTCACTTTTAACTTGTTTCATGTTAGCAGGCCTCGTAACAAAGACTCTACATTTCAAAGATCGCCATTAAAAGTAATTCAAGTGGAGAGAGATATAGCGATCTTTCAGGCCACTTTAAAAATCTCTTCTTCCGATCAATTTAAACATCCCCCAACTCCTATCATCATCATCATCATCATCATGTCAATTCTTTCAGTTTCTGTGTTAAAACACTTTATTTTAGACTGATATCACAGATAAAAGTTTTCATCCAAAACATGTTAAACAAGCCAACAATTAAACTGTTCCCATAGGAACCAAACCTTTTGTATGAGACAAATGAAAAACAAATACGTTGCCATTTAAAATTTTTGTCAATGACGTTACAGCCTGTACAATAAATGGCTGAAAATGATTATTTTTTGTAAAATTTTCCTTTCAGAATGTTAAATTTTACGTGTCCGAGCATTTTCTAAAAATTTACTTAGTTTTATTCTTATTTGCATTACTCCTTACTTATGAAATATCCTGTATATACCATTATGTAACATACATATTGGGGTGCCAGTGTTCCAGCCATGCGTCATAACGTTGGAAGTTCTTACGACAATATGGTTGTAGGTACTTCCTGTGGTCGGTTAAAGACACGCACCGAACCTCACTCTGATCGCCTGGGGTTATTTTAACTCTGGTTATTTCAGCGGATTCATGAGTGAAAGCTCTTACTGTGTGTATTTTTCTATAATATTGTCATATACCACAAATGAAAGCAACTTAACATAAACTGCATTTTTTCTGCCGTTTAATTATGTCATCTCCATTTGCGCTAATTTAAATTTGAAAAAAATCCACTACCCACTGGTGGGTTTCACATGCAAAAGGCCGTCTAGGCGTTAAAATAAATTTTATTTTTACTGTGTTTACTCTTTTGTATGCAGTCATGTTTACTGTAATATTTGACTGTTTAATCACAAATAATTTTGTTTAGGAGACCATAGAAACAGCAACTGCTGCTTAGATACTTTTGTTTACGTAGTCTGGTTTTGTTGATCACAATGTACTAACGATCAATACCTTACCACTTGTACAATGAGACCTCCTGTCCTTCAACACTATTTGCCTCTTTTGTGCTTAGAAACGAACTGCAATAAAATAGTTCGTGTTCCATCACCATTACATTTAAAATCATTGGCTTTAAACTAGCTAGCTGCTTCATTTAAGGAACTTTGCAATTAAAATGCCATGATTATGCCTGGCTTCCTTCTGTAGGGAAGTAAAACCGGTGGTTCCGTGTCGTAGATTTACGGCACTAAAAGAAACCTCAAAGCTGATTAAAGAGGCTTCTGAGCAAAATTATCGATCTTTCACGTCCTATATACGAGTAGAATTGGACGCTAAGGACCACAGCAGTTAAAGAGCGTCCATGAATAAAACTCAATTTAATTTGTCATATCATCGGCTAACAGTTACATGTTCTTCAAGTACAAGATACAAGAACGTTACAAGACTTTCAGATAAATACTTATCATAATGAAGGGAAGAAATACACCCATTATAGATCCCTGAGGAACATGAGCTGTAATATTATCAGAACTGTGGCTTGAGATCCACTCATTAGGTGAGCTCTAATTATATTTAACTACTTATAAATTTGAGTAATAACGCATAAGTTTTATGAGATGCAGAATCAAACGCCCAAAAAATCCCAGGATCCCAAGGTGTTTCTCTATCCGAATTACAGAGTTATTCTTGTCAGAACCTGTAACATAAATATGAATACTAAAATAAATATTTACATATTTATCTAGAAGGCAGTGTGAAACGAATGACGCATGTTCGCAGTTTCTGGGACACCGTGTGACGAAACACAAGGCACTACGTGTTGATATGCCGATTTCTCTATGGATGTCTTATCCAGCTATATTGTGACATCACTTCGGCGCCAACAACGTAAGGAAGCTACCTTGAGATAAGGCTACGTCTTGACATTGGCGAAACGGGTCGCTAGCCACCTGCTCGGAGTGGGTGTGTTAACTCTGGTGAAATTTTGTGCAATCCTCGCGCGCCGAGCTGCGCATGTGCACAACTAATTGCTCCCTCTAGGCTCTACGTCACAACCAGGTGAAATTCTATAATTGTGGTAGGTACGAGTTGAAATGGTTCGTGGTTTGGAAGGCACAGAAAACGGACTAATTCGTAATAGGAAAAGACAGTTTATCATTGTACTAAAAATAACATTCGAGAATTGCAAAATCCATTGCATTGATATACCCTTAAAAGTATATCGCTGTCCTGCTCATGGGCGCTGCTAGAAATTTTAAGGCCAAAAATTAGCATCTCTGCAAACACAATGAAAACACTTAGGTCTTGTTTGGTTATTGAAATCTAACAGCTCCTACTATGTATATATAAAATAGGAAACACTTGTAAAGCATTTATGATATTACGACCATCATTAATTTTGTTGAAAACAGAATGCTTGTTTAGTTGGAAGTCACTGGAATTCAGCATTGGGGATTCAGAAGATTTTCTAAACGAATACCGGAAGTTTCCAAATACGCCCGAATGTGACTGTAAGCAACAATATTCTATTATGATTTGAAAATTATGCTCTTGTTTTCCAAGTTGTGGAAGCTGATATTCCTGACGAACAGTTTGAAAATAATAATTCAGCATTTATCTGCTTAGAAAAAAAATTACTATACATTAAATAACCTCATTATGCTCCAAATACTGTAGTAGGGAGAATCGTCATCTGCTTGAGGCGGTGAGGAGGTACCTAGTGAAAATAGTAAATTGGGAAATGTAAATTGTCAAGTAAATGATTCCAAACAGCCCATATGATTCCGTTCACCAAGAGAGAGTATGTGCGCTCAAACTTCAAATATGTTAAAATATGAAGAAGTTTTCCATTTTTTTCTATGGAGGGGAGCGTCGCCCTTACTATTCAACTTACATTACCAAAGATATCTAATAAGATAACTAGTAATCATATTTAAGTCAGGAGGTAATGAAAGTGTCCATTTCTTTGAAAACAAGGAAAAATAAATAGAAGAGAAAAATGTTTATATTAATTAAAGGGTAAGAGACTTTCCATCAATAATCATATTAAATGCCGAGTACATAAACAATTTAAATCCAGTTAAATGGCGAAATCTGTTTAGGCATTTATGTTACTATAACACTAACAATAGTCTGATCACCCCTTAAGTGGAACTGTATACGAGTAACTGCAACTCAATTTTTTCAAATAAAACATAAAACTTAAACTGGCATTCAACAAAGAGTATTTTAATGTAATCACCTGAAAAAGTTTAGTAATTACATTTTTTCTGGAGTTCCGCTACTTGTTTGAAACTAGGCAAAGCTGCACAGGGGTTTATTTATGACTTCATTAATAAATACAGTCATCTGTGTTCATCTTTTCACGATAAATGTGCTCTTTAGTGGTTTTAATGAAATACTTCGAGTAGACTGACCGTTCAGTAGATAAGCATACTGCTATAGTAATCCAGAAAATGGATTGAAAGAGCAATTCAAATCATATATTTTCTTTACTGAGGCTCTCCAGCCCCTGCAAGTTATTTTTCTCGCAAAATCAGTACTTGTTGTACCATTACGAGTGTTTACACGATATTTCTCCCTAGTTGAGCGAATGTCCAAAACCCTCCAATCCTTTGAAAGAAGTTAAAATTAGTACCATTATCCAAGGACATTGAGAAGCAGCTGGCAATCCTACTTAAAAACCACGGACCATTAATTTCAAAATATAAATGTTTATTTTAAGTATTAGAAAAGTGATCGGACTTCTAGGCATTGCCAGCGCCTACTTGTTCTCCCTTGACTCCATGGTTAAATACATCTGTGAAACACAGCTTTTTGAGATGAACAAACTCTACCTCATTTTTAGGGTAAGCCACGGGAAGGTAACAGTTCTCATAAATCGCCTTATCTTGCTAATTTTCAACAATAAATTTGTCAAACACGTTTCATATATCTACCATACACCGGGGGCGACGTAAACGAATCTCTGGCTGGCTCTCCATTTGAATTCTATGTGCTGCTAGATTGTGGCTTGTGTGTTGCATATTTGGCGATTCAGTAAATGGAGATATTCTCGCCAACCCTGCCATGTACTAGCAAAATTCGCATCATATTTTCTGACAGACCGCTGAGAGCTCTTGTCCAAGGTACTGTCCACTGTTCCGTTATTGGTTTTTATTCTTTTAATTTTTTTATTCTGGCGGTGAATAAGGGATCTAGTGGTTTCAAAAATTGATTATCTAATATTATCCTATTTCTGCTGGGAATCATACAGCAAAATTCCTTAATCAAATAACTACGAAATGCCCAATACGCAGTAACACCAGTCATCATTTTCCAATAGAGATTTTCGCCACGATATTCAGCAATCCGCCGCCGCTCCATTGCTATTAAAGTGACACTCTTTAAATGTAATAGACGAAATTTCCAGTATTACAAATCTACTATGTGCTAAAACTCGTGATGTTCCCGTGGCCCAAGTTACATATTTAAAGTTTTTCTTTTTCTAGATATTCAGAATGTAGTTTTTACAATTCAAAAAGAGTAAGTAGTTGATAAAACACTTTTTATAGAACAACTTATCGCTTAATTGTTTATTAAATAAAGAGCACAAACGACAACCTTTGATGAACTGTTTCAGTATGTGGATAATCAAATTAAAATTAGCCTATAAAACATAAATGTAATGCCATATTGCTTTTATTTCGTTCAAATTTGTAAATAAATGCTTTAATTAAGCTCTTCCTTGACCATGTAGTCAATAGAATTTTACGTTTTCTCCTTCCATCTCTCTCTCTCTCTCTCTTTCTCTCTCTATCTCTCTCTCTCCTTTTTAGCGGAGGGGTCTGTCTTGTACCAAGAGTACAGACCCACTCTGAATAATGTTCCGATTCGCAAAGCTGATGGATGAGATATGATTCTTATTAAATGATAGTCGAGTTATGAAGCTCGTGAGAAAGCAGTGAGATAGATATGAATTTGGCGAATATCATCACAGTTTCCCATAGTCAAACACTTAGTTTACAGCTTTTTAAACATTTTAGAATATGTGATACACTTAGATAGCATGGAACAAAGCATGCTTAAGAAGTAGTGCAAGAGTCATTGAAAGAAGGCCCTTTCCAGAGGAGCGTTTCATAGTAATTATAGTAATCCTTCCTTTTTCAGGTTAGTTCTTTTAAAAACACCTGCATCAAGTTAATAAGCCATAGCAGTTATTAACTACAGCGTTATCTGAGGTGCATTTCAGTACGTTGTTCCAATTGTCAATTTCAGAAGTTTCATCAAGTGTTTCTTAATATTGTGATAAATAAAATAACACCAGTTAACTCGTAACAAACTTTATATTACGTGAAATGCGTTACCAGCCTCGCTTTTTATTTCCGACTTATAAAAGCCTCGTAACTTGCTCCAGCTATCTCATAACTAACTCTCATTTATTTTCTGCCATCTTTTACAGACACCTGTTGACAGGGAGACGCATTAATACCATGTTTTACATTTACCAGAATGCAGATGAGCTTTCTCGAAGAGTAGCCAGTCAAAGCCTCTTCCACTTCTTGACCGATTACGCCATACGTGGTTGCTTTCTCGAATTTCCCTCGCTCAAAGCCTTCATCTATGTCTGGATGACCGTGCCACACACTATATCCTTTATGCTTTTTATATAAACGTTGTATTTCAGCAATGGTAATTGGAACCGAATGGGAAATTGCATGGGAAATACGTGCCAGTAAAGATTCTAGCCTCTGTCTCTGGCCGTACATTCTGATACTGGTAGCTATTATGACCCTCGCATTGTAATACGAATATATGAGAGTGCAGAGCTCAAGGAGAAGGATTCGAAAGAGAGAAGAAGGAACACGTAATTTCAGAGAACATGCGTAGAGTATAACGTCTTTATCTCAGGTAAACAAAAGCCCTGTTAATGTCACGCTCCCGCACTACGGTTTTTGGGGACGGGATGGATGATATCTGCTAATGGCTAGCACACGGCTGTGGTACAGTTCTACATATCTGTACTAAATTGAAGTAGCCAAAAACCACGTTTGTTCCATTTGAAAATGTGCGGTGTATGTCTTCCGAGTGTTGTGGCTAAACGCAGCGTATCTGAGCAGTCTGTTACAGGCAGGTATGTAGTGAACATGGTAATACGTCGCGAGTTAACTGACTTTGAACGTGGAATGATAATCGATACAAGACGCATGGGTCATAGCATATCGGGGATTACACAATAATTCGGGTTTCCGAGGTTAACAGTGTATGTAGGGCAAGTCTTCAATATTGTACAGATAATATTTCCACACGGGTAAACCGCCACACAAAACCACTATAGGTCTTTGAAGAACAGACGTCACGTCGCCTCAGCATAGCCATGCGTGGCGCTCGCCAGTTGTATCGAGCTAACGGGCGCAAGGGAGTATGGCGTATATGCCATGAAGCTATGGATTCTGCGTGTCAACAAGGTTGTGTCCAGGCAGGAGGTGGCTCGTTCTAGTCTGGGCTGGTAGTTCTCATGGCCACAATTAGGTCCCATTGTCCGGCTGCAGGGATCAACGACAGGTGCACGTTATGGGGACATTCTTTCACACTATCTGCATCCCTTTCTGGCACTAGAGTGCCCTGATGAAGATGCCATTTTTCCACAGGACAATGCGATATGTCACCGCTCTTTGGTTGCACGCAAATGGTTTTATGAATACTCCAGTGACTTTATGACCATGGTTTGCCCTCCAGATTACACGATCTTAACCCAATCGAGCGTTTATGGGATGCTGTCGATACCGGTGTACGATCAATGAACCCAGTACCAACTACACAAGAACAATTGTGGATAATACTGCAAGATACAGGGTCAGTATCCTTCCAGAACGATTCCAACACCTCGAGAGTCCATGCCTCAACATGCTATTGCAGTTTTGAGGGCTTGTAGAGAAGCGACTCGTTGATATATCACATCAGTGCCTTCCTATGACTTTTGGCCTTTGAGTGTATGTGGAAGAATTCCCGCACCGGCATTCGAAATCGTAATCCGGCTTGCCCTAATGTTACTGGGTGTAGGTCTTCATACCTTTGATTTTCTTTTCCAGAACTTCTCTTTTACGTCAATAAACAATCTTACAATACAATCCTTTCACATAGCTGCATGTTATATCTGATCAATTGCGGGTTACGTTTGCGATTTTGAGAAAATTAAGAGTTCCTCTTCCCCTTATACTAATCGTAACCCCTGAGTACCTGCATTATTAGATAAATGCTCGGTTCCACCTACCGCCGTCAAGCTGCTGAAAGGTCGTTAAAATCGGAAGTTCCATTTCACTAACGAGCGTCATCATTTTGACCACTGAAGTTACCGTCAACTTTTGAGACGTCCTTTTCCTTCCTTCAAATCATTGACGGTCTGTCAATTCTAGTATTTAAAGGCTATACACATACTCTAGCTCTTGAGAAATGGCATCGCATTTATTTTCATTCCAGTAAGTGAACAATGGATTATTTTCGATGTTGAAAGGCTGTTCATCAAATTTATTGAAAATATGGGTCCAGAACGTGTCATTCGGGATATAAATAACCATTTCTATAAATGAATGTCGTGAAATCTGTGACTCGTTGCAGTATCGAAACAGGAAGTGTTGAAAGTATTAGAAGAAACTGAACTGAGACAACATTACTCTAAGAACAGACATCGGCCACTTTTACCGATTCAACAGTTATTGCTAACATTAAGATATTTCATCACGGGCTGATCCCTATTGTTAATGGTGACTGTAACGGAGTTTCGAAATCCAGGGTGTGCAGTTACGTTAAGAAAATATCTTAAGCAATTGCTTCCTTACGGCCACGATATGTTAAGTTGCAAAAGGTGAAAAGCCGCTGCAGTGATCCAAGAATTTTTTGCAATTGGCGTTTTAGGCAGCGTTGACTGTACTCGTGTTCCGATTTTCTCATACAACAGGCATAATGCAGAAGTATATAGAAGCAGGAAGTAATATGCCTGCCTTAATATTTAGACGGTTTGCAATGGAAGTTTGCTAATCACCCATATTGTGACACGTTGACCAGATTCTGTTCTCGACAGGTTTTATATTTGACAACAGTCGATTGAGAATATTGTTCGGGACAGGTAGACTGTATTGCATTCTACTTGGTAACAATGGCTATCGATTGATGCCGTATTTAACGAACTTTCCTGAATTACAAAAGCTAATTACAATCGGTTCCACATTAGAAATAGAAACACAGTGGGAAGGCGATATGGACTAGAAAAGCATATTTCAAGCTTTATCTCTAGAGCTGGGAACTGTAACGGAAACTGGTAAAATAACTCGTTACAGTGACCACACTAGAAGATCAGAACTCGCCGCTTGACTGCCAAGCCGGGGAATATACATACATTTATTTAATTAAAATAATTTACAAGTTCATGTCTCACTTTAAATCACATCCGCCTTTACGGCTGGAATTTATACTTCATTCCCATCTTCACATTTCAAGTGGCAATGCAATACATAACATTACTATTATATTTTGTCCGCTTAAAAAAACTCACAATGAAATAGTTGAGCTCCAACTCTATGTATAAGGCAAGGAGAATGTAAATATCTAACTAATGAGTCTGTAGCAGACATTTCGGCTCAAATATAATATTCTGTCAGTTTGCTGCAATAAACTAGAAGGGGAAGAGAAAACATCTAACATGAGTTTGGTTACAAAACATATTCTACCCCAAACATAGCAATAAATTAATTCAATGTGGGAAAGAAATAAAAGCATAATACCTTTTGACTGCAAAAAATATTATATCCCAACGTTTATAAATTGTTTTTAATGTTCATAAATTATGAGCTTGTACTTAGGACGGAATCAACACACCTAACACTGTTACTTCAAGCATAAACCAAGAGCCAAGAGGTAAGAGATTTTGTACTACGCAGAAGAAACTGGAGCGAACAGTTTAAGTACACAAAACATCCGGAGATGAAACAAACCAGGTTCCCTAAACAGTAAGGCTCACGAAGATGAGCAATTTACGAGAAAGAGAAAAGGAACAGTTTAACACAATTTTGTTGAAACAGGCATTATGCCTAACCATAATATTTTGTCAATTCTGTGCAATAAATCAGTTGCGAAAAACGTTCACACGATTTGGAATGCACAGATATTATGCCGAGATCATATTTGTCAAAGCCATGCAATAAACATGAGCGAAAAAAATTGATGCTTCGCACAATTTCGTTTGCAATACACGTTTTGCTTAAATCAAAGTATTTTATAAGTTTATGCAATAAGTATAAATGGAAAGGAACAACTCAACTCAACTCAACTCTAAGTCAATTATAAATGTAACAATCGCTTTGTCCAAATCATAATTTTGCCAATGCTACACAATAAAAAAAAATTGGGAAGCATAAAAGAAGTTCCATTTTGATATACTCAGACTTTTTGCCTAGAAATTATTTTGTCAATTTCCAACAATAAACATCTGGGAAAAATAAAGATTTTAATACAATTCTGGCCTGCATAGATTTTGGGCAAAATATGTCTCACGCCGCATAATGTTGTTAAAATTTCACTGCTTTAAAGCAGGTAAGATCCATTCAGTATTTTAATATATTTCATTAGGTAAGCGTTAAACGCATTCAAAATTTAATTAACGAAAAATGAAGTTACAAAGAAATGGTGCAAGCGTCCTATATTTTATTGCTGCAACTTACATGAAGATAACTGCAATAAAAACTTTACCACAGTGAAATATGCATTATTTTCTGATGATAATGCATCAAAGTGCACCAAATGTGATTCTGAAAAATATTGGTCATTGGTGAAACAGAGGAAATAAATGGTGGAAATACTTCTTCCTCAAAACGTTTGTAAACAACCTGCGAATGTACGAGTTAAGTTTGCTCAAAATGCAAGAAATATTAGACTACTTAAGCATATATATATATATATATATACATATATCCCCTTTGTTCTCTCTCTCAACACACTAGGAAGAAATAAAGAAAGGCATACTAATTTTTTTGAATCATGTTTGATTCTTTTGTAACGTTATATGTAATGAGGTATATACAAGTGCGAGAGGGAATAAAACATCTTCGTGGAAAGGTGTTTACATTTTTAGTTTGCATATGTTGCGCAGAACTCGATCTTGAAATTTCTACGTGTAGCACATACCAATTTCAACGTACAATTTAGTAATGAATTATAACAATGACTTTCTAATATATATTCTTTTATTCTCCAAGGAACCTAAAATCTCTAAACGTACATTAAGCCTCACTCCCTCCCATTATAGCATTGGGAATACTTCCTGTCTGAAAAACATCTTATACCAATTCACATACACACAGTTTATGGTTCGAAAAAAAAACACACCGATTCCAGTCAAGTTGGAAGCCACATGCTATAAGATTCTGGCTCACTGATAAACATAGAGAAATTTCTGATACTCGATTCCTTTCTAATATTTAACTTCTCACAATTCCATACATGGGAGTTTTCATGAAATCCATAGGGAAATAAAAACAACAACGCAAATTAACTTTGAGAAGCATGCAAGTATGTTACATTCCTTATTACACATCTGCTGCGACAGCTAAGATTATTTGTAATCAACATCTTCATTAAATGATTTGCATTAATGAAATAATGCAAGTCCTGATCTTTTATTAAGGACTACAGCGGTAGGGAGGTTTCACTCAAAAGAAGAGAAGCTGCCCCCACCATCATCTGTTTTATATACGCGATTAAGTTGATCTTATCTTGCGCCTTCTGTTGTTTCGTAGGACACCTTAGGTTTAAAACACTTATTTGTTTAGTGATCTTTTTTCTGAAATCAACAATAAATATTACAGCTAATGATGCATAATTACAGCTAATAATTAACTGTTCCAATGCACTGAGAGCCTAAAATGGAGGAGACATTTAAATTAATATTAGCTATTTTAACATATAAAGCAGGTAGAGCAGTAATTTATTCTGTACATAATTAGGGCACATAAATGTTAACAACACTTTAGTAATTTTATAAATTATGATGAATGAGTACTTGGAATGATGTGAAAAGAATATAATTAGTATGGATGTTTCCAATGGTATGTAATTTGTTTGTTATATGTTTATGATTTATTTTGTACAGAGTGAGTGGAAAGCTCCTTTACATTGTAATTAACCCGTTCTGTGAACCAAAGAAAGAAAATACATAATGCGAATACGAAATCAACTTCAATCCTCTAACGCATATGCTGATGGCGATAGCGGAAACAATATGCTCAAAATGGCTACTAAAACAATATGGCAGATGCAAGTGCTTTTATAGTGGAAGAGCGTTTGGTAGCGAACGGTCACCGGACAAACAATGCAGGATTGGGCATGGAACAAAACAATCTCCGGCTCAGTTGCTTTGGCCTGCAAGAAGCCTGACCTCAGCGGGCTGTGGGGTATTGTGTGAGGCAGTATTTTTAACACTTAAATGATTTCAGTCTAATTATATAATATAAAAATTTAATAACAGCCCGCCTTAAAACAATATGTGTATGTAACAATATATAAAAAGTGTATATTGCAGTCATTGTATATGTTTATATTATTGTATACATGTTCAATAATGTTACGTAAATGTATTACGTAATTTAATAATGTAGGAGCTGTGAAAATAATAGGTTAAAAGTTGCTTACATGAGGTAACCTTGAGGCAATAATGAATTTTAAAGTTTAGCAATACTACTAGTCATTAATGGAGCAACAATAATGTAATTTTTGTGACAGTTTATAAAAATAGCCAATCAACAACCAGAAAAAGCTTTAGTTAAATGAAGGTATTCTATTGGATTAGGAATAGCCAATCAGAGACTTGAAATACGGAAATTTACAAATTTAGGCGGTAGAAATCAAGTCAGTTGCTTGTATTCAGCGCTCATAACTGGACGCGTTGCTTGTAGACAGTGTTCCTAACCGGACGCGAGATGCGTCCTCGAGAAATTTAATACGTATTCAGTGTGATAGTTTACGTGTTAAAAAGTGCAAGTAAGTAATAAAACAATTTCACAGCTCTCTCCCCTCCCTCTCCCTCCCTCCCTCTCTCTCTCTCTCTCTCTCTATATATATATATATATATATCAGTGAAGTGTTATTTAAATCGTGTCAAGCATTAATAAATGGAGTGAAGTAAAAATTATAATCTGTGTAAGCCTACATTCTTCAGTCGCACCACGCACTGCAAAGCAAGCCATGTCTCTAACAATAAATACTGACGCAGCCGAGGCAAACATAAATATATAATATTTAAAGAAACAGTCAAATTACAAATTTAATATTTTTTAAACTTGGGCCAAAGGCCACCGGAAGGTACACTTGGGGCGAAGGCTACCGGAAACTTTTTACCATACGTGCGGTTGCAACTACTTGAAGTTCGGCTCCCCAACAGTCGAAAAACAATATAAATTCTATTTCATGTGAAAAAAGTTGTGCGGAAAAACCGATACACTCGAGAGCTCAAAGACACAGTTCGTGCAGCATTTCAAAACATCGCCTTTATTGTGATGTAGATGCACAATCGGACATGGAGGCACATTAGATTATGCTACAAACATGGAGGAACCCATATAGACGTTTTAGATCCATAGGAGGTAAGCTGTACGTAACTTCATAATTTCAAAGTCAAGGTAAAGGGACTTTCCGCCCACTCTGTATATCAAAGAATGTCTATAGTAAGTGCATGCCTTCTTAGCCGACAATGACCCACAGCATTTCATAGCAGCAGTATTACCATTTTAGTTACATAAAATAAATTTGTCAAATTATGCATAGCAACCAATAGAAATTCTTTACATAAAATATTTATGCTCAAATCTGTTTTAAATCAATCGGATCGCTCAGCTCATACGTTTTCGTGCGAGTACAGCGAGGAAATCATACTCTCTCTTTCTGTTACTATGATTCGTGTAAGACGTATAAAAGAGGCAAGATAATCTTTGATTGTCGACGTCAATATTTGCCATCCTAATCGGAAATTGATATCAACGTATCTCTAAGGAACTTAATTGTATAAGAAGACAGTAATTATTGTTAATGCCATTCAATTAAAACCTCATAATAAAACGCAAGTAAAGATACTAATTTCACTGCATAAATAGCATCTTTTCACAAGACAATACACCGCAATGTTATTCTTTGCATTTCCATTCTTACATGCTGGATTATGAACGGCTGTTTCTAAGTTTTTTTTTCATTGAAAGGCTATACTAGGGACATTAATGTAGCTTTAGACATCCACTACCTATGCTCCTTACGATAGTCTCCATTAGAACTAAAATTAAAATAATTATTAAGATTCAGAAGTATACAAAAACAAATAACTACGTAAATAAATGTGTAATCAACCTTGGATTGTTGTTGAACTTATACGTCTTCTTTATGGTAACAGTCCTTTGGTTTTCATAGGTACGTGTCCATATCTCTTTTCTCGGTAATCTACCTCACAATCTGTGCTTTTTCTTCAGATGTGAAATTGTTTTCTCTTTGCTTCCATACTTTCTTATTTCAAGACACTCCTACAGTTTGTAACTGCCTTCTTTTATGCGAAGGCCACACCGTCTTATATGCATATCGGCCGAGACGGCAGTGACCTCGGTATTATGCCACTGCGCAGAAGCGGCACAGGACGTTTCAAGGGTACGTTTATCAGCTATGAGCTGTCTCAGTCGTTGCTTTGTCTTCGTGTTGTGAAGTGTTTTGACAATACATGTGTTATGTGTGTTTTCCTAAGGAATGTTATTCTCTTATTAGTCCACGGAAATACCTGCCAAAAAGTTCACACTTGAACAGCGTATTTTTATGTACGATACATATGTGAAAACTGAATCATGAAAGAGTGTCCATAAATAAAACTCAATTTCAATTTTTTCAGATGTGTAGACAACTTCAGCAGCAATTTCCTGGCTATCCAGTTCCGGGTAGAGACACTGTGAGATGTTTGGTCGATACATTTAGAACGGGATCGCTAAACCCTAAAAAATAAAGTGTATAAGAACAATGCCCTTACCATGGACGAAATTAAGGACAATATAAAAACAGAAATTATGAACATTACACAAGCAGAACTTATGCGTGTGAATGGTAATTTCATCCATGATGTCAAGAATGTCCTCGCGCAGATGGACACCACTTTCAATAACGCTTATAACAAGGTTAGTACTCATTACATATATGTTACTAACACTCATAAGTAATGCGAGGGTTATGGAACGGAAAACCCCGCAGTGTAGTGAACCGTGTGTGAAGCACGCATTCGCGCGATCCGCGGCCTTGGCATAAAACGAAGGCACTGTACATTCTTCTACGAAATATATGTAACTGTGCAAAGATGGTTTATCTCGATTACAAGTAGTAGATATGTAGAAGAATAAGCATTTGTAAGAATAGTTTGTAGAAAAGCGAGTAAAGAATGAATATGAATGCAACGTATCAGATTTTTCAAGTATTAAGTGTCTATTTGTTTTCTTCTCGTAGTCATGCAAAGCATATGGAATTTCAGAGCCATCACATAGCAACCCGTTTTTATAAATCTATCTTCTAGCTTACTCTATCCTTCGTATACACACAATCAAGCGTATAAATACATAATGAGCATTTATATCAATTGACAAGTAGTTGATGAAGAATAAGCTTTTGTAAGGTTAGTTTATAGAAAAGTGAGTTGAGAAAGTCATGTGATAAGTAATTTGAAACTCATCAGATATCCTCTCTTACAGCAAAATCAGAATCATAAGTAAAGAAGTAAAAAGTCCACTGCTGTCTTGTGTCTTCAAGACTGTTTTGCATGTAACCAGTTCGTTCTGTATAGCAATCTAGTGAAATATCTCAGTGTTTACAACTTTATGATCTACCTTTCTGTTGCAAGATTAAATTATATTCAAATGTAAGATTCTGTTTCAGGTTTTTTGAATACGTATTTAGTGATTGGCAAGAATTTCTAACCCAGTTTTCTCCCTATTGCATTATCTTTAGCTCTGTTCACGAGAAAGAGCAACAAATGACCAGTAATGCTCTCAACTTCAAGGATTTATTGTATACATTTTATGGTTAACGCATATAAAATCCATTATCTAAGTGAAATAGGTCATAAAAAGCTTTATTTTTGTCTGAGTTGTAGCCTCTGACAACTCACAGCCATTAAGACAGGGGTGGACAAACTTAGATTATAGTAAAAGGGTGTGTGACCTGTTTCGACACTCGTTCTGTCCATGTTTGCTTCAATGGATGTATAAAAATGGAATTATATTTCAGACATACGGCTTGTGTAGAAGAAGAATTAATTCCATTAATTGACTTAAATGGCGGCGCTTGTCCGAGTGGTTAGACCGCTCGCCTCCCACCGAGGCGGCCCGGGTTCAATCCCAGGGACCTGCGTTTGTGGTGGACGAAGCGGCGTCTGGGCGGATTTTCTCCGGGTTCTACGGTTTCCCCCGCCATTCATTCCAACAACTGCTCCATCATCACCTTTCCTTTCATCCATTTCACTAACATTTCGTTTCATCTACTTCCTTCATCCCATACCAGGCATCGGGCTGATCACCCATCCTGGATGCTCTGTCTGATCCATGAGTGTCTGCTCCTCGACGGGCCTCTGAACACAGGCACACGCTTGTAAGTCCTGGGGGGTGTAAGTCCTACATAAGAGGAGGGTAAACAGATAATGAATGAATGAATTGACTTAATAATGGTCGAAACTATGAACCCCGGGTTAAAGTACTTATAGCAGTGTAAGTCACCATTGAGGTAAGTTATCTCAATACAAATCTCCATGTGTGATTTACCGGGAAAAATGCGAATCAGTTGGAGAAATTTAATGTCGTGCCGGTATGTTGCTATGGTAACTCAGTGGTTAGAGCAACAGGCGGGAACCGGGAGATCCGTGGTTCAAATTCCGGCGATGTCATTGGATTTTTCTGTCGTCTGATTCTACCTTTCCATGTGCTCATGCAGTAATTGATGTTTACCGATACATTAGCTTTCAGAGACTATTAGCTTTCCTATACGAATGTCTGTATTTCTGTTAAGAGTTTTATAGCATTTAAAATTTATTCCTATTATTGTTGCCGCATAATGGCACTGATGCCAGCAACAGTATTAGACCTTTGTTAAGTATATACACTTTTACTGTCGGTTTACCGAGAGGGTTGGTTTCCAAGCTAACGTGTGAGGCTCGCATTCGGGAGGTTCCCGGGTTCGATTTTCCTCGCCCGTTCGCTCTGGCTTAATCATTTCCAATTTTTTTTATTCCATTGAATATGCCCTAGGCCTTCGTTTCTATATATCCTGCAATGTATAGTGAAATTGAGTATTTCGCTTCATAAACACGTTGGTGATACATTTATTATTATTATTATTATTATTATTATTATTATTATTATTATTATTATTTTGTTTTAGCTATTATACATTTAGATTGATTTTCATCGAGAGATGCGCAATCCTATGTTTTTATTGTCTTTTTAATTATTATACATTAAGTTTGAATTTCATTTAATGATGTATAATTATCCAGTGTTCAAAATGAACACAACGTTTGACGCCATGTCTTGATATTTAGATCAATACGAATGACCCTGACTGTATTCTGTATACTTCGACTCATTTCTTGAGGTCGCGGGTTCGATCCCCGTCGACCCCCAGCACTCTTGATAAGAGTTTTTCGCGGTCTTCCCTTATCGGTAGGTGAATCCTGGGTATGGTTTAACATTCGCCCGATTTCCTTCCTCTCATTGTCCTGTCATTACATTTCCTTCTCATCTTTCGGGCGTGCTTCCTGGTTTAATGATGTGTGGTGAGTTGGTATTCTCTTGTATTTCATTTGTAAGTCTAGTACCAAATTTCTACAGTTTAATTATTCATGTACATTATTAAAGTTTTATTTCGACTCTAGTAGACCTACTTCCTCAGATCACCTTCAAGGACTTACAAGTCAATGTCTTGGGTCAGTAACCTGTCGAGGAGCAGAGAAACTTTGGATCATTTCAGGATCAGTATGGTTGGCAAGCCCAATGTCTTGTATGCAGGTGAAGATGAATGATATACAATGTAGTGATGAAAGGGATGATAGGAAAATTTGAGGATCCATTTAAACCTCTACGAAATGCTTTCGAAGAATAGAAATATTTAAGTTACGTCAACATCGACCCAAACAGGAATAGGTTTAGCACAACCTACATATTACATCATGATACAGCTGTATAGTATAATTTTCTCTTTATCTCTATAATGTATAGTTTAATTGAGTATTTTGCTTCATAAACACGCTGATTATAGTTTATTATGTTTTAAAACTATCATATTTTTATTTTCGTACTTAAGTATTATGCATTTAGATTGATTTTCGTCCAGGAATACACAATCGTATGCTATTATTATTATTATTATTATTATTATCATTATTTTCACATCTCTACACATCTTTCCCTTAGTATTCTCTACGCATATGCTATTTCTATTGATAATAAAATCCCTTATCTTCGATTTTCCTGTGCCTATATATGAATGCGAATTGAAACTCTTAAACATTTGATATTTAAATACATGTATAGCGCCGCTTTTTCATGTAAAGACCCTTTGAGCGATGGTGGTTTTTCTTGAAATTCTTGTGTCGTATCTTTAGCTGAAGAAGCTGGACCTAAATTTAATTATATATACTTATTTGAACTTTGGTCTTGTACTTATGCTGTTTACACCCCCCCCCCACACATACACGCACGCACAAACAGGAGCCTTTCTCTATGTAAATACGTCTGTACATGATCCGGTTAATACCGCTCCTGCCTGTGACGGTAAAACGTATTGAATTCGATTATTCATCACTTATTTATGTATATTAATCGGCCAACGACACGAGCATGTGAACTACCACATGGGAAAGGGTTGAAGACACTTCCTTCTCAAATGAAAAACTCGTTAAATATGCATATGTGGTCTGTTTAGCGTGTCAGTATTATCTCTCTTTGACGGTGGCATACCCTCAAAGGGGCTTGAGGTGTTATTGTACAGGTCTTGGTTGTACAGGTACAATCATTTATAGAACGCTTAATGATGTTAATCGATGCAATGGTATGTAACTTTCAATGTTGGCAACCCGCAAAGTTTGACAGCCACACACAATACTGGCATTATATTACCGAGTTAGGACAGGAGGCTAGCAATACAAGAAATCTAATGACACTATCGGATTCGCCGGAAAATACTAGTTGAATTTAACACCAGGCACGCCACTGTAGCGTCATTTTTACTGATTTGATTAACGGCTAATTAACCCTTTCGATAACAGATAATTCGCGGCGTGCATAGCAATCCGAAGGCATAAATGGATTCACCAGGAAAAATCAGTTTTAAATGACCTTAAGCATGATATTATAGGGTAAGTTTTAGCCAATTTTAATTCATACATAAATTATCAAGTTCAATCCAAATGTTTCGCGGGTGGTCTAATTGATCAATGTGTGTATGGCTCTCACTTTTCCCCCCGTCATTGAGTACGACCTGACCGTCGCGAAAGAGGCTTCAAGTGTAGTTCCTTATCTCCCACATAAACGCTTTTAGAAGGTTGGAAGACCAACACTGTCCAAGTAACATTATAGCCGCGGGGACTATCGGGAGGTGTGTCGTTATGTCATAGGCACTAGTGCGTGTGTCGTGACCTAATATGTCATCTAATTCATCAATTGGACGCGCCTTTAATATTTAAATAAGTCAAAAGATGGTGAAACATCGCTACTGCTGTGTATAGGACAGTTTGTCTATGAAACGAAGACTTTGATTGTTAATTAAAATATTAATTTTATACTTCTGAGTAAGCAATTATGTGGTTATAAAACCTGAACAATTTCAGCTTCAGAAGTGAACGTTTTTTATTGTTTTTATCTTGTTGTTCTTCCATTTGATAGTAGAATTATTATTTTAATTTATGCTCTTACATAAGACGTTAAGTATAACAATTTCGCATATAACGCACTATATTTTTGAAAAGCAAATATGTATATTTTTAAAGTACAATTTCTTCTTAACTTAAGGATACTAATGTTAGGTTTTGTTTTAGACATTTTTAGTGGATGGGTTTGTCTAATTTTGCATCAACATGTAGGTCATACCGCGAGAGTTATCTGCATACTCTAATTCAGATTGTATCTGACAGTGTGACGGTGTGTAGCCGCCTGCTTGTATTGTGTGCTTTAGTAGTTCACTGCAAGTTACCCTCAGTTACACAGCTCCATTTCTGTGCCATTTAGTTTGTTGCTAATGATTAAATCGGAAGTGGATTTTTGATGGTTTGATTGCTGTTCTTTGAATGAAAGAGTCGTGCAGAACAACATCTTTGAGCTCGCTCCTTCACCGCTAGTTGCGTACACCTTTTGTCTCCATATCCTTACGAGCTTCATTACTAACTTGAGCTCGATGCAGTAGTCAGTTCAGTCTGTTGCAATTGTCTTCAAGTTAGCTATACTCAAACCGAACATTGGAAAACAACAGAGGCCAAGAGTCGCTGATAGGCAGGTAAAAATTGGTCCAAGTGCTGTCTGCAAACGCCAAAAGACTGTACGTGGTTGGGGGTGGTTTATTATCTGCGACCTTCAGTAACAGTTCAGCCTTTTTTCTCCCGTCCTGGCTTTAATACTTAGAAATTCCAATGTCTGTGTATAAGTCACGCTGAAAGGTGCACGGCAGTGTACGAGTAATGGTATTATATACTTGCAAATACTAGCTTTATAGAATTATTTCTCTAAACATTTTTACTTTCCCTACTACGTGCTTACAGCATTTGTATTCCACCCAAAAACTCAATTCCGAGATTTTGCCGGAAATACACGTTTTGAGGCTCCCTGAATCTAAATATAACATTTAAGTAACCTCTATGTGTGGGGGAGGGTTGTGTGTGAACTTAAAAACGAAAAGTCAGTTAAGCACTAAACTTAATGTTTATGTTCAGCGAATTCCAAGGGTGTGACACCAAGATTTTCAAGAAAATTTCCCAAACCCATACTACCTTTACATGGAATAGTTTTCGTTGTTTTTATTACCTCAAAAAAGGCTCTAACGGTTTTGATTAAAATACCACATGCTTATGATATTTGCATTACAAATAAAATGTATATCTTGAATTGTCTGGGAATAGTCCGTGAGGTCCTCTTCATTAGGAATTACTTTTATATAATTGGTAAAACCGTAAGGGATAGACAAAATCTTACTACACAAAAATGTAGATCTCGTCGAAGCACACAGTTTATGACAAATAAAACTGTTTGTGCTATTAACCATTTACGAGACATTTTTTTTCTCATTGATTTAAATTTTCAGGTATTTTATACCTTTCTTAACTGCAAATGGCTATTCCTTTTTTCTTTGCGTGTTTATTTTTGGTGTTCATGCAAACGAATGCAATTTCAAACCATAGCGACCAGCTTTGAAAATATTTGACTGTCACTTTAGCTTACTATATTCTTATGCCTACAACGAAATGAATAAATAAGCAATGAAAGTTTATCTGTATTAACAAGAAGTAGATAGAAGAATAAGCTTTTGTAAGAAGTTTATAGAAGTGTAACCAAAGAGAGTTGTGTGAAAGCAACACATCAGATTTTATTTTCTTCCTCCTCTCATGGTCCTGCAAAGAGCAAAACCATTACATAGCAACAAGCTCTTTAAAATGTTGACTAACGCTTTACCTAGTGTATTGTTCTTATACCTACAATGAAATTGTAAATGTGAATTTAATATTTATTGGATTAACAAGTAGTTGGAATAATAAGCTTTTGTAAGAATAGTTTGTAGAAGAGTGAGCAGAGAAAGTCATGTGAATGCAACAAAAATTTTATCTTTTGTTTTGGCGTTTCTCTTACTGTTTGTAAAACAAAAAGGATGTGAAATAATCATGTTTGTTTGGTATGTTTTGAATCTCAGATAAAACATGAATTGATCGCAGAACAAACAGAAAACGAGAAATAAAGCTTTGAAAATTTTATGAAAGAATGTCAATTTTCACGCAACACAGTCAAATAGCAAACAGAGATTTTAAACCAGAAGGTTCATACCTCTAGATATACGCATGCAACCACAAAACAAACTCTTTTGAACGCTTGTTGTCAATTTTCACAGATGTATATCTATAAAAAGATAAGAATCCCTTTTTATTAGGCACTGATCAAAACATCTTAGCGAGTGTCGCAGAAAACAATCATTTCACGCTTTAACTTATTGTTTGACCGGCGTAAGAGATTTCGAACTCTCGTTTACCATCGAGCTTGAAGAGGCTAGAAATGGCGAGTACGATCACAGCTCGCCCGGAGAGCGGCCGGTCTCAGATAAAACCGGAAGAGCTTGGTAACGATTACACGGTAATCTGCGCGTCTCTAACACATACGAGGAACTTTAGGTCATTATGAATATTAATACGGCCTTTAGATCGATTATATAACAGTAGTAACCATGGTAATAATAATCGGGAATAAAAAGCTAATCTATTATGAAACATTAAATTTATATTAATTATTTGTCAGTTTTTTTCTGTCCCTCACGAATTACTTATCGGACCTGCTCTAGCATTATAATCGTCTCTTTAATGGTGTTCCTTTTACATCTGTCAGATAATCAATGCTGTTATGTTTGTCAATTCTGACCTTCTGGCTAAATGATCTTTTCAGCCGAGCCTTTCTTCTTGTATTTTACCATTTATTGTATAACTCTTACATTCATTTCTAATTTTTTTTCATTGGTGGATATTATTATATCTCTTCCTGGACGTTCTTAAACAGCTCTTAATTTCATGTCATCTTGAATGCCTCTCACAGTTTTTTACTTCATTATCAGAGATTCACCTCCACAAACCAGAATGGGAACACCCATTAACTCTACATTTTCTCTTTAATTTTCAAAGTTGTGTTAATAATTCCACACATGATCAGAAGTCTCCACCTCATAGTTCAGGCTGATTTCACTTATCAACGCTTAAAATGCTATGCTTATTTCAGAATTTCAATTTCTACTTGGATTTTTATTATAGTTGCTATTTGACCTTGACTGACATTATTTTGCTTTTAAGTGATATTATAAGATTATATTGTTTCCAAATGTGTTTAAATACTGCATTCACCTTCCGAGCACTGCATTGGACTACATCTTCCCATAGATATAATACCTACATCTTTAACCGGAAATTTTTCCGTAGTCTACGATAATTTGTTAATATGTATAATGGGGTAACAATCCAAATTTTAAAGGCTGTGTGTGTGTGTGTGTGTGTGTGTGTGTGTGTGTGTGTGTGTGTGTGTGTGTGTGTGTGTGTGTGTGTGTTTGCGTGCGCTGCCTTTTCACGCAAGAACGGCCGATCCGATTGTTCTGAAACTTAGTACATGTTTAGCATGGTTTAGAGAATGGGCTATAGATATGATATCTTAATTATTTTATCAAGGAATGGGTATAATGGGCGCGAAATCGGGAATTCTAAATATCTAGCTTATTGTTGACTTTTATGGAAATGTTACATAAAAAGGTTTATAAGCAGATAATTCTGACGAGATGTGTAATAAACAAAATTTCGATAGGATCAATATGTAAGCAGTTGCACACATTTTTTGATAACATTATCCATGCACGTAAACCAGCTACCAGGGGAAATAGTATGGTTCCGAACTTACTTTAATATTTATTAACATCCTGAAAAAACAGTTTTATTGCCTTTTTTCAAAAGAATGCATGTTACACAGAGGGGATCGGCGAGTTCAAGAGGGGGGGGGAGAATGACAGGGGAGGAGAGAGACGGAGATGGAACGGGAAAGAATACTATACTGAAAGATAGGTGAAGAGAGAGTGAGAGTTTGGAAGGGGAGAAAGGAAGAGAAAATTCAGAGGGTGAGGGAGGCAGAGGGAGGAAAAGAGTGGAAGATGTAAACTAATAGATAGGAACCTAGAAAGTGAAAGGGGAAGAGTTAAGGTAGAGGAAGATAGAGGGAGAGAGAGACAAAAACTTCCATAGTTAACTCAAAGACGAACGCGGAGCTTCTGATTCCGCTTGCCATATATAATAATAGATTATGATATAAGGGTTAAAAGTAGGTTTTATTTTGCGAGTAGGTATGTTTGCCAAACGAAGGCCGTAAAACCTAATCAAACCAAATCAAATAATTAAACGTGTGCAAATACGAAAGGTAATTGTTATGTGACTGGTTTTAAACCAAGGTTGAACACAATGCAGACTATTGCACTAAAGCTAATCTAAAGCTTTTATCTCGTGTGCACTGTGCTGGAAATTCTACTTTAGGCTGTGCTGTCTAAAACAGAATGTTTTCATGATTGTTTTTATTAAGCTGGATTCTTCGGCGTAGACTTTTGCTTTGTTTTTGTTTTCCATTTCCTAATGACACTTACAATATAAATGTTAATACTAGTCACAGCATGTGTTCTTATATTAAATTGTTCCCCATTGTTATTGGTTTTTAAAGTGTAATTTTATAGCTGGAAAAGACAAAAGAAAAATTCAATAGAAATGGCAATTCCAAATATGTGAGTAAACATTAACACATGGAGGGTCCGTTAACACGAGTACAATGGCAGGCAAGCGAAACCAATTCAAGTACAGTCAAATTACCTGTCAAATGTCGTGAACACTAAGGCACACACGGCAACTTTGTGAACAGGGCCCCCGTTCATGACAACTATTGAAATGCAACTAAGAAGTTGTTTCATATAACGAGAAATACACACTCAGAACTACATAAAAAGTGTACTACCGTTCTTATAGACTTTAAAAAAATATTAGGGATATTGATGAAGTGGTTTTATTTCGGGTGTTGTAAGTAAACGAAAACAAAGGCCTATCTCTCCTCCCCCACAATATCATCGATCGACACGTTATAGATGACCGATATTTATAAATTCTTAAACCAGAATTACCATTGCGTAGAAAGGGAAGAAATTTCAGAACTAGACAAAGGCTAGGCATATTGCTCGTAATAAATTTCCAGGAGGAAGGAATGAGACGTAAGGATTACAAAGGCAGCCACATCTGATAGCGGCAGGCAGAACAGCAGTGTTTCTAACATTTCGAGATTGAATATTCCCGGCCGCCCCTTTTATGCCCATCATCACGGGCAGAAGTTTCTTACCAGGAGAGAATCAGTTCTCTCTTCAAACCACATCCACTGTGCGATTCACATACGCACCTAGCCCTACAACTCTGAGGATAATTGGAAAGAAAATGGTAGGATGAGGAACCAAGGAGTGCGAAGGTCTATCCGAAGGCGAATTTCCCCTTCTGTAGACCAGGAAAGGTAACCCTCTTTGGGTTTTTTTTTCATTAGGCCAATACCGGATGTTTTAAAAACATCCTACTATCGTAGGGACGGAAGTGGATACGCCACTTACGTGCGTCAAAGTGGAAGACTAACGAAAAGTCTCGGTAGAACTGACAGCGTTCTTGCACACCGTCTCCCAGCTCTCCAGGCTGGTACCGTAGGACAATCCGTCTAGACATACACATCTTCCACAGGTTTTGTGAACCACTGTCCTGCCGTGTCCAACCCAATCGGAACAGATTCCTTTCGGAATATGATAGAGTATTAGGGATCCGCAGCGCCCGCACTGCAGCCACTGAAGGGATCGCAAACCTCTCTCCCCCATTTGAAGAGAATGAGGGACAGGAAAGTTTATGGTAAGAGATAATTTACCCAAGCCACATGGGAAAACTGCAAAAGGAAACAATAAAAGATTAGGGTGGTATGTCAAAGGAGAATGGAAAATGGGAACTCATGAATGTAGACATCAGCCGCTGTCGGTATATTGTAGAACTTTCATACATATTTATTAAAATAAATATGACAACACATTCAGTTACTATTAAAGATTCCTCTAAGACAGTGGTGGAATATAATTTGTCCTTTCTTCCTGTGGGCACAAAACAGATCCAGGTTTAGGTTTATTTAGCTTATCAGATTTATTCTTGTACTACTAAATGCTATATATATTTATATGTTAGGGATTTGTGGTGCTGACTGAATGCTAAACTCTTAAGTAAAATAAAGTGGTAAATATTTTATATTCTGTTTTTGTTCTATTTATTAATTTTTTATTTAAAAGCTTAGCTCTTAACGCTCAAACAAAGGCTTGTGGTTAATTACTTTGTCAATAAAAACCGATGGGGATGGCTCAGGCGGTAGCGTCTGAGATTCGCAATAGAGAGGTCCCAGTTTAGATCCATTGGACCGCCAACTCATGGCTTTCCTAGGTGGATAGGAGAATGTTGGAGTGGGTTATATACTAACCACAATTGCTATAAGGTCATGGATTTCTCTCCAAGCTTTCAGGAGGGTAACTTAAGCCAAAAGCTAGCAGATATGTGTTGGAAGGGTGTCTATTACATGAAAGACTGCTGAAAAATGTGAAAAAGTTAAAATAAATCTTTAGAAAAGTGTTTGAAAATAGGAAAAGGCAGAAAAAGGAGGAAAGTTTGCGTTTTCCTTGAAACGCGCCGCCCCCTTATTCAGAAGGTTCCGTGCATGGGAAAAAGCAGTACTCTCCTTGAAGCCCATCCACCACTGCCCCATGGATCATCGTACCAGGTCTTGCAACCCCGAAAGATGAAAGGAAATGAAATGAGAGGAAATTAGGGACAAACCGGTTCATGACACATATTTGTTGGCTTTTGGCTTAGGTTATCCTCCTGAAAAGGAGGAGAAATCGATGACCTTATAGCTTCCCTTGAAGACGCAATCCCTACTTCAAGAATGTTCAACAGGCATACTGAAGGTAACTACTTTTTTAATTATTTTCTTTGTGAATCAATACGTTCGAAGAAGGAGCACATCAGCAAACTGGTAACAATTCTAAAAGGCATAGAACAGAGGTATTAATTGAAGTACCCAGTGTAGGAGTATAGAGATTAGAACCTTGCCCTGAAGGGAGCAGGCTTCGAGGGCCAAAGGAGTCAATAGAAATAACATGACACTGACTTCTACGACGGTAAAAGTGACGATGGTGGTGATGAATTTGGTAAGTATGATGGTGTTGGGGAGGAAGAGGAGGAGGAGGACCAAGAGAAGATGAAGAATAGTTCGGTCAGTACCAGGGATCTGAAACCCAGAACTTCCCTAGTATGGGTCTCAATCTTTACAATTTGAGACAACCTTCTTGATAAAGGCATCATTAACATCTACAAAAACCACAACATAATATTAATCTCAAAATCATAAACAAATTACTATAAAATCTGTACCGAATCACAGAATAACTTGCTAAAATCATTAAAACATAAATTCAACATCTTAATATCACTAAACCATATGATAAATAATGAGCGAGGACTATTCGTTACCGCCCGTCACCGACATACTATAACCGAGGTCAGTAGCTAGGTTGCAGACCCTGGCCCATAACAGAATCTGGAGCCAGTATATGTGTGATTATCTTCTACTAATATTAAAAATCTGTGTTACATTCACATGCCTTTCTCAACCCAACATTGTTTATATTTATGCAGCTTCTACAAATTACTCTTACGAAAGCTTATTTTTCTACCTAGTTCATGTTATTCGGGATAAACATTTGCAAAAATAGTTTGATTTACACATTTCGTTCCAGGTAAAAGAGCAATAGAAGAAACCGAATCGATAGTCAGATTTTAAAGCAGCTCGCTATATGCTGGCTTCGAAATTCATACTGCTTCCATGACAGCAGGAGCAACAAGTGAATAGCGACAACTCTTTAAAAAGTTAAAAAGTATTGTAGAATTCAAAACAATAGAGACGGCATCTCGGTATTTGCTGATGCCACAAAATGAGTTATTTGAAGTATAAAGAGATCCTATACAGTTCTGGAGCTTGAAGGATTTCCTACTAAGGAAATACGTAAATTTGAAACTGAAAGAACAAGCCATGGAATCGTGCGTAATTCCAGTGATCATATACGGATGCAGAGTGGTGTTTCGCCGTGCATCAAGCAAAAGCCCTACAAGAGTGCCAGAGAAAGATGGAACGGAATATACTGAACTTCAGGCTACAAAATAGAATATGAAACACAGAAATCAGAAGAACGACAGGAATGGAGGGCACAGCAGTACACGCACGACAACTCAAGTGGAAATGGGGAGGCCATGTAGCAAGGATACACCACAGAAGATAAGCCCATGTGACCACAGTGTGGGGCAACAGGCTCGGGAAAAGAAGAGGTTGCCCTCTTTAGACAGACGAACTGGTACGAGGAGCTGGAAGAAGTTGGACCCCTCTAGCCAAGGACCGCCAACTATGTAAGGACGTCACTGCCAAGGAGTTAAAACTATAGTCAACATTATTATACTATAAACTAAATGCTGTTGGACTAAAGCTTGATGAAAAAGGTTAAGCGTAAAGGCAAGTAAAAGGTTAATTCTCCCATGGATTGGCTAACCTTGAGAGTTTTAACAGGAGATGGCCATTGCCCTAAAGGGATATAAAGCTATCTTCTCTTCTCTTAAGTTTTTGTTTATCTCTTATGGTTTACCAGTTATACAATATTATACAAAAATTCCTTCCGGGTGAAGAGGACTTCACATGCTATTCCCAGAAAATTCAAGATACATATTTTATTTTTATGTATCTTAATTATATGGTATCTTAATTAAAATCGTTACAGCTATTTCTGAGAATAAAAAAATACCGAAACGTTTTTCATGTAAAGAGTAGTTTTGAGTGGGAGGATTTGCTTGAAAATTTTTGTATTACATTTTTGGAAGATACTTGGACAGCTTAAATCAAGAAAGTCCCTGTGTGCGTGTGTTTGTGAAGAGCAAACACGAAAATGAAAAGTTGGTTACATACCAAACTTAGTATCTAAGTTCTGGGCCTTCAAAGCATGAAACGCGAAGATTTTTAACAAAATTCCCTAATTCCAAATAACCTTTACTTGACCTATTTTTCGTTATTTTTTATTTTCTCAAAAACGACTAACAATTTTGATTAAAATACCAAAATTTTAACATAGCAGTATCAAAAATAGAACACCCAGAGAAGTCCTGTTAATTCTAAACGATTTTGTACAACGTGTAAACCGTAAGTGTTGGGCAAAAGTGTACTACAAAAAAAGAAAAAAATGATCTGCTAAGACACACATGTCAAATACATTTTTGTGGCGTTAACTATTTCCTAAATATTCTTAATAATTAGTTTCAATCAACTACTCATGCTATTTTCCAACTGTTAGTCGCTGCCCCCGCCCCCGATCATGAAAAGAGAATGGAATCTCAAGCAATCATACTGTGACTTGCATTTAAAGGATTTGACTGTCGCTATTCTCCTTGTATGTGTACAACGAAATGTGTAATAATACTATTTCTGCAAATATTTACCTCAATTAGCAAGAAGAACAAGTTCTTGTAAGAATAGATTGTAGAGGGTAGGGTCCCCGAGACTGGGACAGAGCCCGGTAAGTAGGCCACAACACCCTTTTTGATTCTACCGTGACCCCTGGGAGGAAGGGATGAGAGGAGACACCTGAAGGGCGACCAGATCCGGATGATGACGGGTGCAAGCATGGACGGTGTCTATAACGTTTCCAGATCGAACGCATCCGATGCCGCCCGGACCCATCCAAGCTCCTAACCCCCCTCTCAGGGGGCGCTCACCCGAGAGCACCTGAGTAGTCCCGCAACGACCAGGGAAGAAACCTCTACAGAGGACACATCCGAACACCGTCGCTTGGCCCTACAACCCTTAAAGAGATGACAAGGAAGATTATGGGTACAGGAAAGTGGTGGTAGAAGATAAACCACCAAGCATTCGCCTGCCGATCCGGAAAAGCCACAAAAAAACCCTTGGGTCGCCGGGGATCAAACCTGGGACCTCCCGAATACGAGTCGCACACGTTACCGCGGCGCCACCTCGCTCGGTAACAGTGAGTGGAGAATGTCACATGAATGTAACACATCCGAATTCTTTTGGGGGTATAGGAATTATACTAAACAAACATCATAGCTATACTTAATGTAGAGCTCTATTATGGTAGGACAAGCGTGGTCCGCAGATTAATGTTTTCGCACCTATGATATAAAGTCCCTAAATGCTTGACACCTCACTGACCTAGTTAACCTTCTTTTGACTTCACAAAGAAGCTTTATATTGCACTTGACACCTCAAAAGAAAATATTTTACTTTCGTAACCTCAAAATTGAGAGTGGTAATGAGTTTTAAAACGTAGTCATTTAAATATAAGTGCTGGCAAGTTCATGCATATTTTTAGTTTCTCCAACACTGCTTATGAGAGGTAAAGCATAACATTCCATCCAAAAATTCTAAATGGAGATTTCACCTTAAATACATGTTTTGGAGTTCTCTTAATAAAAAACCATTTCAAAAAGGTCCGTCCGTCTGTGTGTGTGTGTGTGTGTGTGTGTGTGTGTGTGCGCGCGCGCGCGCGCGCGGAGGAGGTAATATACACTTTTTTGTACTAAGGTTTGTCTGTCTCTTAAGGTGTATTAATCGAGCGGGATGACTCAGACAATAACGCCTGTGGCCTGCATTTTGAAGGTCCCGGGTTCTATTCTCGGCGATGCCCACTCTGACCCACTAGTTTTTTCGGGGTTCTCCCGGGTCGTCAGGCGAATGCTGAAGTGGTTTCTTTCATCCCTCGAATTTCCTGTAACTCCATTCCGTACCATTAATCATTTCATTCATCCTTCACCCCGTTTGGTCTCTTTCAGGGTTGGAACTGTTGGCGATGGTGTTTCGGTACAGCGTGGCAGGGGAAAAGGATGCTCTATGTGAACTTTCTCAGTCCCTCGGCCTTCAACTTGTTGCCTTGGTATAAGGAACGCCCATTGGGGGTGTCTTTAGACCCTGTGTGTGGCAGAGTCCCCGGTCCGTCTGTCCGACCGCCGGGGCGTAAATCTGGAAACTGCAGGGACCATGTTATTGCTATGTCGTCACTCCTGGTTCCGACCTCCCGGTGCCTCCTTTCCCTCTCGAGGCGCCCCCTCGTCTGTACAGTATGCTCATTCCTGGATCGGTACCGATTCTCCTCCGCTTCATAGTCCAATCCAATCCAAGGTTTATCAATTATACAGAACTAGCTGGCTTCCCTGATTTTAACGGTTAGCTTTTTAAATTCCAATGGCGAATTAATTCATTTCATTTACCTCCTCCTTCTTTAGAAATTATTGCATGATGATTAGATGGTTTTTATGGTGAATCCTCCCCTAATAAATGTAATTTGATACAGTCCCAGCTATTCCAAATAACAGATGAAAAATCATCCGATATTCATGCATATTCCTTAACCTCCCCCGACAGTCGTCCAAGTTCCGGAATGTCTGCATAGCATATAAATATCCTTTAGCGGTGGAAGAATCCTTATTCGGAATGGTCGAGGATGTAAGCTTTTTAGATAATTATAGTAGATTAAAATTTAAACCATTGTATCTTATTTTTTGTCGATATTTATTTAATAACATAAAAGCTACACAATTTTTGCATTATACAGAAACCGTTAACGTAAGCAACGAAATAAGATTCCGTACTCCTAAGCACCAAGTTAAAATTTTTGAAAAAAGATGCATAGTCTGCGACCATCGAGAAAAAATAATCTTCTCAGTTAATATAAACTACCAGTTCACTGATTTCTAATGTTAGTAGTTCTCTCTCTTTATGCAATTATATAGCATGCCCTGCTAACGAAGTTGATTGTAACATACAAAGGAAACAAAGCAAAACTTTATTGCATGATGGTTATTAGAAGATTTTGGCATTCAGAAACTTCAGTGCATACATCTATAGAATTATAATAAAAGTTATTCACATATTTTGAGACTGTTTCATTGCACACACATCTCTGTTATTTGATAAACGGAAATTAAAGAAACAAACACACCACAGGATCGACTGTCGCCTTTTTAAGCTCTTGTTTTCTGTTTGCTGAACTGTTACATCATTGCCATCTATGTATATTCCTTACAATATAATGTAACCGGCTTTTGTTTTTATACTTTGCGGAGTGCAGTAACATTTATATTCTGTGGAGTAACAACTATTTTTTATATTCTGTGGTATTCTCAACTAAAAGACCTGACGCCTCAAGGTTTTCTTCGCAAGCATGTGGTTTTATAAGTCCATTGTGTTCGTATTCAAATACAAGGGCTTTTTAAATCTTTTCTAATCTTTTAGTAATTTATGAAATAAAATTATAAGCTGCTTTATAGACCCTGTCTGTCAAAACCAATTGGGTTTTTCAAAGATGAAAGTAGTATCTTAATCAGTTGAGCGGTTTTTGAAATTACCTTACATATACAACCCCCTATACAGAAACACACAAATTTTGTCTTTCTAATATTAGTATAGATGATACAAAATTTCTTCCGAATAAAGAGGACTTAAAAAAATCGGAATTTTAAGACTAATATCTCTGGCAATGCTTGTCAGAAGTGGGTGTCACAGACTATTTGTCATTGTCAAGATATGCATTGGAGCCATATAAATATCTTAAATATATGGTGTATTTTAATCCAAATCATTAGAAGCAGTTTTTGAGAAAATAAACATTTTGAAAAATGTTCTTGTAAAGGGTTGTTTGGGGTGAGAGGCTTTGTTGAAAGCCTTCGTCCAAATATTTTGTTTATGAGTAATGCTGTACACCAGAGGTGGCGAAAACGTGACTCGCGATGCATTTTGACTCGCAGGCGCACGTTCCCTCTCTGCAACCGTCCGTTTGATTTTCACGTGCTGCTGAGTGACGCAGTGCGTGTTGCATATTTGGTGACTCGCGGAAGGAAGTCGTTTTCGCCACCCTTGCTGTACACATACGCGCGCGCTCGGACGTTTTTCTATGTTTTTTCATTCAGGAGGCCTCAAAACATGCATTTCCTATGAAAACTCGTTATCGAATTTTTTGGTGGAATGTAATACGTGCTCTCTCTCTCTTTATGTATATGTGTTTATCTGTGAGCACATTACCCGGTTACATTCTGTATGTTAAGCACAAAATATTTCACATTTTTTCACTTAAACCGAAAAGTACAAAATAAAATGCATTATTAATAAATATCTGGTGCAAATTAAAAGTTGCTTAAGAGATTTTCCTTGCTGTTTTACTAGGTTTTGAAATAAACTCAAAACCACCGCTACATAAGCTGAAGGCAGCGATTAACAGTATGTTATACAAGCCCGGTAAAGTGGATTATACGTGCTTCTAAGCAAGCTATGCACTAGATGCAATGTATCATCAACCAAGAAACCAGCTTATATGACCTCAAATGATAAAGCCACGGAGCTGTATCCACGTAGGGATAGCTACAAGAAACACAGGTCAAAGAGGTTAACAAACACCGGTTGCATTTTCGAGCTGATCATTGCAAATATATTATAGCATTGTGATTAAAAATTTCATCGTTGTGGTAAAGATTAACCCTGCTGAACTCCACAACTTTTCTAATATACAGCTATACTCATGTGTGCCACGGTTGCTCTTGATCTAGACGCTAATGCGAAGTTAAATAAATTGCAAAACAAAAATAAAAGACCGTGAGAAACCTTACATAAGTGTACACAACCACACGTAATAAATCTAAAGCAACTTGACTTATCTGCGAATGAGTCACCAAGGAGAGTATGACAGGCATTTGGAATCACAGTAAGAAAGATAGACAGATAGATAGATACAAAGTCACTTTTCTTGCAAATCGTGATTGTGCTTTTGATCCATTAGCAAACAGATTATAATAAATCGGTGACACTATCAGCTTACTGATGTGATTGTGTGTTTTTTAAACTAGTTACGTAATCTTAATTTCAGTAATAACACTGTCCTACAATGACAATGTGATTTTGGTTACAACATATGAAGTATTTAAAATTATTTTCAATTATAAAGAATTTCATTTATTCGCCTATATTTATAATTATTTTTTATGCTAATATTAATGGGTTTAAAAAATATTCTCACATAAGAATCATATGAGCTTAAGTGAAATTTTTCAGAATTTAACCACCATTGATGTCTATGGTTCTTAATTCTTCATTACAATTTCACTTGAATTTAACGAAAAGGATAGACTATATTAAACTTTAAACCCTCTTATTCAATAGAATTTTCCATATTTTTATGATAACTTACTTTGGGTTTTGCTCAGTCACCATGCGAATATAGAATTGGTTAACCAGTACTTTGACCCAAAGTTCTCCCACAGAACAAAATAAATATAAATAAAATATATTATACAGAAAGCTGACTACGTAACTAAGCACATCTGTCAACAAGTTAGCCATGAGGAAGTCGACTACGCAAATGAGACCATCTAGTAGCAAGTTACTGAAGCAGAATGCACAGAAAAGTGGCTACCCAGATAAGACCATGCATCCGGCACACGTTGAATTTCTTGTATCAAAGAATCTAGGTGATATAATCTAGATACCAATGCGATGTTAAGCAAGATTTTTTCCAGATAACACACACCAAGTTTTAAGATTGAGCTATTAGATTAGTTCCGAGATTTCCACATTAATCCAATTTGAAGGCTCGAAGGTGTGGTCATTTCCTCGAGAGTATTGTATAGGGTCTTTCAACAAGAGTGTCCTATCTTTAACATGTGATAGCTGCCGTTGTTATCAAGTTACAGCAGTCATTGTTTTCATGTGGTTACAGTTGTTATTGAAAAATAACCATGGAACGTTACAGTATATAGCAACGCGTAGAAATTGTGAAAATCTATTATCAAAATGGATCATCTATTCGCCAAACCTTCCGTGTATAGCGTGAAGTTTACGGTGTGCATAATCGTCCCTGCGAGATAACGTGTCGGCGTTTGATCGATAAATTTGAAAAAAGTGGTTCTGTCAGCGATCAAATAACGCTGCACCTAATCGACGTAAGCGCTCCAACGAAAACATAAGTACCGTTCGTGAGAGTGTACGCGAGAATGGAAACAAATTAATTGCTCGTCGAGCGCAAGAATTGGGGCTTTCGCCGACCACAACTTGGCGAATTCTGCATCTGGACTTGAAGTTTCACGCTTACAAAATGGTGCTAACTCAAGAACTAAAGCCCAATGACCACAGATTGAGCCATGTATTCGCTGACTGGGCTAAGGAGGAATTGGAAGCTGACCCGGATTTTTGTCGAAAAATCATCTTCAGCGACGAAGCCCACTTTTGGATGGATGGTTGTGTTAACAAACAAAATTAGTGCTATTGGAGCAATCACAATCCAATGCAGATTCAAGAACGACCCCTTCATCCCCAAAACGTTACTGTGTGGTGTGGATTTTGGTATGGTGGAATCATTGGTCCAAATTTTTTCCAAGATGAAGATGGAGAATCTCTAACTGTCAATGGAGAAAGATACCGGGCTCTTATAAGGGACTATTTTTGGCCTCAATTGGATGGTATGGATCTCAGCAACATCTGGTTCCAGCAAGATGGTGTCACATGTCATATTGCTCTTGAAACAGTCGATCTTTTGAAGGAGAAGTTCAGAGGTTTCATCATTTCCCGTCGTGGTGACGTTAACGGCCCCCGAAGTCATGTGATTTAACGCCGTTGGATTACTTCTTGTGAGGTTATGTGCCAACAAGCCAGAAACAGTAAATGATCTTATGAATAACATCACGCGTGTTATTCGTGCAGTTGGACCTAATTTACGTTCTTCTGTCAGTGAAATTGGGTCAACCGTATACGCGCAACCCAACGAAGTCGCGGCGGTCACTTAACTGATATTCTCTTCCACACATAATTACATTAATTATGTTCCAAAATAAAAAAAACAAATAAATCTCAATCATTTATAGAACGTGTTTTATTTAAATTCAAAGATAGGACACTTGTTGAAAGACCTAAATATATTTGCATTGCATATTCTTTATTGTCGCTTCAACCATAAAGTCATACGCGACTACTTTAGAATACAGAACACAATTAAAATGAAAACTACAATATTTTAAGCAGCAATAGTACATACAACATCAAATCATCTAGATAGGCGTGCTATACATTGTTATACAACTTTGTCCCTTTCATAAAGTTTAAAGTTCTTTGTTGTGCTGAATTTAGGGCGTCTGGTAGGCTGTTGGCGATGTCACATTTCTCTGTGTTGTACATAGCGACGGCAGGCTGTGACGAGATGATGAACTGTGAGGTTGGATCTGCAGAGGTCGCACACAGGAGGAAGATCACGGTTGAGGAGATGTTTGTGCATTATAGAAGTATGTCCAATACGTAGTCGAGTTAATACAACTTGGTCTTTGCGGTTGAAATATAGTGTTGAAGTTTGGACTCGGAATTATAGACCTCGTGTAACTTGCTTCTAGATGTGGCTTTCCATGTTTGTCTCAATTGATTAATGCAAGTCTTTTTGATGAAGTCCGTGTGTGGGATCTTAATATCCTGAGGGGGATGTTTGGTGGCTTCTTTGGTTGCCTGATCAGCTGATTCATTTCCCAGAATTCCGAAATAAGACGAAATCTAGATGAGTGATACTGATTTACCAGTTGGTTAGTGTTTGGTTTTACAGTTTCTGAAGCTCTTTAACAATATTATGGGGGGTTGAGGTTTGTTGAAGGGATGTTGAGGCATTCAACGAGTTGGAGAATATTATATAATTATGCAGGTTATCTTTTTTAAGTATATATTCCAATGAGAGTTGAATAGCCTAGTCAGTGGTGTATCAATCAAGGGACATGTGAGTCTCCGTGGTATATAATCTGAATCTATGAAACAAGGGAACATATTAGGCAGAGTAATGTTAAATCCCTTGAGGTACGCCGAGAGACGAGTTGAAAAATCTAAAGGTTGTGCTGATTTTGTGGCATTTTCTGTGTTGATGGTGGGAATATGTAAGAGTGGACTAGAGATGATGGTCTCATTGCAGTACGTGTTGCATATCATAGAGTTGAGATTTTCCTTCTAATTTGCAGCGGAGGTAGTTAGCTTCAATTGGTAGTCTCTCTATGGGACTGGTGTGAAAGGCTCCTGAAGCAATTCTAAAGGCCGAAGACTGGCCTCGAGAGTGTTTTCGATAGTTTTCAATAAATATCCGCCTTTAGAATCTAAAGTTCTGTTTTGCCACTCTGACATAATTACTTATATATTATAATATTCATTACAAAGTGATTCTTCAGTTCAAGTTATTCAAGATAATTTTTTACTACAAATAATACAAAATAAAATGAACAATATGGACTTGGTTGCATACACAAAGCGGTAAACGAAAGGTAGTTGTTCGTATATCCCAAGTCAGATTTTCTTTCTTTTTTGTGTTACTAATAAACTCACGCCGATAAAATAAGCATCGTTAATTTTCGAAGATGCTTTATAGATGCCGTATGACAGTTCTATCATGGAAAGCTTAAAGGTAAACAATGTTTCGCAAATTGCTATAGAAAAATTTACTTGGCATAAATTATCTAAGTCACTAAGCTCTATATTTTCTGTATAGTAAGTTATTGATTACCTTTTATGATATATCAACTATACAAAATTAATTCAGAACGAAGAGACTACGAGTGTTATAAGGTAGTTCACAGAAAATTCAAGATATAATATATTTTATTACATCTTAAAGCATTCTATATTCTAATGAAACTGGTTAAGAGCCATTTCTAAGGAGATAAAACAGAACGAAACATTCTCCATGCAAAGGGTAGCACAGGAAGGGATGAATCTGCTGCACTTAATTTCCAAATTCGGTATTTATTCAATTATTCATTTAGTTCTTTTACACACGCACACCTTACTAGAAATGCTTTTTGGATTCAAGAGTTCTCAAAACGTGTATTTCTGGCGATATTTTGACATCCAACATTTACCTACGCGTAATAAAATTCTCCCTCCACCTACCTAACTAAGTGGTAGAGAAAGTAAGAATGTCCAAGCCAACCCTGAAAACCTCGCCTCATGTCACCTCAATGCAGCATGCGCTAATTGTTATCGCTGATCGCAGAACGGTTTAATTCTAGTTCTAGGATCTGGCTTAGTAATGCCGAGTACAATTCTCACCGAAACGTCGATAACTTTAAATTGGATCCGGTTATACAAGCCAGGAAGACACGAGCTCTGAATACTGTAACGCTTGCCATAACAAATGATTTTATAGGGAGATACGTGTCAAGACGTGACGTTTCATTAGTAGCAAAACTAGTCTGTTGAATACTAAATATGTTATTTACTTACTAGATATCTTAACTAACTTTGGATAGGTGCATTTTTATTTGAAAAATAAAATAAACAAACACACACACATTATACCATTATGGGAATTAAAATAAAAAATATATGATGCGATACATTCACATGATTTTCTCTATCCGCTATTGCTTATTAATGGGTATACAAGCTATTCTTACTAAAGCTTATTCTTATGTCTAATGCATTTTAATCCAAATAAACCTTTGCAGGAATGACTAATTACATATTTCGTTATAGATACAAAGAGAACAGCGATAGTCAAATGTTTAAGAACTGGAGGCAATATGCTGGCCTTAAAATTCCATACTATTTCCTGATTCCGCGAGAAACAACTGAATGCTGGCAGGACTTCTAAAGAATGGTTAAGTATTGAACAATTCGAACCATCAATAACGGATATGACTCATGCAACAAAAAAAGTTATTTGAAATAAATTGTGTATTTTAAAGAGATATACATTTATTGTGTAGTACGTTTTCGTCTATTGCTTAACGTTTACCAATTATACAAGATTATACAAAATTCCTTCTGAATGAAGAGAACTTCAAAGGCTATTCCCAGAAAATTAGAGGTGTACATTTTATTTTTCATGTAAATATTTTTAATATATGGTACTGTAATAAAAATCGTTAGAGCCATTTTTAGAAAGTAAAAAATTTCGAAAAATGTTCCATGTAAAGTGAGATTTGGGGTAAGCGGATTTTCTTTAAATCATCGAGTCGCATCTTTGGAAGATATTAAACTTAGATTCCAAATTTGTGTTGATCCGACTTTTCATTTTTGAGTTATGCTATTCACAGACACATACAGACCACTTTTTTTTTAAAAATGCTTCTTTTTGTATTCAGGGGCCCCAAAACATGTATTTCTAGTGAAATCTCGGTATGGAACTTTTGAGTGAAATGCAATAACTACTCTATCTACTAGGTACGTGGCATAAAAAGCAACAAAAAAAAAAAGAAAAAGAAAGAAAAGGAGAAATAATTTATTAAAATCACCAACATGTATTTTCAGATTTAAAGTGTTATATTTATTACGCTAACGAGGGAGATGACCCGAGGTAACATGTAAGGCCAGCTTTTGTAAGATTCTGGACAGGATTCCCATCGGACCGGCCACTCTGACTTGGTTTCCCCGGACCAATAGGCAAATGATGGGGTGGTTCCTCTTCTATCACGAATTTCATGTTTATTTCCTATCCCGGTCATTTCCTTTCATATTCATATACACCAGGGTTGTAGGACCAGGCCACGGCGATTCATAGGTTGCGGCAAGATGTTGGAATTTGCACTGTATAAAGACTTCTCCCTAGCGCTGGATGGCCGGCCGGGGTCCCTCGTGGGCTCCTTTCATTCCCGGACCCCAGTTGAAAATGGCTAAGGCGTCAGGATTGGTGTTATTCTGGAATCGTTAGCGACCCTGTCCTGCCAGTGCGCATCGTCGTCCTGATCTGGTCGCCCTTCGGGTCTCGCCTTCATCCCTTCCTCCCAGGAATCACGTTGGAAGCACAAAGGGCCTACTATGGCCTACGTGCGGTGCCGTGTTCCAGTGACTGCCGACCCCTCCAGCGGACCAAACCTAATCCCAATTTATTACGCTGCTTATGTTGTCAGTAACCAAAATATAAAATTATTCTTCAAACATACAACAGAAGAATTGTTCGCCTGAATCCTATAGGTAAGTTTTAACGATTCCTAAAGTATGTGTCCAAAGTTCTGTCCAAATTTTATTTTCATACGGCACAGATGTGTACGTAAAGGGTTAAAATATGAGCAAAAACACTTGTTAGGTATCCTATAAGTATCGAAGTTCCAGAGCTCAAGTGCACACATTTGTGGCCTTGTTGATTAAACGATGTATTTTTGCATATAATGGGATGCAAATAAGATAAGCGTAGTGCTTAAAAGTTTCAGCATAATACAGGAGTGAAAACAGCTTTTTAAAGTTTTCAGATAACCCTCATTTTTATCCGTTGCTACAATATAATTGTACAGTATTTCGTTCAGATATATTAAACGTTGCAGAACTCTACATAAAAGGTTGAAAACATAGAAAAGGTGATTTTTAATTTCTCTACCAGTACATAGTAGGTAGAGAAATTATTGCATTCCACCCAAAAATGCGATATCGAGATTTCACCGGAAATACATGTTTTGAGGCCCCCTTAATCCAAAGAGGCATTATTTTTAGAAAAACGTCCGTGTATGTGTCTGTGAACAGCATAACTCCGAAACGCAAAGTTGGATACTCACTAAACTTGGTATTTAGGTTCAGGACCTTCCAAAGATGCAACACGAAGATGTTCAGAAAAATCCCCCCATGTCAAGCTAGCCTTTACGTGGAAGACTTTTCGAAATCTTTGATTTTCTAAAAACTGCCTCTAACCATTTTGATTAAAATACCGTATATTAAAGATATTTACATGTCAAATAAAATATATATCTTGAATTTTCTGGGAATAGCCTTTAAAGTCGTCTTCATTCGGAAGGAATAACTGGTAAACTTAAGCGATAGATGAAAACATACTACACAAGAAATGTAGATCTCTTTAAGACACACAATTTATTTAAAAGAACTTCTTTTGTGGCATCAGCCATTTTGTCGTCCTCCGTGGTGTAGTGATTACCATATTAGCCACTAGTTCCCGAGGTCGCGGGTTCAAACCCGACGGAGGGCGATGGATTTTTTCGGGCGTAAAAATCCTTAGCATGGCTTCCTTTGGAAGGGAAGTAAAGCCGGTGGTCCCGTGTCGTAGATTTACGGCACGTAAAAGAACCTCAAGCCTGATAAAAAGGTCTCAAGAAAACTTACCGCTCTTTCACGTCCAATATAGGATGGGACGCTAAAGACCACACAGCAGTTAAAGAGCGTCCATAAATAAAACTCAATAATTTTCAGGCAATAATTTTTCAGGCATTTCTAGATATCCGTTATTGATGGTTCGGACTATTAAATACTTAGCCATTCTTTTCAAGTCCTGTCGATTTTCAGTTGTTTCTTGCTATGTTATGGAAAGAGCTTTAAGGCCAGCGTGTAGCGTTCAGTTCTTCAACATTTAACTATCGCTGTTACCTTTGTATCTAAACGAAATGTGTAATGCAGCCGTTTCCGGAAACATTTATCTGAATTAAAATGAAGTAGTTGGGAAGATAAACTTTTGTAATAATAATTTGTATATCCACTAATAAGACACAGTAGGTAGAGAAAGTCATGCGAATATAACACATCAGATTGTTTATAGTTGTAAGGTAGCGTGCCCCTATAGTGTTGTTTGCATACAAGGATTGCAAATAAGGTAAGCAAGTTCTGAGTGTGCTTATCACTTTTTGCAGATTCAAGTGCACAAATTTTCTCCAAAATCATACCAGAAATATTTTCTATTTAACTACTTTTAGAGGTAAAACCGTTGATCTACGTAACCACAACAGAAAATTTATGACCCTTTCCAATAACCTAATTTTAAAGACTTTAAGCATATTCCTTTTGCTCCTGTGTGTTAGAAGTCAGTTAAAATCCTCTACATTCGGAGTGAAGCCCCAGGATTCTAGGATATTCATATTCAATGAAATGGGATTGAATATAACCCCCCTACTCATTTTAGTAACTCTACTGCTTACGTATAGTAAGTAGGGGAAGTATTGTATTCCACACAAAAATTGGATACCGAGATTTCAGTGGAAATGCAAATAATATATATTTAGAAAAAAATGTGTGTGTGTCCGTGAACAGCGTAACTCAAAAGCGAAAAGTCGCTTACATACCAAACTTGGTATTTAGGTTCATCATCCTCCAAGGATGTGATTTTCAAGAAAATACCCCCACCGCAAACTACCCTTTACAGGAACATTTTTCGATTCTTTTTTATTTTCTCAAAATCAGCTCTTAACGATTTTGATTAAAATGCCATAAGCAATTTTAATTAAAAATAAAATATATATCTTGAATTTTCTGGAAATGGCCTCTGAAGTCCTCTTTATTCTGAACCATTTTTGTATAATTGGTAAACCGTAAGAGATAGATAAAATCTTGCTATACAAAGAACGTAGATCTCATCGAAGCACACAAGTAATGTCAAATAAAATGTTTTCTGAGATATTCTTTGTTATTGGTTTGGATGTTTAGATACTTTATAGTACTTTTCTCAATTGCAAATCGCTAATACCTTTTTTTTTCTTTTCTTGTTTATGCAAAGAGAACAGAATTTCGAATCCGTCATTAGGCTTTGATAAGATTTGATATCGCTTATAGTTTTCTTCTTATACCTACAACGAAATGAGAGAAAGTTTATCTGTATTAACCTTTGCAGTCAAGAAAGCCCTTTAATACATCGCCGACTCTCCTGTGAATATAAGTTTTATTCTCTACACAGACTATTAAGTACACTTCATGCCAGCCAGAATCCAAAGTCTTCACAACTCATTATACAATATATTCTCCACCTACATTATAACATTCCACACTCCGGAAAACAATAACCCTTGCTTGGATCCCATCACATGTGGGCACTGAGGAAATGAGAAAGCCGATGAAACCGCAAAGGAAGCTACTCCACATCCTCTTAGTGACCTATGAATACTTACACCACACCAAGATGATGTCGCAAGGAAATTACAGAGGGTGAAAGTGGGGTGAGAGACGCTCAATCAATCAGGCGCCCACACCAAATGTCGCGGTTAAATTTGCAGAGGTAAGGAGGGTGTGACGATCAAGACTCAGCCAACTACAACACATGTCACGGATAAAGGAAGGGTAGCTCAGAAGGATCTCAAAGGGAGTGACTAATTCACAGGTGATAGGAAACCCGCACGTCTCAAAACACTGAGTAGAGCGACTCACACGCGAAGGAAGTTCCGGACTGAGGGAAGGTCCTTAAGGGTGCATCTAAAGTACATGACCAAGGGAAGGTGTCAGTATGACCAGTACAGTCATAAACATTTACATAGTGACCCAACAAGTGTATAAAAGTATAGATTTATTACTACATGGCTCGAGGCCGCCTAAAGGGGTTACAATTAGTTTAGTCAGACGGCATGCTACCTGAAACCAACCTGGTGCTGCGCGATACATTGTGTTGTCTTGCCGATTTATGATTTACTTTTCGTAATGATCTTCAATAATCAGGCTGACGCAGGTTCGTGTAGCAGTCCCTCTGGAGTCCCCCTTTGTCCCAAAAAAGCCAGGGTTTTTTAAAGGTGCACGACTGCTACCTCAGCAGTCCTTCACCTCTTGGGCGAATGTCCTAACCCAAATGAGCAGAATTCGCGCCACATTTTTAAGTTGAATGAAACCTGACGCTGCGCCTAGAAACGACAGAGTGCTTGGACATACATTCTGCGTCACCCTTTTTAACTTTTATGGTGCAATAATTTCCAACGCTACTGAGCGCAAAAACAATGCTACAAAATTAATAAAGTTAGTCCATGCATCGTGACAATATGATTGGATACACAAAATGACAGTTTATTGAAAAATGAAGAAGACTTGTTCCAATTCAGAAAGGAAACTACATGATGCCCGCAAAGGTTGTGCCAACAATTTTGAACCTCTCCGACCTCTTAAGCGGCGAGAGCAAGTAGTAATGAAGCTTCAGAATTGGCCACTAAATTCACCCACTCTTTCATTTCAAATAAGGAATCTCTGACAACATGTGACAGTTGCAACGTGCGCCACATGCTATAGAATGCGCTGTCCCAAGTACACTAAACGGAGACTTCAAACTAGCATCAGCGATCCATCAAATGCTCTCAATAATAAACATACAGTGAAAAATAAATTAGCTTAATCTTCCAAAATGTAACATTTATAACCTAAATTTAAATTGTATAATATTATTTATTCCATATTATACAACTCTGTACGAATTGCAAACGAATTTATGGTCGCGATATGACCATAAAAAACAGAAGTAGATAAAAGAAAAAGCTTTATTACGAACAGTTTGTAAAAAGGTGAGTAGAGAAAGACATGTGAGTTCAACACATCAGATTTTTTTACAAATATCTATAGCCCGTGTCCGTCAGGAAGAGCAGTGCTTTCCACCGGCGGAAGAATTATGAAAATCGATTTAGTGTTTTTCGACATCAGCCTGCACAAACTCATGCGCGCGCGTACACACACGCACACACAAACACACACAGTACATATAGAGGTAGTATATATTTTTTATTCAATTCATACTTTCCTGCATACATTTCTCACGTCATCCGTTAGAAAAGTAAGCACTCGTAAATTGAATATAAGTGATTTCTTGCAATACTTCCGGTCCCTACAGCACACAAACATATTGATCTTCCATCTATCTTGGATGAAGTCAATGTAATTCATGTAAGTTTATCGCTAGGGAAACAATAGCTTCATCGCTTGAACGCGAAAATCTGAGCCTATTTAGAGAAACTAAATGAGATGTTAGCTTTGAACTCCTCTGTTTGCAGATGCGGTTTCTCATCAAAAGTTTGATGAATGAGGTTACTTTAATCGTATATCGAAATTCTAAATGAAGTTTGTTTTCTCTAACCAAATTGTCTAAAAGCGACCGGTAATGTGAAGAAACCAATTTGCTGTCTCCACTTTCCATCTAGGTAAGAGGACACTCATTCGACCCAAAAGTTCGTAAATGGCGGTAAAGTAAAACAACGCTAATAGTAGAAAAAATTCTTTGTGTATGTGTGTTTCTATATAACTGAAAGTGAAAAGTCTTAGAAATACCAAATTCCGTAAATAAGTTGACCATTTTCTGAGGTTGTAAGGAGAACACTTTTAAGGGAGTTTGTCTCAACCCAAACTGCCCCTCCACATAGAAAAGAAACCGTATATTTTGTCATAAACGACTGTAGATACATAATGTTTAAATGTCATGATTTCGAGCTAATGGCATAAATAGTATTATCTTCAATTTGAATAAGATATCTGCAATTTATACTTACTCCAGTAAAATTTTACCTAACTGGAAAATGCAAAGAAAAGACAGAAACGAACTACAGAAGAACTATTTTTAACTTGAAAGGGTTTTAAGAGCATTCGCCAAGCCGCAGCAGCATTCGTTGTTGTAAGTTTAATTACTCCTTTGCTAAATATAGGATGTATTACGTAACTATATATATTTTATCATGATTAACGTGAAGCGAATTGCTTGTCCATAGAAACCCTGTGAAGTGATTCTATTAAAGTTACGCGATTATTATACATCACATTTATTACCTTCCCTACTCCTTGCTTATTGCTGAAAAGTGTTCAGTTTGGTATTAATGTATCCAAAACTTCTATTTTGAGTTACTCTGTTAACATACACACACGCGCAATTTTACGCGAGCGCGCGATTTTCTAAAAATGTTTCTTTTTAGATTGAGGGGTCCTCAAAACATATGTTTTCGGTAAGATTTCGATATTTAATTTTTGGCTGGTAGGCAATGCTGCTTCTATGAGAGAAAGTAAAGTAGCTTATGTTGCATTCATATGACTTTTCTACTCACTCTTCTACAAATTACTGTTACAAAAGCAAAGCTTATTCTTCTATTTACCTCTTGTTGATAGAGATAAACTTCATTACACGTTTACACATTTCACCGTAGGCATAAGAAGAATAGATACAGTGGGTTAAGGCGATAGTCAGCCTTTTAAAGGGTGCATCACTATCTGATGATTTTGGAAAAAAAGAAAAAAGCGAATAGCAACTTACTACTTGCAATAGAAAGTTGTGTTACATTCGCAAGACTTTCTCTATCCACTATGTTTATTATAAAAGTTCTACACACTATCCTTCAAAAAACTTTTTTTTTACCTTAATGGTAAAAGATACAATGGTGATAGAGGGAACCGTATCAAGATTCAAATGTTCAAAAACGGGTCGCTCTAAGCTGGCCTTGAAATTCATTATTCTTTCCATGACATCGCGAGAAGCAACTATGCTGAACGCAATAGGACTTTAAAAATCTGATGTGTTACACTCTCATATCTTTTTCTACACTCTATCACTTGTTAGTGGATATACAAATTATTCTTATGAAAGTTTATTTTCCTATCTACTTCATTTTAATCGAGATAACACTTTCCGGAAAAGCTGCATTAAACATTTCGTTATAGATACAAAAGCAATAGTGATAGTCAAATGTTTTAGAACTAGGCGCTACGCTGGCCTTAAAATTTCACGCTCTTTCCATGGCATCGCGAGAAACTGAAAATCGACAGGACTTTAAAAGAATGGCTAAATATTCCAATTCCAAGCATAATAATGGGTATCTCGGAATGGCTGATGCCACAAAAATATATTTGAAATAAATTGTGTGTTTATAGTTATCTACATTTTTTGTTTAGTAGTTTTCGCCTATCGTTTAATGTTTACCAGTTATACAATGTTATACAAAATTTCTTCCGGAAGAAGTAAACTTCATAGGCTATTCCCAGAAAGTTCAAAATATAAATTTTATTTGTAATGTAAATGTCTTTAATACATGGTATTATAATCAAAATCGTTGGAGCCTTTTTTAGAAAATCAAAATCTTCCATTTAAAGGATACTTTAGAGTGGAGAATTTTCTTGAAAATCTTCGTGTGGCATCTTTGGAAGGTACTGAACCTAAATACCAAGTTTGGCGTTTATCGAACTTTTTTTCGAGTTGCGTGTGTTCATAGACACACATACAAAACTTTTTCTAAACATCTGATGTGATACTTCACATAACTTTCTCTACCTCCTATTGTTTGTTAACAAGTATACAGATTATTCTTGCGAAAGTTTATTTTTCTATCACCTAATTTTAATCCAGATAAACCTTTGCAAAAATAGCTAGATTACACATTTCGTTAGAATATAGAGAGAACACCGACAGTCAAACATTTATAAACTTGACGCTATACTCTGGCCTTAAAATTCCATGCTGTTTCCAGGCAATCGCCAGAGGCAACTGAAAATCATGGGACTTAGAAGGAGTGGCACAGTATTGAACAAATCGAATCATTAATAACGGATATATCAGAAATTGCTGATGCCACAAAAAGGTTATTTGAAGTAAATTCTGTGTTTTAAAGAGATATAAACTTTTTGCACAGTACGTTATCCTCTGTCGCTTAACGTTTACCAGCGATTCAAAATTATATTTTTCCAAATAAGGACTTCACGGGCAATTCCCAGAAAAATCAAGATATACATTTGACTTGTCATGCAAGTATCCTTAAATAAGGTAGTTTAATTAAAATCGTCAGAGCAATTTTTTAGAAAATAAAAATTTCCAAAAATTGTCTATATAAAGGATAGTTTTGGTTAGGGGGATTTTCCTGAACATCTTCATGTTGCATCTATGGAAGGTACTGAATCCAAACAGCAATCCAATATTTATTCGACTTTTCATTTTTGAGTTATGCTGTTCAGACGCACGCACACACACACACACACACACACACACACACACACACACACGCAGACACTAACAGACACTGACAAATTGAGACAGTACTTTCTACGTAGCTAAATATAAAATTATAACCATAGGGGGAATAAATGTTAATAACAGTAGAAATGGTATTATGAAATAAGACTGGGGAGTGAGTATTACATGTAAAGGTGAATATGGGTTGAAAAGATAGTGCCAGCAGCAGGCAGGAAACGGGTTGGTTTTTCCCTCATTACAGCAAAATGAGAAGAGAATACGCTTTGTTAGTGTACCGTTAGGTCGCCTGAAAATCAGATGTGTCGAAAAAGGGTCAGTGTTTTCAATCCCCAAGCATCCAATAAGAAAGAAGGTAGAAATCATGTGACAGTGAAATGGGGAGATAGGAAATTTGAAATAAAGAAACAGGAGAGTTTAGAAAACGCTTCTTCTACGTGGTATTTCCTTGGAGGTTGTTCTGAAAAGAAAAGTGATATGAGCGATGGTATGAAGCACAGCAGTAAAGAAATGCGCGCGCGCGTGTGTGTGTGTGTGTGTGTGTGTGTGTGTGTGTGTGGCGAGGTAATATCAGGAGTCAAATTTTAAAACGGTGACGGAAAATAAAGGGGAAGGAAAATGAATCAGTCGTATTAACCACCAACTCTAGATCCAAGATCCATGCAAGTCCCTGAGCTAGCATCGAACCCGGGACCATTCCTACAAATACCGTGCCGCCAAATTGGCGCACAACACCTCTCATATGGTACCGCCGCAAGACACACACAGGCACACACGGATCGTTATCTAAGAATAATTCTTTTAGATTTAGGGGTCCTCAAAACATGTATTTCCGGTGAAATCTCGGTATCAAATTTTTGGGTGGAATTAGTACCTTCTCTATCTACTATGTACATGGTAGAGAAAATAAAAATGGTTTTACTAGATTCAGGAGGACTCAAAATATGTATTTCCGGTGAAGTCGGGGTATCCAGTTTTTCGGTGGAATGCAATAACTTATTTACCTACTATGTAAGTGGCAGAGAAATAAAAAATGAGAAAGTATTGAAAAATTCCAACCAATAATAGCGGATATCTCGGAAATGCTAATGTCACATGAAAACTTATTTTAAATAAATTGTGTGTTTTAGAGAATTCTACATTTTTTTATGTGTCTATCGCTTAAGGTTTACGAGTTCAACAAAATGACACAAAGTTCTTTCCGAATGAAGAGGACTTTACAGGCTATGCTCAGGAAAGTTAAGATATAATGTTGTGATGTAAATATCATAAATATGTGGTGTTTTAATCCAGATAGAGCAATTTTTGAGAAAACAGACAATTTCGAAGAATTTTCCGAGTGCAGGATGATTTGGGGAGATTTTCCTGAAAATCTTCGAGTCGTATCCTTGGAAGATACAGAACTTAAATACCAAAATTGGTATTCACCCTACTTTTCATTTTTTAGTTATGTTGTTGACAGGCAGATAGACAGACAGACAGACAGACAGTAAGACATACATACAGATATTTTCTTTACTTTTTCTTTATTCAGGAAATTTCAAAGCTTGTGTATTTCTGGCGAAATCTCGGCATGAATTTTTGGGTGGAATGCAGGTAAAAGTAGGTTGCTATATCTTAACTTTGAAATTTCACTCTTTCCACGAGTGTTGACTTAGCACTTCAAAAATGCGTAATAAAGTATTGGAAAATAAACGAGCGGGATGGCTCAGGCGGTTACATCTGTACCCGCATTCGGAAGGTAGTGGGTTCGATTCCCATAGCCAAACTTTCTGACCAATGGGTTCTTTCGGTGTTTCCCCGGATAGCCAGGCGGATGCTGGGAAGGTTCATTACGTCCTCCGAATTTCCTATCCCTCCATTTCGTTACATTAGTCATTTCATTCATTATTCACACCGTTTGGTCTGTTTTAGGGTTGGAAATGTCGGCGATGGAGTTTTGGTGCAGCGTGGGCCGGGAAAAGGATGCTCTCTGTGAACCTTCTCCATTTTTGTCTTCGGCTGGTTGCCGGGGTATAAGGATTGCACCCGACGGGGGCGTTGGACCGTATATGGGGCGGGGTCTCCGGTCTGCCAGTCCGTCTGCGGGGCGTTTATATGGAAACCTTAGGGACCGGTCATTGCTCTGCCTTCGCTCCTGGTTTCGGCCGCTGGATGTCTCCTTTTACCTCATCCCTTCCTCCCTAGGGCGACCCCCTCGTGGGGGCGTACGGTACAATATCCGGACTTATTAAATATTATTAAAAATAAAAATTTCGAAAAATGGAAACGAATATCTTGGAAGGGGTCAATACTGCAAAATAATTTAATCGTGTGTTCTAACCAGATCAATATTTTTCATGTAGTAGGCTTTTGTCTATTTCTTACGCTTTACCTCATTCTCCTCCTCCTTCCACGGATTACCCTATTCGTTGTAGGACTTACACCCTCAAGGGCTTACAAGCCAATGCCTTGGGCCAGCAACCCGTCGAGGAGCAAGCAAACTCTGGATCGTATCATATCATATCCAGAATGGGTGATCAGTCCAATACCTGATACGGCGTCGAAGAAGAATGAAATTAGGAATAAAAGGGCTGATGGAAAATTATCCTGTGCCAGTATTCGCCTAGCGACCGAGGAAAACCGCGAAAATAACCTTCGGTCAGGCTGGTTGAGTTTGTACCCGGAACTTTCCGAATGCGAGTCGCACAAGTTACCGGGGCGCCACCTCGCTTGTCCTTATGCTTTACTAAGAGTATAAAATTACACTAAATTTGTTCAAAATGGGGACTTCACAAGCTATTCGCAGAAAGCTCCAGATATACATTTGCCATACAAATATTTAAAAAACAACATCTTTTAATAAAAATCGTTAAGAGCTATTTTGGGGGGAAAACAAGAAAGTAACGAAACGTTTTCCAAGGATATTATGGAATGGGGAATTTTCTTGAAAATCACTGTCACATGCTTGGAAAATGCTAAGGCCTAAATACCAAGTTTGGTGTTTAACTGATTTTCGTTTTCCAGTTATACTGTTTGCAGACAGGCAGACAAAGCCTCGCTCGATGACCTTTTTCTAATTTTTATTTTCTTGATTAAGGAGATCTCAAAGGTATTTGAGGTGAAATATCAATGTTAAATTCTTGGGTAAAGCAACACTTCCTCTATCATTAAGTAGATGCCAGCAAAAGCAATATATTTTTTCAAGCAACCCAATAGAAATCCTGAAGTTAGCAAGTGAGAATTTTCCCTATATTTCAGGAAACAATGTCATCGAGGCCTGTTACATTCCAAACTGTAACGGTAATTCACTCTTGAGTGACAGACAGACTCATCATATGCAAAACGACAATTCATACACGAACTATCACAAGGATTTCCGCAGCCGTCCTAACCGTAAATTCCGAATGAGAATTCATATAACACCTCCCATGGAGGGGCAGGTATCCGCAACTCATGATGACGCCGATGACATTTTTTTGCTTGCTACACATACTTAGAAAAGCTCTGCTCTCTGTCCAAGGAAACGGAGCCGGACTTTCTCTCATTTCAACCCAAAAGGTCAAGTTACTAGGAAAATAATTAAAGATGCAGATATTTCATTGAGTTGGGAAATCCTCAGAAGACAATTGACTGCGCTGACCTTGTCATAACGGTTAGGCTGAATGTGCCCTCGTGAATTTGCAGTCTACACCTGCGTACGTGACTTCGAAACTGTAACACTGATAGAGCACGTAAATCTGTCAGTGTAACGATCAACTGCTTAACTTGGGGATGTGTTAATGGTCAAGTCATGTTCCATTAGAGACGAGCACGGCAATAACACCTCCCGAAATTATTTTTATGACTCAGGGAATGTGTATTCGAAATCGAGACACGCAAATGAAGGGCAACTAAATAAAGCTCGGAGTATGCTTACAAAAAGTGATAAATATTCTGTGTTACATGCACACGACTTTCTCCACCTACTGTTCTACAAACTTATCTTCCCAAGGCTTATTCTTCTACTTACATGTTAATGGAGATGAACATTTTTAGACATAGTTTTATTACATATTTCTTTGTAGGTACAAGGGGAATACGGTAGGCTTAAGCTATTGCAGTCAAATACTTTAAAGGCCAGTAGCAATACGATGCTATGATTCCGTTTTCTTTGCATGACCACGAGAAGAAACCAAATAGCGATTTGCCATGTGCAAAAAGTAAAGTGCTTAACAATTCAAACCATTAATAAAGAACATCTCTGAAGTGGTTATTGCCACAAAAAAGTCTTTGACATAAAGTGTGTGTTTTAACGAGATGTGCATTTGTTGTGAGGAAGTGTTTGTCTATCTCGTACGGATTAGAAGTTATAAAAAAGTAATTCACAATGAAGAGGATTTCAGAGCCCATTCGTAGATAATTAAAGATATATATTTTATTTGTCATGAACATATCTTAAAGATGTGTTATTTTAATCAAAACCGTTGCTATTTTTGAGAAAATAAAAAATAACAAAAATTCTTCTTTGTAAAGGATAGTTTGGAGTGCTTTTCTTTTTTTAACCTTCGGTCGCATTCTAGGAAGATTCTGAGCTTAAGTTTGGTCTTTATTTAACCGAATTTTCATCTTTAAGCTATGCTATCCACACACACACACACACACACACACACACACACACACACACTAGCACGTGGACTTTTTCTAAAAATTCTATTTTTTGGATTCAGGAAGGTTCAAAACATATATTTCCTGTGAAGTTTTCATATAGAATTTTTAGGTTGAATGTAATACTTCTACTTACAATTAAGGTAAGCAAAAGAGAAAATAAAAACAAAAAATATGATGGAACCTCTTTATAAATGTTCATATCATAGATATTTTGTAATGAATCCGTATAACATTTTAGCTTTACCTGCACTTTATGGTATCTAAGATATCTAATCATGAAAAATACTTGTACGAAATAGTTTTAATTAGTTAATACCATGGCAATACAATTTTTGTAGTAGAGCAGAAGGATCAGACAACGTATAACCTTTCAAAATAGTAGGACTTAAAATCTAGGTGAATTTAAACGAATAGCGCGAATATTTCAGAAGTACCAGAACTATAAAAATGTACGTAGTATAGATTTTCACGTTTATTTCTGAAAATGCATAAAATATTATGTATATTTTAACGAAATCTGTGTTTTCTATTGTACGTTTTTGTCTCTTTCTATAAAATTACGCGAGAATAAAGAGGACTTCACCGTATGTTTTAGAGAATTAAGGAAGTAGAATTTTTTCATATAACTAACACATACGTTTGACATACTTGCACGAAAAATACATTTGTTGATTTACCTAAAATAATTAGTGAAGACCTCTTTATCCTTAGGTATTTTAATAGATTAAGATATATACATTGTTACTGCCATTTATGAGAAAAAAGTAACGAAAATATTTCCATACAACAACTTGAATGGGGTGTTTGTAAGATTTGTTAGCTATTCACAGACAGAAACACATATCCGGACCTTTTTATTTTCTGTACTGCGTACCTTAGTAGGTAGAGGAGATATAGCATTCCACCAAAAAATTCGATGTCAAGATTTCTATGAAAATATATATTTAGCGGCAACTTAATAAAAAAAAGCATTTAAAAAGGATTCGTGTGTATGTGTGGTGTGAGGTGGCTGTGTGTGTGTGTGTGTGTGTGTGTGTGGGTGGGTGGGTGGGTGGGTGGGTGGGTGCGTGAGCGCGCGTGTTTGTGAACACCATAAACAAAATAAGTGACGGATAAATACTAAACTTGGTATTCTATGTCAGTACCTTCCAAAGCTGTGTGACACAAAGATTTTCAAGAAGATTCCGACACTCCAAACTACCCTTCACATGGAACATTTTTCAAAATGATTGATTTTCTCATAAATAGCTCTAACCGTTACGTTATTTACACGAGAAATAAAACGTATATTTTAAATTTTCTGGGAATAGCCTACGAAGTCCTCTATTCGAAAGGAGTTTTGTGTAATGGTTAAACCACAAGTAAGAGAGAAATACTTAACAAAAAACGCAATCCCTTAAAAATACGAAATTAATTGAAGTAACTTTTATGGCATCAGCCATTTTTGAGATATGTATTATTATTATTAGTTTGAATTTTTCAATAACTTTCCATTTTTAAAGGGTTTGACTTTCACCGAATATAATGGAAGGAGCATGGAATTTTATGGAATTTCCAGCATTAAGCGATGCACTTTTAAACATGCCTATTGCTTCGGCTTACTGTATTCCCCTCCTACCCACGACGAAATATGTACTTCTGCAAAAGTTTTTCTGCATTAACGTCAAGTAGATAGAAAAATAGGCTTTTTTAAAAGTAGTTCCTAGAAGCTATATAAAATACACGAGAGAGGGTGGAGAAATTCATATAAATGTAATACAAGATTTTTAAAGATTTAATTAACTCTAATTATTTTGTAGCTGTAACAAAGTGTGTAATAAATGCAATGTAACTTGAAGTAGAAAAAAGAATGCACATTTGCAAGAATAGTTTGTAGACACTGTGTAAAATAAACAATAGTGGGTAGATAAAGTGATGTGAATGCAACACGTCAGACTTTTTTATTGGAAGGGATTCAAGAGAGTACCAACATTTCTTTCCGAGGAAACTGCTCTTGCGAATTTTTAAAATTCAAACATACACCAAAGATTTGGAGGGAAGTGGAATGCTTCCTTAAAAGGATTTAATCTAAAACTATTTTGCATAAACTTTAATGTACTGTTCCTTTAGAGCGTTTTGCCAACATTTCAAAGTTTTCAAAATGTATAAAACTCTTCGGAATGAAGAGTATTTTAACTGTTTTCCATACACGTGTTAGTGAAATGAGAGCTATTTCTGAGAAAATAAAAGATGAACTGTTTCTAAAGCAAGGTGTAATTGGTACTGTACAGAAAGTTTAGGTAAACGACACGTTAATATCTTTTTCAACTTTAATTAAAAATTAGTGAAAAACTGAAAAACAGTATGTTTTTATGCCTCTGCCCATGACATTGAAGGGAAATATATAATTTTAATTCATGATATCCATAAATGTAAGTACAGTCTAATTTCTATAACGGGTGAAGCGTATATCAGACGTGGATTTAAGTTTATTACAATTTACTCTCACATTTCTTTGATTTCGTCAGGAACTTGTTTCTAAGATTTGAGAAAGAGTATGTTTTACACTTAGTTTGGAATATCTGAATTCTAGAGTGATTTATTCCTTTATTTACTCGATATATAGCAAATATTTGTCCAAGGAAATGTAATAAATAGAACAGTTTGTCGCATAGGCTCTTATGATGCTTTTTGCTAAAAAGTCAGAAGTGTCGTATCACACGACTTTCTCCACCCATTAAAACTTCAAATAATCCTTTATATGTCATGATAAACTATTGACCAAAAATAATTCCATATCAAGTAATATGAACTTGGTTCCATGTACAATCTGCAAAACAAATCCAATGTTCGCATATAGTTTTCAATACGAGTAAATCAGCAAGAAAAAAAGAAAAAAAGAGAAAATCACGTAAAGTGTTTATAGATATCGTAAGACAGTTCTACCTAGGGAACTTACAGATGTAACAAAAATATTTCGAAAATGGCTAATTCTACGAAAAAATTGTATTTCATAACTAGTGCATTTAAGTGGGCTCTACATGTTTCGTGCAGAAAACTTTTATTTATCTTGTGGTTTAACAGTTAAACAACACTAGAAAATTCATTCAGAATAAAGAGGACTTCGCAGTCTATTCATAGATAATTAAGGGTATACATTTTATCAGTAATATCTTAACTATATACTAGTTTAACTAAAAAGACATTAGAGCCATTTTGAGAAAATATTAAATGAATTTTTTTCCATATAAAGGATACTTTGGAATAGGAGGATTTGCTTAAAAATCTCCATCCGGAATGCTTAAACACTTTCTAGTTCAAGTATGACATTTTGTATGAACCCAACTTTTCCTTTTTGCGTTATTTTGTTCACAGGCACACACATATGCGTGTGCGTGAACCTTTTTCTAAAAATGCTTTTCTCGAGTTCAGTGGACCTCAAAACGTTGACTTCCGGCAAAATCTCGATAATGAATGCTTGTGCGTAACAGAATACTTCCTCTAATTACTAAGCAAATAATAATGCGTATTTAATTAGTCTTCACCATACACTTACGTATAACAACAATTTTAGTGTTGCAAGACTTGTAATACTCGTAATAAAATTGTAATAAATTACAAAAAGAAATTGTAATAATAATAATAATAATAATAATAATAATAATAATAATAATAATAATAATAATAATAATAATAATAATAATAATAATAATAATAATAATAATAATAATAATACTTGTAATAAAATTAACCCTGGAACAATAAGACCCACGGTTCCTTGATTTATATACTTGAGATATCAGACGTAAGATAATTCATTGTTGTCTTCCCTACAAATAAGTTAGCCAATGTGTTAGAATTAGAAACAGGACAAATTGGAAATGGACATATTTTTAATAAAAAAGTTAGTGATTTCACCTATATTTAGCGCCGAATAGCACTGTATCTTGAGTGTAGACCCATATGATTTTCGTATTAACATGTAATTTATTATGGATGAACCACATTACTCAATAACAGGAAGCGAATTCAATTGTTGCCGAATGGGAATGGACGCGTAAAGCCTGTGAAATAGCCTCCAGAAAGTCCTGACTTTACTCCACAAGTTTTCTCTTTTTTGTAAACAGAAAGACAAGATTTATAAAGTCAATATTCTCCTCCTTAAGAATCGTATATGCCTGCCAACACGTTTCCTGAAGTAATTATTCTAAATTAGTGGAGCTGTCATCTTAATTTGTATCTTTAACACGTTGCTGAATACTATGAACGTATTCTGTGATTGGATAGTGTTCTTTTCCTTGGATTCATACCTATGGGCCACTATGCACAAAATTATTCAGAGAGAAACATCCTATTCCATTCTAGATGTTGGATTAGATAATCTAGTTGCTTATAACAACAAAATTACCGAGGATACAAAAAGTGTTTCCTCGGCTGTATCATATCTTTACTTTGTTATTTAGTTTGTAAAAGCAGTAAAGTATGTGTAGTGTAAAGTTCGAGGCTATGCCTTATAATTTTAGAAATTTTAACAGTTCACGGAAGCAAAACATGCAGCAATATCCGGCTGGTAGTAGGAGTTATGCTTGAGGTCAAGAATGAGCTAATTTTGTCGGTCAACAATCTACTAGAATAAACCAGGTCATCAAATGTACCCAATACTTTCAAACAACAAGCTGTGTTCAAGGCATTTCTCTTATCATTCTCTGATTTTGGGATTTTCCACACATTATACATGCTACGATATCGTATCACTAAATTTTTAAAGAGTTAGAATGAATGGAATGCGCTATTGTATAAGGCGGTTGAGGAATATTTCATCTACATGAAAATTATCAAAATATTAATGCAATACGTACGAGGTGTGGCAATTAAATAACGAGACTGCGCACCTCCCATCTCACAGGCACATGGGAGGAGAATATTGGTATTAGAATGCAGTTGACCTTGAACCTTCAAGAGCAGCCACCGTTCGCTTCGTCTTTGTCTGCTGTAGTGTGCCTTTGAGCCTTGTTATAGAGGACGTGTTCTGTAGTAGTGCCGCGAGCATGGTGAACTTAAAAATCGAGCAGCGCATTAACCTATAATTCCTAGTGAAATTAAAAATGTCGCCGACGAAATGTTTTCATGATATGTTAAAGGATGGGTTTGGTGATAATGCTATGTCATGTGCGCAAGTTTTTGAATGCCACAAACGGTTTTCAGAAGCACGAATGACCAAGTCAAAACTAAAGGTAATGCTCATTTTTTTTCTGTATCAGGGGTGTTATCATGACTGAATGGGTGCCTGAGTGTCAAATCATTAATCAGAAACACTACTAAGAAGTCCTATCAAGTTGAGGGAAAGAGTAAGGAAGAAAAGACCGGATCTGTGGAAGAATGACGCATGTATCCTGCACCAGGACAGCGCGCCAGCCCTCATGCCGTATCTGTGAAACAGTTTTTAGCGGATAAGCGCATTCCTGTGCTCGAACATCCTCCGTTTTCACCAGATCTGGCTCCCTGTGACTTTTATGTGTTCCCAAAAGTGAAAAGTGCATTGAAGGGAACGCATTTTTCAGACTGTTGAAGAGGTAAAAGCAAAAACGGCAGAGTTGTTGAAGCGGGTGACAATGGATGACCTACAGCATTGGTTTGAACAATGGAAGACACTTATACAGTGGTGTATAGATAGGGGGGGGTATGTTCAAGGGGATAAAAGTTAGTTGTAACTTTGTTTCCAATAAATTACATTTTTAACACCAGTCTCGTTATTTACTTGCCACACCTCGTATTAGCTAAGAATTGCAAGCTGGCCCCATAGCTCAGTCGGTAGAGCAACTGCATGCTGTACTAAGCGTCCCAGGTTCGAATCCCGGCTGGAGAGGTGGAAATTATTCCCTATGCTCCCCAGAGTCTGGAAGTATGAATGAGGTGTGAATGTGTGTGTGCGTGTGTGTGTGATCTAATGATTAAAACCTAAAAAGTGCCAGAAACGCAACGACAAGGGAATAAGAGTTAATACCATTGCCAATAGTCTGTAAGTTCCAAAAGATCGGCCATTAAGGCCGATAAGACCAATGTAGTTAAAGACGGGATATAAATGGCACTAAAAAAAGAATTGTCTTACAAACGTTTCTATATTTATGTTTAGAAATATACTTGCACAAATGCTGATATGCTAAGCATCATTGTACAAAAAAATCGAGTGCATTACTTATTATACGACCTATCTCCTTCTATGTGTGTGTGTGTGTGTGTGTGTGTGTGGTTTATCTTGCAATTTTATGCCCCAATTAAGAAATCAAGCACATGGCGATACAATAATCCTTTGAATATTTCAGAAAATCTCATAAGTAAAGAAACTGATAAACATATATAAAAAGAAAGCTTAGCTTAGCCCTAGTTTATTCAACTGCACGGCGTGCATCTGGAGAGGCGCTGAAGTTTTCTAGGGGAGGCGCGATAACTTCCCCGGGTTTTCTACTTCAGGTTTAAAGTATACTAACGAAAAAAATAAAAATATATTCTGCACGAATTCTTACAGGAAAATAAATTAAATCATGCAAGTTTTTCACGACGAAACAAAGTCGGCTGTAATCAAAGAGACGTTTACTTTCTCTACCACATACATAGCAGGTAGAGAAGATATTGCATTCCACCCAAAAATTCAATACGGAGATTTCACCGAAATAGATATTTTGAGGCCTCCTGAATAAAAAAAAAGCATTTTTAGAAAAAGGCCCGTGTATGTGTGCCTGTGAACAGATAACTCAAAAACGTAAAATAGGATAAATACCAAACTTGGTATTTAAGTTCATTATTTTCCAAGGATGCGACATAAATATTTTCAATAAAATGTGCCTATCCACAACTATCCTTTACATGGAACATTTTTCGGAAATTTTGATTTTCTAAAACATGGTTCTAACGATTTTGATTAAAACATCATATATTAAAGATATTTATGTGACAAATAAAATGTATATCTTGAATATACTAGGAATAGCCTATGGAGTGCTCTTCATTCGGAAGGAATTTTGTACAATCTTGCATAATTGGTAAACGTTAAGCGATATACGAAAACCTACTACATAAGAAATGCCGTTCTCTTTAAAACACACATTTACTTCAAGTAATTGAGATATTCGTCATTGATCGTTCGAATTGTTCATTACTTCATTTTCTAATCCTCTCAATATTCAGTTGTTCCTGGCGATTGCATGGAAACAGTATGGAGTTTTAAGGCCGGCATATAGTGTCCAATTCTTAGACATTTGACCTATCGCTGTAACTGTAAAAAATGTGTAATAAAGCTATTTCTGCAAAGGCTTATCTCGATTAAAAATGTCGTCCTCCGTGTGTAGTGGTTGCCTCTTGTTCCCGATGTCGCGGGTTCAAACCCGGCAGAGTTCGATTGATTTTTTCGGGCGTAAACATCCTTAACATGCCTTGCTTCTGAAGGAAAGTAAAGCCGTTGGTCCCGCAACGTAGATTTACGGCACGTGAAAGAACCTCATGGCTGATAAAGAGGCCTCTGTGCAAAATTACCGGTCTTTCACGCCCAACGTAGAATGAGACGCTAAGGACCACAGCAGTTAAGGAGTGCCCATAAATAAAGCTCAATTTAATTTTATTCCGTTAAAATATAGTGGATAGGAAAATTCGGCGCCGTGGCTGAGTGATTAGACCGCTCGCCTCTCACCAAGGCGGCCCGAGTTCAACACCAGGGAACGGCATGTGGGATTTGTGGAAACAAAGCGGCCGGTGGGCGGATTTTCTCCGATTTTCCCCGCCATTCATTCCACCAATTGCTCCATCATCACCTTTCCTTTCATTCATCTCACCGTCATTTCATATCATCTCCTCCCTCATTGTCATATTAGGTTTCGGGCTGATCACCCATTCTGACTGTTCTCTCTGATCCATAGCCTGTGCTCTCCGACAGGCGTCTGATCCCAGGCACCCGCTTGTAAGTCCGGGGTGCGTAAGCCCTAATGCGGGGAGGGTAAACAGAGGAAGGAGGAGGAGAAGAAGATAGAAAAAATAAGCTTTAGCAGGAATAATTTGTATACCCACTAATAAACGATGGAAGTTAGAGAATGCTATGTGAATGCATCATACCACAGTTTATTCAGCTTAATTAAGCAAAACCGTTTATGACATATAAACGATAAGCATGGTTTTTATAGTTGTTAACTCTCCACAGGTATACGAATCTATCACACAGATGCTTATGAAGTCACGCCACTACACTACTCTCAGGTTACAATACTTGCGAACCAAATATAGGATGTTGTTATGGCTATGTGAAATCACACTTTGATTTCGAGTTAAAATCTTAAGACAGTACCTAATGATATTATGTATTGTGGTGTGATGTTATTTCTTAGGATTAAAACGCTTTTAAGCTAAAACAGTTTAAAGGAAGGGCATCGAAAAACTTTTGGTCAGTTTAAAACAACTTAACTTACATGACCAAGAATAAAATGGAATAAATCAGAACATCGAAATACATTAAAAGTCCAGACCATTCCCTTTAAAATGTCCCCACAAATATCAACAGATTAACACCAAATCTAGTTCTCACTTGTGTCCCATGAAATATTAATTAATTTAGTGAGGCGAGACAAACACTGAAAAGTGTAAGATCAGAAAGATCAAAAGTGCAGACGCTTGCCCTAAGACGACTACAGCCTTTAGGAAGATCTTACCGAGATTATTTAGCGAGCCGCACCACGTGAAGGTCCGGGAACAAGTACCAGAGCTAGCTACACTCCTTAGCTAACCTCGGTGTAAGACACGAGTCGACACTCGGAAACACAAACAAAATAAGACCAGGCAGCGTTTACATCCCATACACAGCCTTCACTTGGTGTAGGCACGAAAGATAAATCTTAAAAAATTGGCACAAGATAATGTACTTTTTCCGTGTTCAATGGGAACATCAAAATTAGAACATGGAGAAGGGGTAGCATTTCATGTTTTTTTCAGTAACTTACAGAAAGTTATCGCAGAACACATCGTATTCACAGAATACCCGAGAAAACCAATAGTAAATATTTATCAAAATCTAAATTACCTTGAATGTTTATTTCCACACACACACACACACACACACACACACACACACACACACACACACACAATTCCATACCCGAAATTCAATCGCAGATCGAATTTATCTGTCGATCTTCTACCGCTGAGGTAACAAGCCATACCCGTAGGTCGTAAATATTTTCATCTCATTCAATATCCTTCCAAATCTTCAAAGTGATCTCAGATATTCGACGTATCGTCAGTGTTACAGGTACTTCAATTTTTTTACGTTTATGGTTACATTATTTGGGTTAAGTTATATTTGATAATTCCGGCCATGGTATTGAATTTTTTCAAATCTGATACAACTTTTCAAAGACAGAAGATTATTTAAGAAGCAATAACTACGAACACGTGCATAGTTCTGTAAGAATTTTTAAATTTAGAGGAATCTATCAAACGAAGCTGCATAATGCGAGATCGAATAAAGATATTATGAGGTGGGTGATGAATTAGGAGAGCTATAAATATACATAAGAGTTCTTTTGATATTTTATAAGTATTCTAATATGTGAAAATAAATGTACTGTTAGCTCAGTCTGCACAGTCAATGAAGACAAGCAGCGATCCATGCTTGTGAAATCAGCAGTTGGCATTAAGATGAAAGTAATATTGCCGATATCCTAATTACTTGGATATAACTTTTTTAAAATAATAAGCACCATCACTATCATAAACTTTTTGGTTAAGATTCAGTTTTCAGTTGTTGCTTCCACTATTATAGGGTCTACCAAACCTATTCTTTTAGGGTTGTATGTCGATGCCTGTAATGACAATTCAGCATTCTACACTCTGTAATATAATGAAAGTTTCAAATTTTAAGGCATAAATCTCTTTTAAACATATTACCCCATAGAAAACTGAAGTTTTCTATGAAAATTATGTAGGCTATAGCAGGAGATGATGAAGGAAATGTGGATAAAAATTAGCAGTATCTCTGACACTATCTTAAGACAATTATTGATGAACTAAAACGAGATATGGGAGACAACAAGAATAGAAATAACCACGAAAAGGATTGTGATTTAAACAGCTGTATAGGAACGCAGGAAAGCCAAAGGGAAACAGAGGAGCAAAGTCCAACGAAGATTAAACAAGAGGCAATAACTGTAGATAGAAATGCTTACTGAACAACTTTTTGGAGAGTTGAAGAAACGCGAAGTGGCAGAATAATAACATTGAAAACTAGAGAATGCTGCTGGTTGTGTAGCTGTTTGGGAATGCTATCAAGGCCTATACATTAGAAGCTTAACGTCCCAAACATTACACTTTCTTTTCCCTGGTGATACTCGAAAAGGCAATACCCTTTAGCAAAGCCGTTTGAACTAAGTGAATGGTTACACATTGCACCATTGACACCTGGGTTTCCTCAGCATACAAAAGTTAACCAGGACACATCTTTCCTGAACGATGCAGGACAGACTATGAATTGCGGCCTGACGTCACTTATTTGCAGTTGTTATTATGATAACTCTTTGTAAAATCGACAATGTTGTCACTGGAGTTTCCGCAAGCATAAATGCAGAAGGAAGAACTTTTATGGGCATGGAGGTGAGCAATACTATAAAAAGATTTCGACACTGAAGTAATATGATGTCTTCTCTGTGGTTAGTGTGTCTTGTTCCATAAGCCTTTATAAGCCAGACTCTGTTTACTGACATTTCTTGTCATTCTTCAGAGTTTGTTACATTGAAGAAGTCTTGTTATCATTGGCTAGGAGAATCATCCTTTCTACGTATTTAAATACATTGCGCATAGTGACTCTCTGTGCCAATTGTCGATTTTCAACTGTAAAGCGCGCTGTACTTTCTCGACTTCGAACATTCGAGAAGAGTCGTTTGATCGTCTCCATGAAATCTCGGAAATGAGTATGTTCCAGAGAGAATATATGTGAACAAATTATCCGTGGAAAATCCCATATTAGCACAAGTAGTATATTTAAAAACTGTTTTGTATTTACGTTGTAGTACTTATCAGATCCACAATATGGAGTGGTTGGCAACTATACAAGGCACTCCCGAAATTCGTAGTAACACAAAGCTGTATTTTTACTTTCTCTACTACATATATGTAGTAAGTAGAAGTATTGTATTCCACTAACAAATTTGATACCGCGATTTCTCCGGAAATACATGTTCTGAGGCACCTTGAATGCAAATAAACCATTTTTGGAAAGGTCCTTGTATGTGTCTGTGTGCCTGTCTGTGAACAGCATAACTCAAAAACGAAAAGTCGGATAAATACCATACTTGGTGGAATTAATTGTTCTTTCACACAAGCCATGTGTTAGGCATGGTTGGAAAGGTAGAATCAGATGACTGAAAAATGCAATGCCATAGCCGGGATTTGGTTCAAATCCCGGCTATGGCATTGAATTTTTCAGTCATCTGATTCTACCTTTCCAACCATACTTGGTATTTAGTTTAGTATCTTCCAAGGATAAGTCACGGAGATTTTCAAGAAATAATTTGAAGCCGAGAAGGTTGAAAGTCCACTTTGCTCATTGTTCCTTTCTAATAATGTCACATGTTCCTTGCGTTTAATTGAATTCCAGATTGGCATGTTTTAAACGTCCTTTGAGTTCTAATGTTACACCTGATGGTTTCACCATTTGTGCTGAAGTGCTCCATGCGAAATTCCGCTACAAACGATGCTTATTGTGAAAATGTTTTTGGTGTGTGAACTCTTCTTTACTTTAGACATATTTCCGTAGTTCTCCACTGGTCTGTATATGCATCGAATAAATGGAAAGGTCGCAACAAAACCGTCTGATGGATGGGGAGGAGATGGTTCGTCACAATACTGGCGTCATCTATACTCCGTAAGGTAACACGATTGCCCTATTTACTTACTAAAACCCCTCTGCCTGGTTATAACTATATGCATACATGGATCTTAACACCTTAGTTTTCGACAAAATTTTATAATAAAAATCTTTTTTGAACATTTCATGGAAAAAATCCTCAAACGTTGTAGAATCAGATGAATTGCAATTTTGTATTTCTGCTCATTTAAATGGCGAAACGCGATGTTTAAATGGACGTGCATATGTGTGTGAAAAGAGCAGTTGAAATGTTAGAACTTCATTTTTCAGTAATCTTTATTGGTCATATCGGGGGTTTTGACTTGAGAAACAACTGATGGAGTGTTATTGCTCGCTTAAATGTAGGGTTTCTTAACGTTGGTTTTATCATTTTTAACATTAAACACAATCATATTCATACTTCCAGACTCTGTAAGGGATAGGAAATTATTCTAAAGAAAAATTTCCTGTTCTAGCCGGAAATAGAAACCGGGAACTCTGGATTGAGAAGCCAGAACAATGATATCACCACCGCAGAGGGAGTCCCACAGAAACCTTGTTTTCTTATTTTAAAACGATACAACTATTTCAGCTTCTTTGAGATTTTTAATATACATTTTTTGAAGACCAATGGATGAGATATAAATAGCCTTTTCTTGATATAAAGTATATTTTTGAATTTAGAGTTTTAGTAATTTAATGCATGACTGATTTTTAAAAACTAAAGCTGTTGTGTTCTTTTTATTTTTTTCAGAAAAGGCTTTAATGTTACACAAAAGCTCATTTTTTTATTATACAGAACTGTCTTTGAGGTAATATGCATACCTCTAAATTTTCTTCTCCTTCCTTTACATGGATTAGGCACTTAGACCTGTCCCGAAGCTAATTAAACTGCTCTTTCCACCTCATACGGGGTCGTCCAATATCTCTGCGTACCAATATATTGGAAGACTCTCTATAAGATGAAGAGAGCTTTTAAATTTTAAATCTTCTAAATTTTCATCGCGTGGGGCATTGCACATGAGATTCTACTTTCATATTTAACATTTGTTTTCTTGAAAAGTTAGGTATATAGGGCCATGATAATTAATGTTATGCTGCAATTATGCTGAAGATATCTGTAATAAAGATTTCAGGTAAATTGGTTGAAATTTGTAGATATTAGTCATTTCAGTACCGAATACCCTTAAGCCAGCTGCCATCTTTAAAAGGGTGAAAGCTATGCGGGAGATGAAGTACTAAATATGTTCAGCATGGGAAGCACACTGTAGCGTAACGACAGTCAGTTAATTGCCTTTCATTCTCTTTTCACATGAGAAGCAGAGGTGGCACTGACCACGCAGCTCCATTAGATGTTTCTTTCGAAAGACGGGAAATGTACTGAAAGAGACCAGTGAATTCGCCATAAAGCCCTGTGTTTTCCAGACGGTCTGGAGCTATAAAAAGTTTGACTCAGTAGCGCAGAGATCAGATTAGAGCGGATAGCAGAGAAACGCAGCAAACATAGCAAAGAGATGAGAACAAAGCGAGTAGAATAATCAGTTCTGAATATGTAAAGAGATTAGAGAAGTTCTGTTAGTGTGTATAAAAACTAAAGTTTCGGTTATTTAAGCTAAAAATGCGAAAACTCAAGCTGTATATAATTGTTTGCTACATTTATAATTGCTACATATATACCAGGTGTGTTTTTAAAGTAGCGTTTCATTATTTTGCCGCTGCAGTCGCGATTTTGAGCATGCGCGATCACTTCCTCCATCATTAGGAAGGCAGATGCAACTGTGAGCGATCGTCACTTTGGGTTTTCCCGTTGTTAGAGCATTTCGAAGTATTAAAATAATCGAATGACCCGCTGACTGTGAAGTCAAATCAGTGATTTCCCTTTTTGAACGAAAGAAATGTTACGCTATGATCGCCAACTGTGTGAAGTTTATGGAAAAGAAAAAACGTGAAAATGTGTATTATGAGCAATTTGGTCCGGATTTGGCACCAAGTGGTTTTAATCTGTTTCTTCATCTGAAGAAATTTCTTGGTGGAAACATTTCGACGATGATATTGTGAAACAAGAAGTGCGGACTTGGCTTTCATCACAAGCGGCATCGTTCTTTGACGAAGACATACAAAAAACTGTTACAAGTGCCTGAATAACGGCGGTGACTATGAGAAGTAGTGTAAGCTGTAGGCTAATAAATGATAATAAAGCACTTGGAATATAATGTTCCGCTATTTTTTACAAAACTATCGTTATTTACTTTTAAAAACATGTCTCATTACTATTTTAACCATTTACTCCACAGTTTTATGGAAAACACACAAGCAGAACTTTAAAAAAATTCAAATTTGCGTTGTGAACAGTACAAAACAGAAAGAATTAATTAAAATTCATAATAACTCCATATCAAAATCACATACCAGCTAAAAGAATAATGCCTAGAAAGCTCAAACGCATAAGCTTATTGACATCAAAGAAATGAGAAACTAGTTAAATAATATGTACTGCTAAATCTGAGAAAATAAATCTATGCCGTTGATGGAGCACTTTTAGATATCTTTCTTTCACGTTTAAAGCTCTAATAACACCTATCTTTTGAATACAATAAAATGACCTCACAAATAAACCGTAGTGCTTCGATGCTTGGCCAGATCAGGAATCAAATTCTGCTCCATCATGTTACTGCCATGTACAGTGATACATATATTATCATATATATGATAATGGCTGATTTTTTTGTAGCGTTTAACGTCCCTTCTTACTGCATACTGCATCAGAGGCGTGGCATACTGAGAATACATAAAATGAAATAATAATGTGAAAGAAAATTTTGGAAGGAAACGTTCCAGGCTTAAGTTTAGGGTACCTTCCCGGCATTTGCCTCTTATGAAGTCTGAAGAAAACCTGGAGAAAACCTCTCGTTTACGAACTGGTACCCTAGTGACCTCGGCTATCCTGTCGTTATAATCGCTGTTAATAATAAATCTGCTATTATGGTTTCTGTAATTATTGTTTAAAATTTGCTCACTTCCTTTTTAAATACTCATAGTTACGAATTTATTATTCTATTTACGAATAAGAATCTGCAAGAAATGAAGGAGAGAAGAAAATATAGATGATAAAAGTAGTTTAGGTTTTCTAGGTAAATAATATTACCCCATTCAAATCGGTAATCTAAAATGTAATAATGCAATATAATGGCTTTGCCATACCCTAAAACAATTTATTGAAATAGCAAAAACAATGGATAAATGGTTATGTGCTCTTCTCGATTACCTATGAAATTATTTTAAGGAATAATGCTTATAATTTTACTTTTTTATATAACATACAACGTTTTTTGTTTAGATGAATGCTCAACAGAATCTCTAGATTTAGCAATAATAATAATAATAATAATAATAATAATAATAATTCTAATGATGCAGATGTATCCTTTATCTTAGGCCAGAAGTAGTGAGGGAGAATTAAAAGAAGCAAAAATGTTTGTGGATACTAGTCAAATATTCGTGCGATAAGTATGTAAGAACTAAGTTTTAATAGTTAAACAGCCTTAAACTGTAATATAGAGGGATTGCTGATTTAGCAAAATTGCCAGAAAAATGCGATACAACACACTACGAATCTATCCAATTTTCACATGACGGTTTGTGCAACTATACCCACAAGAAAAGTCGGGTATGCTTATTAATTGGTGGTACGATAAGCAAATAACATGTACAAGTTTGCAAATCTCCATACACCCTGTGCGCTTTCTTGCACATCTAGTCTTAAGAGATGGCTGCCCTGCTTCACTCGTTGGTCGGAGATTTAGTTATAGAAATGTCAAGATCGCATACTGTTGGCAGCAGCACGGTTAATGCCATGGTAACGTGCTACAACACACTCGGTTTCAGTTCTAGCATTACCACGATCACTATCACCACAATTACTGCTGCTGCTACCATCACCACCACTACTACCAACACAATCACCAATATTACTATTACTGCCACAGCCACCATGTTACTACCACCACCAACACCAACACCATGATCATCATCACCACTACTACCACCACTACCACCATACCACCACCACTAATACGTACTGTTCGGTTAAAAGCAGGCTGTTGTTTTACTCTGGTTTACCTTTACTTTTGTGCGATTGTCCCGTTCTTCAAACGCCACCATAAGTTATTCGTAGCATTGACGCCGATACCCATATTACTTTTTTGCAATAAACTGACTCCTTTCTTCTTTAGTCTCTAGTCGCTTTCCTCTAAACAACAGAATGAGTTTTTTAGTGCGTTCTGTCCACTTTTCGATCTTGCATCTTTATGCTTTTTCATCTCCATTGGCATTTTGAATGTTTTGGTGTACAAACAATAATTATATACCAAGTTACACCGTAGGGTAAATCCGATGCACATAGTTCGTTCATTTTTTATTAAATAATTTTCAAGGTAGGTCGAAAGCGTTTATATTTTCAAATGGAAACTATACTTCGTATTGGAAGAGTTGAATTAGCTCCGCCAGACTACAATTTGCTGTTTTAATGTCACAGGGGAAAAGTTAAGGTCATCTACGTAGTTGATTAGTAGATTTAAAAATAACAATTGAACGAAAACTTGCAAGTCGTTTTTTAGCCATATAATGCAGGTTTTATGTATATTATTTTTATATTGATAAACTTTTTGGTTGTGTATAATTTTAATTTTTACAGGCTTAGTATGTGTTTTGGTGTTAAAGATGATATATGAATTCCAGAAGGCTAGTGTTTCCATTTGCACTGAAATCATTTATAGCTTATGCTGACTCAAGTTATTTAGTGCAGGTCTGCAATAAACTATCCATTTATGCTTGTAATAGGATGTTTTTACTCATTGCCAAATGAATGTCCTCTCCCTAGCTGTGCACCTAAAGCGCTAAGTAGTTATAATTCTCTTCTACATGGATACAATGTGCTAATGTTTCTCCGTTTGCCTTCATATGAATGGCGTAATCATTTGATATATTACTTAAGTTTCTTTTCCAATTGCTATAAAATTAAATTATTCATTTAATCTTCATATTATTAAAAACGTTTACAGTCCTTCCATAACAACCGCCTAGTTTTAATTAATTTTCAGATATCTATTAATTACACTTTGGAACCCTTGACCAGTTATTAGTAGCAGTAATTAAGTTGTACAAACTGGTTTGCAGTTATTGCTCATATAGCTTTCCTTTCTTGTATAACGAGCCATTTTAACGTCGCAACAAAGTACTTACAGTAGAAGATTTCATTTAAAAAAAAAATCTGATGCGTTACACCCACATGACTTTCTCTACTCCTGTACAAACTATTTTTACAAACGCTTATTCCTCCATATGCTTCATGTTAATCGAGATATCGAGATGTTAATCTTATTGCTAATTTTCTTGTAGATGCAAGGGGGATTGGTAGGCTTTAAGCTATAGTCAAATATTTTAAGAGCTGGTTCCATTCTCTTTGCATTACCAGGACAAAAAAGTGAATAACGAATTTGAGAAAAAGTATAGGTAAATATTGGAAAAATTAAGGGAATAACAAGCAATATCTCGAAAATGGTTCAGTCAACAAAAGAAGCTCTATATGACATAAATTGTGTATTTTAACGCGATCTACATTTTTGGTGTAGTAAAATTTTGTCTATCTCTTATGGTTTACCAGTTATGCAAAAGTCGTTCACAATGAAGAATACTTTTGGAGACATTCCCAGAAAATTCGAGATATACATTCCATTTGTCATCAAAATATCTTAAACATATGATATTTTAATCAACATCGTTAGAGCCATTTTTGAGAAAATTAAAATTTTCGAAAAATGTTCCATATAAAGGGTAATCTGGGGTGGGGGATTTTCTTGAAAACCTTCGTGTCGCATCTCTGAAAGATACTGAACCTAAATACCAAGTATGGTGTTTATCCGAATGTTCGTTTCTGAGTTATGCTGTTCACAGACTACACACACACACACACACACACACACAGACATGTTTCCAAAAATGCTTTTTTTTTGGATTCAGGAGTCTCAAAACATGTATTTCCGGTGAAATCTCGGTATAGAATTTTTGGGTGGAATACAATACTTCCCCTACTTACTACACGTAGTAGAGAAAGTAAAAAATCTGATAGTTACATTTACATAACTTTCTCTACCCTCTATCCTTTATAAGTGGGTATACAAATTATTCTTATAAATTTAAATTTTTATCTACTTCATTTTAAACGAGATAAATCTTTACAGAAATAGCTACATTACATATTTCGTTATAGATACAAAGGGAATAGCAATAGCCAAATGTTTAAGAACTGGACGCTACATGCTGACGTTTAAAGTTCCACACTCTTGCCATGACATCGTGAGAAAGGGCTGAAAATCAACAGGATTTTAAAAGAATGAAGTATTGAATAAATCAAACCACTAATAAAGGACATCTCTGAAATGGTTAATTCCATAAAAATGTGTTTGAAATAAATTGTGTGTTTTAAATTCCCTCCGAATGAAGAGGACTTTACAGCTATTCCCAGAAAATTCAAAATATACATTAGTTTTTTTTCATGTAGATAACTTTAATACATGGTATTTTAATCAAAATCCTTAGATCCACTTTTTAGAAAATCAACAATTTTGAAAAATGTTCTATGTAAAGGGTAGCTCGGGTGGTGGATTTTCTTCAAAATCTACGTGTCGTATCTTTAGAAGTTACTGAACCTAAATACCAAGTTTGGCGTTTATCCGACTTTTGGTTTTTAAGTTTTCTGCGCTCTCTCAGTCTCTCTCTCTCTCTCTCTCACACACCCTCTCTCTCTCTCACTCTCTCTCTCTCCCCCACACATACATACACAGACACGCGCGGACATTTTTCTAAAAAATGCTTTCTTATGGATTCAGGGACCTCAAAACATGTATTTCCGTTGAAATCTTGGTATGGAATTTTTAGGTGGAATGCAATAGCTTCTATGTACTATGTACATGGTACAGAAGCAAAATTAATAAATTAAAGGAAAATGTTTCAAATACGTATACCCATGTTTATTATATCCGATTCTAAGGTCAATGTAAGACATAAAAGACCAAAATAATGACACCAAAAGCATGGATAGAAATCGGTGATGGAGCTTGTTCAGAACTGTTGCTATGCAAACTGCCGTCTCTTTGAGCACGACCTCAAAGACTTGTACTGAAAAAATGTTAAAAATCTTATGTGTTACACTCACACGACTTTCTCTGCTCTCTATCGTTTATTAGTGGGTATACAAACTATTCTTATGAAAGTTTATTTTTATTTCTACTTCAATCAGATAAACCTTTGAATTACACATTTCGTTACAGGCACAAACGAAACAGCGATAGTCAAATGTTTAAAAACTGGACACTATATATGCTCGTCTTATAATTCCATACCCTCTCCATGACATTGCGGAAAATAACTGGATATCCAAAGGAGTTTAGAAGAAACGCAAAGTATTGAACAATTCGAAACATTATAAACTGATATCTTGGAAATGGCTTAAGGCAAAAAAAAGTTATGTGGAATAAATTGTGTATTTTTAAGAAACCTACATTTTTACTTTCTCTACTACGTATAGTAAGTAGGAGTAGTATTGCATTCCAACCAAAAATTCGACACCATGATTTCACCAGAAATACATGTTTTGAGGCGCCCTGAATCCAAATAAAGCATTTTTCGAAACATGTCCGTATGTGTGTCTGTGAACTGCTTAACTCAACAAAAAGTCGGATAAATACCAAATTAGGTATTTAAATTCAGTATCTTCCAAGGATTAGACACGAATATCTTAAAGAAACTCTTCCCACCCCACCTACCCTTTACATGAAACATTTTTCAAAAATTTTGATTTTCTAAAAAATACTTACCATTTTGATTACAATACCACATATTAAATATATTTACATGGCAAATAAAGTGTATATCTTGAATTTCCTGGAAATAGCCTAGGAAGTCTTCATTCGGAAGGAATTTTGTATAATCTTGTATAACTTGTAAATGTTAAGTGATAGACGAAAACGTACCACACAAAAAAAATTATACCTCTTTAAAACACACAATTTATTTAAAATAAATTTTTTTGTGGCATAAATCGATTCTGAGATATCCACTATTAAAGGTTCGAATTGTTTAATACTGTAATTATTTTCAACGTCCATCAACTTTAAGATGTTTCTCGCGATTGCATGTAAACAGTATGGGATTTTAAGGCCAGCATAGCGTCCAATTCTTTAAACATTTGACTGTCGCTGTTCACTTTTTATCTATAACGAAATGTCTAATGTAGCAATTTCTGCAAAGGTTTATTTAGATTAAATGTAGTAGACAGAAAAATAACATTTAGTAAGAATAGCTTGTATACCCGCTAATAAACATAGAGGGTGGGGAAAGTCATATGAATGTACAACATCAGATTTTTTTGAGTAGTTCGGTTTCGTCTATCACTTAACATTTACAGGTTATGCAGATTATACCAAACTCCTTCCAAATGAAGAGGACTTCATAGGCTATGTCAGAAAATTCAAGATATACATTTTCTTTGTGATGTAAATATCTTTAATATATGGTATTTTAATCAAAATCGTTAGAGCCATTTTTGTGAAAATCAAAACTCTCAAAACATTTTCCATATAAAAGGTAGTTTGGGGTGGGGGATTTTCTTGAAAGTCTTCGTGTTGCATCCTTGGAAGATGGTGAACTTAATATCAAGTTTGGTATTTGACGGACTTTTCGTTTTTAAGTTACGCTGCCCCCCCTCCACACGCACTTGTTTGGTTCAGGGGGTCTCATTAAATGTATTTCCGGTGAAATCTCGAAATAAATTTTTGGGTGGAATACGATACTTCTCCTGCTTACTAGACGTAGTAGAGAAAGTAAAAGTATGGCGGAGGTAATTCCGGTTCATTACTTCCTCTGCCACCTACCTATAGTAGGCAAGAGGAAGTGTTATACTCCACCCAAAAATAGGATGTCGAGATTTTACTGGAAATACATGTTTTGAGAACTCATAAATAAACTGAGAATAAAAAAACATTTTAGAAAAAGCTCCGCGCCCGCGTTTGCGTATATGTATTTGAACAACATAACTCTAAAACGAAATTTTCGATAAATACCCAACTTGATTTAAGTTCAGCGTCTTCCAAAGATGCGAAAATTTTCAAGAGAATCCTCTAACCCCAAACTAGCCTTTCGTGGAAAAATTTGCAATATGTTTGATTTTCTCAAAAATGGCTTTAACGATTTTGATTATAATACCACAATACATTAAAGATGTCTATATTATAAATAAATGTATATCTTGTATTTTCCGGAAATAGCCTGTTAAGTGTTCTTTGTTTTGAATGATACACAAAATCTTATTGAACAAACAATGTACATCTCTTAAATCACACAGTTTATGTCAAATAACACTCCTTATAGCGATTATTATTTCGGAGATATTCTTTGTTATTGGTTTGAATTTTCAAATACTTATACTTTTTTCAAGCGGCAAGTCGCTATTTGGAATTTCAAAGCCATCACATAGCGATGGATTTGACTCAAGTCCCCTTGTACATGCAGCCTCGGCGGAGGACGATGGATTTTTTCGGGCGTAAAAATCCTTAGCACGGCTTCCTTCGGAAGGGAAGTAAAGCCGATAGTCCCGTGCCATAAATTTACGGCACGTAAAAGAACCTCAAACTTGATAAAAAAGCCTCTGAGAAAGATTTCTGGTGTTTCGCGCCCAATATAGAATGGGACGCTAAGGGCCTTAGTAACTAAAGAGCCTCCATAAATAAAACTCAATTTGATTTTTACTTTCTATACTACGTATAGTAAGTAGCGAAAGTATTGTATTCCACCCAAAAATTCGATACCCAGATTTCACCGGAAATATATGTTTTGAGACCTCCTGAATCCAAAAAAAAGCATTTTGGAAACATGTCCGTGTGTGTGTGTATGTGTATGTGTGTGTGTGTGTGTGTGTGTGTGTGTGTGTGTGTGTGAAAAGTATAACTCAGAAACGAATAGTCGGATAAACACCAAACTTGGTATTTAGGTTCAGTATCTTCCAGAGATGCGACACGAAGGTTTTCAAGAAAATTCCTCCACCCCAGATTACCCTTTACGTGGAACATTTTTCGAAAATTTTAATTTTCTCAAAAATGGCTCTAACGATTTTGATTAAAATATCATATGTTTAAGATATTTTCATGACAAATGAAATGTATATCTCGAATTTTCTGGGAATGTCTCCAAAAGTATTCTTCATTGTGAACGACTTTTACATAACTGGTAAACCATAAGAGATAGACAAACTTTTACTACACAAAAAATATCGATCGCGTTAAAATACACAATTTATGTCATATAGAGCTTCTTTTGTTGACTGAACCATTTTCGAGATATTGCTTGTTATTCCCTTAAATTTTCCAATACTTTTTCTCAAATGGGAATTCGTTATTCATTTTTTCTATGTACTGGACATGCAAAGAGAATGGAATGCACCACATAGCAACCAGCTATTAAAAGAGTTGACTCTCGCTTAAAGTCTACCATATTCCCCGTGCACCTACAAGAACATTAGCAATAAGATTAACATCTCGATTAACATAAAGCATATGGAGAATAAGCGTTTGTAAAAATAGTTTGTACAAGAGTAGAGAAAGTCATGTGAGTGTATCACATCAGAATTTTTGTACATGCAGCGAAATGTGTATTAAACCATTTCTGTAAATGTTTATTTCGATTAACATTTAACAGATAGAAGAATGCGCTTTTTTAAGATTTCTTTGCAGAAGAGTGGGTAGAGAATTTCATGTAAATGTAACATCAGATTTCTCTACTGTTTTGAATTGTTAACAGAAAAGAATAAATATAGGTGTCGTTTATTATATATATTAAAGCAAGCCATACTTTTTTATATATATATGGCATCTTTTAAAGTTGCAAGGAGGGAATATTTTAAGGAAATATCAGTCAGGAAACAACTTTTTATTTTGAAAAACCTTCGGCTATTTTTTATTTTCTAGAAAATAGTTAATAAGGTTTTGATTAAACTATCATGTTTAACGAACTGGCGTTACAAAATATATGTAGGTAACTTTTATAAACTACCTGTGAAGTGCTTTTTATTACAAGTAGTTGAAATGCATTTAATAAAGAAACTATAAGAGTTGCAGAAAAGTTTGCTACAAGGAAAATGCAAATATCATTAAGAGATTTGGCTTATGAGAAATACAAATTTTTATGATAATTATATCCACATCATTTAATTTATTCAATATTTTAAGAAATTCGCTATAAAATGTTAACTATTCCTCTAATTTGTCATGAAACCGTGTAAAGGTTATGTAATATCATGATTAGCCTTCTGAGCTGCTTTTAAAACAGTTGACTTTCTTCTAAACCTCCTCTAAAGATATAGAAAAGATAATTTACCGTAGTTTTACATACTTCAAATCATTTCTGGTGAATATTAATCATGGCTAACAGGCAGTAGAGAGAAAAATTAATTTCTGTTTGAATAATCCGAATGATAATTTTAGAGAAATTCCTGTAACTGTTACGCATATGATTTTTGTTGCAAATTTCTATTATTTATTTAGGAAATATATGTTCAACGTTTCCATTGTAAAATATTGCTATTTTAGAAATAAATATAGCCTACATGTATTGAAAACTATTTAATTTAGGGGGACACGAAATGGCGAAAACATGTATTCCTATAAATTGGAATACTATGTGATGTTGATGTGATATATATTTATCATTGTAGGCAAGATATTCTTAATATATTTTTGAAAACGATAATTCGCCTGTCATTTTGAACTGTGAATGCTGCACAAGTTCACAGAAAAACATTATTCCTACCTCTTCTTTTAGTAGAAGGGTAAACTTTAGCCTGTTTTTAGGGGAAGGTTGCTCTATTACATGCTACTATTAAATATTGCAGCTTCTGTATGCTCAATCCACGTGGCTTCTTTCTTTGCAAATATATTTGACTTTGTTTTCTCTGAACAGATTTTTCTGTGAATGACATTTCCTGGTATACGTGACCCATTTTCACAGAAAGTAAATTATATTATATAGCTAAATTAAATTTAAGGTTGATAAACACAACCTCTAAGTGCTATGTGGGTCTACTTTGGCGTTAACAAAATGCGTATTTTAAAAAATTGCCGATAAATTTTAATCAGAAGACGGTATTATGGGCAAAATATCCTATCTTACTTAATACATTTATTGTATAAAAGTATATCAGTGAACTTAGAAGACATCCTGTACATCCTGTAAAACGTGCAGTTTGATATCTTAATTAATTTCTAAGATAATGGGTCATGAATTTAACAGATTAAACGCTAGTGGGATCGGAATTTTAATCTCCCCTTAAAATATTGTACGTGAATCGTATGCCGCTTAGTGTAATAATTTCTGATTGTCGTAAGAAGTATACCAAAACCATTTAAAACTCTATCGGAGATGAATAAATGACTCAAAATATATAAAGAAAACTAAACTTGCTGTTGTGTTCAAAGTGAAATAAGCTGCTAGTTGATGCAGACTCAACAGCGACAAAGCCTAAAATTATGTTCGCCCACGTGCGAACACCGAATTCCTCAGATGAAGCTGCTAAGAGCTGTTGCATACAGATTATTTCTCTGAAGAAGGCATTATTCGTCATCGGAAAAAAGGCTATCCGAGTTTACATTTAGTTTACACAAAGGGAGGGGAATAATAAAATTGGCAAAGAGTGTCAAAGAGATTCTAGGAAGGCTGGTGCAGCAAGAGTTAAGCCAAAACACGTGTTACGTGCCTGCTCTCACATTAATACGACACTCAGGAGCTCCGCCAACATGAATATTGTCAAAAGATAAGAGTACATAGACATTTGCTTGTTACCTGATAACTTAAGTGGGGATGGATATGCTACTTTAAAAGAACAGTCTTAATTACATAATCAGGTACTCTCCAGCTGGAGATGCAGAAGACAAGGTTGTCAATACACATAAAAAATTCTGATGTGAAATATTGTAGACAATTTCAGGAGAAGTTTCCTGATTTCCAGTTGATGCCTGACATACCAGTTTGAGAGAACCTGGCTAATACATTTGGGGCAACGGGATCGCTAATGCTAAACGTAAGAAGCGAAAATGAGATGTTCTAACGGGGGGGGGGGGAAATTGATTGGTGCATCTATTTGTGGGGAACCCTAAAAAATAAAGTTTATAGGAACAATCCCCACAACAAAGACGAACTTAAGGAAAATATAAAAACAGAAATTATGAACATTACGCAAGAATAACTTATACGTGTGAATGGAAATTTCATTTGAATATTCCAGGAATGTCTTCACACAGATGGACACCTCTTATATAACAAGGTTAGTACTCATCACTCGTAAGTAACGCGGAAGTTACGGAATGAAAAAAACCCAGTGTAATGTGTACAGAGCACGCATTCGCGCGATACGTAGCCTCGTCATAAAACGACCACACTGTATAAGAACATAATTAAATATAAATTCAGCAGATAAAATCGAGAAATACAAAAGTATATGGAAGTAAAGTCTGGAAAAAATAAGGCCAACTAGTTTACCTAAAGGAACATATGATTATAAACCAAATGGTAGAAGGAATTTAGGAAGTTCTATGAGAAGATGGAAGAAACAATTGTGATGGTGGAACAGGCAATTTGTCTAGTCCATGAAATAGAGGAGAAGAAGAAGAAGAAGAAGAAGAAGGCTTACAGATAAGGAACTAAACACATACAGGGCTATTCACAAAGAAGGAACAGACTTTAAATATTTATTTCTAATGAACAACAATAGATGGCCACATTTGCGATACATCACTGAATAGAGAAAAGATCAAAATGAGCACCATTTGTTATGCGAGGACGACCAGTTCTTTTCCGTTTGTATATGCAACCATCTTCTACGAATCAATTGTCATTTATGGCGAGGTGGCTCGTTGTTGAACTTGCAACAAAATGCACGCTGCAATGAAACAATGGATTCATCTTTGCATAATGCAGCACGCAAAACTACGTTTCCTGTGGCGTCGCCATTTTCTCGTAAACAAACACAACACCGCTGTAGGCGCTTAATGGAACTAATAGGTAGGGGCTAAAAACTTTGAATTTTCCTCTATTCAATGATGTGCCGTATGTGTCGCTATCTATTGTCGTTCATTAAAAATAAATATTTAAAATCTGTTCCTTCTTTTTGAATAACCCTGTACTTTATGCACCATTTTCCGTTCTAAAGTTTGCGGCTTAGCTTCAACAGTCACTCTGCTTGAGATGGTACTACAGTACACTATACCTAGGTAACGGTGTTGCATCTTGGTCGCGAATGGTACTGCTAACTTATGGTTAACACGAATCTTATTTCACAAGCATTTAAAAAAATTCGATTAAAAAAATTCGACATTTCAAAAAAATATGAGAAGTTCATTCCCATGAATTTCTCCATCTATCATTTATTTTTATATAGCTTCCACAAACAATTCTTACGAAAGCTTATATTTTTTCTACTTCATTTTAATAGAGGTATGCCTTTGCAGAAAAAATTTCATTACACATTTCGTTGTAGGTACAACGGGGGTAGAAGAAACTGAATGGATAGTCAGATGTCTAAAGGCTAATCGCTTCATGTTGGGTTAGAAATTCCATATTATTTCCATAACTTCGCGAAGTAAACAAACGTGCGAAGGCACTTTAAAAAAATAGCTAGTGTTGCATTCATATGACTTTCTCAACTCACTTCTCTATAAACTGGTCTTAAAAAGCTTATTATTCTAGCTACTTCTTGTTAATCCAGATAAACATTTTTTTGCTAATTTTGCGATACCTATTGTTGCCTTATAGTTGTGCTGATTGTAGATTAACTTATCATAATTGTACCTATATGACTTGACACGTGTGCTCAGGGTTTTACACAGCGGCAATTCTGAAATAACTTTATGGACGAATTGGTTATTAAATAATCGATAACACACACACACCCCAGACTCTGGGCATACCAAGACCCTTCGCACAGCGGCTAGGTGCCCTACCGTCTGAGCGGACCAGCGATATAAACTTACAATTCACATTTACATATTCCGTTGTAAGAGCGTGTTGCTATGTGAGGAATTGGAACTTCCATGCTCTTTGTAGGACCACGATAAAAGCGAATAGCAACTTCCCATTAAGAAAAGTACAACTATGTGCATATTCAAATCAATAACGAGGAATATCTTGGAATGCTAATTCTACAAAAACGTTATCTGACATACTCGTAAATTGTGCGTTATCTTCATTTTTGTATACTAAGATTTTGTCTATCTCTTACGGTTTATCCGTTATACATAAGTCATTCAGAATTAAGAGGACTTCCCAGGCTATTACCAGAAAATTCAAGATATACATTTTATTTGTCATGCAAATATACCAAACTCATGGTATTTTAATCAAAAGAATTAAGAGCCATTTTGAGAAAATAAAAAATAATGAACAGTTTTTCATGTAAACGGTAGTTTGGAATTGAGAGATTTTCTTTAATTTTTCGTGTCGTAATCTTGGAAGATGCTTTATTTATTTGTTTTTAATTCAGGGAGTGTCAAAACTGCATTAAATCTCCGTATTGAATCTTTGGATGGAATAGTGCTTACCGTGCCTACTATTTACGTAAGTAATAGAGAAGTTAAAAAGATCACATTGTACTAGAAGCATTCCTTCTGCAAATGTTGGAAGTTTTGTATAGCTTACATTTATGAATCCTTGCCTGTACTTTTGTGAAACACATGTTTAGCACCTCTGGTTCCAAAGTTTTAGTTGTCTAAGTTTTAGATGATTCACCCTGTATTTTTGTAACCGAATTTTGTTTTTCTTCGGCACAGATAAAATAAACTATTTCGGTTGAGATCCCTATCTTTAAGCATAAACCTCATCGAATTCTTTTGAAGACTCTTTTTGTCATTCTATTGTACCTTTTCACGAAACGTAGAGAACTCTTATTCACAAGTCGTACTGTCTACATTGCCGAATAACTCCAGAAGAGGGAAGTAGAAAAATAGAAAGAGAGGGAAAAAATAAGAACAGCAAACTAAAAACAAGAGAAAGAAAGAAAGAATTCCCAGTAAGAATATCTTGGGCATTAAAAGGTGCTACAGTCGTTTTATCTAGATCAGAATGCCATGAAGCACTCCTACTAATTGAGATAAGGTTTCAATACGTATTTACACATTTCATTGTAGGTATAAGAAGGCTACAGTAGGCTAAAGCGAAAAATCTGATGTGTTACATTCACATGACTTTCTCTACTCTTGTAGAAACTATTTTACAAACTGTTATTCTACATCTATTTCAAATTAATCGAAATATACATTTGCAGAAACTATCTTTTGACATGCAAAGAGAATTACATTTTACACATAGCGACCAGTTCTAAAAATATTTGATTATACCTTAAGGCGTACTATGTTCCCCTTGTTTTGTAATGGCAAGGGCAATATAGAAATACAGTAGCCTTTAAGCATCGACTTATATCTTAATAGCTGGTTGCTAGGTGCAGCACCATTCTCTTTGCCACAGATTAATACTCTTTGCATATCCAAGACAAAAAAGATGCATAACGAATTCCCATTTAAGAAAATAAGTATTGAAAATTTTAAGGGAATAACAAGCTATATCTCGAAAATGGTTCACTCAACAAAAAAAAAATGTATGAGCCATAAATTGTGTAGTTTAACGCGATCTACATTTTTTGTGTAGTAAAATTTTGTCTATCTCTTATGGTTTACCAGTTATGCAAAAGGCATTCACAATGAAGAATATTTTATTTGTCATGAAAGTGTCTTAAACATATGATATTTTAATCAAAATCGCTAGAGCCATTTTTCAGAAAATTAAAATTTTCGAAAAATGCTCCATGTAAAGGGTAGTCTGGGGTGGGGGATTTTCTTGAAAACCTTCGTGTCGCATCTCTGGAAGTTACTGAACTTAAATACCAAGTTAGGTGTTTATCCCATTGTTCGTTTCTGAGTTATGCTGTTCACACACACACACACACACACACACACACACACACACACACATGGACATGTTTCCAAAAATGCCTTTTTTTGGATTCAGGGGGTCTCAAAACATGTATTTCCGGTGAAATCTTGGTATCGAATTTTTGGGTGGAATACAATACTTCCCCTACTTACTATACGTAGTAGAGAAAGTAATAACGATTACCGCTTGCAAATAGTATAAGGATTGAAAATTCAAACCTATAACACAGAATATCTCGAAGATAGTCAAAGGCACAAACGTTTTAATTTGACAAATTGTGTGCTTTAACGAGTTCTACATTTTTGTGTAGTAAGATTTTGTCTATATCTTACGGTTTAACAATTATACGAAAGTCATTCGGAATATACAGGACTTAAGGGGCTATTTTCAGAAAATTCAAGATTTACATTTTATTTGCTATGCAAATATCTGACGCATAGAGTGCAAAACATCGAAAATAACGAAAATTTTTCCATGTAAAGGTCAGTTTGAGATGGGGGATTTTTGAAAATCTTCCTGTCGCATCCTTGGAAGTCTCTGAACTTAAATACCAAGCTTAGAATATATTTAAGCGATTTTTAGTTTTTTAGTTATGATGTCCATAAACCCAAATATACACAAGATACCCCAACACACAGAAAATGTTTTCCTAAAAATATATTTTTTTTTATTCAGGGAGTCCCAAAATGTGTATTTCTGTAAAATCTCAATATCGAATTGTTGGGTGGAATGCAACGCTTTTCTACTTAGAGAATAGAGTAAGAAATAGAGAAAGTAAAACACATAGTTAATTGGATAAATGCTTATATACATTGGGAATTTAATATCATGCAAGTGTTTTTATCGCAAGCAGGACTGTTTCAATCTATCGTTTGTGCGAAATGTAATTAATTGTAAGAGACTTCTTGAGTATTTGTTTAGTTTCTCTTGTCTTATTATACCTTCCTTTATGCAGTAAAATCGTCACTAAGTACCCGAATGTTTCACAACAACGATGAAATTTTATACGCATTTATATTAATGGCATTCAATAATATACAATAGTGATTCGCAAAGTTATGCAACCTGGCATATCGTAGTTCCAAAATTACTGCGCACTTTATGCTGAAATTCATAGAATCATAATATTGACAAAAACAGCACTGGTGTCGTTATTGCGTCATGCAGAGGGCTCTGCAATAGGGCTACTAAACAAGAAGAATCTGGAAATAGACATTCTAGTTGCATCATCATAGCTCTAAAACGCATGACCTGAGGTTATTGGTTCAATGGTGTACAAACACTTAAAGCGTTGCAGTAACATCAAGCACTACGCACCATGATTTTTGCAACAGTAATAAACATGAATTGAATATAATTTGTTTACACGAAATTAAGACATAAATAACTTACAGTATTACAATTTTACAAATTGTTTATATAATATTATATTTATCTGTCCACTTCCTATTAAATGGTCAGTACTCACCAGAATACTTACTTTTAGTTGGGTAATACATTACATAGGTACCCTTTTGCATTACCTTAGAAGAAGCAGAACTACCATTTAATATTTTATGGTTTGCTAAAATGTAAGGGTAAAAAGGAAGGAAACATTTGAAACGATCAATATAAATATTGGGGATAATTTTTTAAAATCATATTTTAGAATTATATTTTTAACGAGGTACACATTTTTTCTACAGAAAGTGTTTGTCCATCTGTTATGATCAGTTACATAAAGTTACAAGGCTCTGTATGAAAATTCCAGACTAATATTTTGTTTAACTTATTAATATCTCACATTTTAATTAAACTCATTAGAGCCATTTCATAAATTAAGAAAGAAAGCAAAAAAAGCCATTACTCCAAATAAAGGACTCTCTGTTTGGTAGTATTTCCTAAAAATCTTCCTTATGTATTTTTAAAGTATGCTTAATCTAAGTATGAAATTTGGTATTTATCCGATTTTTCGTTTTTCAGTTTTGCTGATCATACATACAGATTTTTTCAAATATGTTTTGTGTGTGTGTGTTTGAAAGAGGAGAGATATAGGTAGTTTAGATTACATAAAAATGCGTATTTTGGTGAAATAAACCTGTAGATATCCTGAAAAATAAAGTTGGGAAATTAAAAGTGAGCAGAAGAAATAAATTTAACCGAATTCCTAATACCTATAAAAGTCTTACTATGTCTGTTAAATATAATATTTGCTGTCTCACAAATGAATTTTTAAATATTATGCTACATTTAATCTTCATTTACTATTTAGATTTGATGTCGCAAGGAATACGAAGTTCTCTTAAATTCTGAAGCCCCACTTTTTGCTTAGGGCAGGAATATTGTAAACGTTTCAGCACATTCAGATTAAGGGACCAAATGAACCTCTGACAACTATCAGTGGAAAAGAGGGGAAAATTGCAGATATACAGGATGGAAGGCATATAGATGTCCATATGATGTTGCTGTATATTTCACTGATTGAAATATTGTGACCTTTTTCACCTCAGCACTAGATAGCTTGTTCTAACTAGAATATTATTATATTTATTGTATCTTAAATTTTGACCTGGCTTTAATATCCATGCCTTAGTATCCTGCTATGTAGGAGATAAATTTGAGAAAAATTTATGACCGCTGGAGGGTCTGCATGTATTAACCAAATTGCTCAGTATTATCCTTGAAACAACCGGAAAATCCGGATGAACTCTGGGAAATTTTAAGTGTTGTTGATTATGTACCGTTCAGCGATTATCGTACTATCGCTTGAGGTGATGTTGAAAGTGAAATTGGAGTAAATTATTAGGATCCTTTTCAAGCTTGTGTGACCTCTCGTTTAAATGTCATTTGGGAGAAGGTGTGAAAACTAAATCACCAGAAATAATTTGGAACATACGAAGAGTACGCAGTAGCAGTTATCTCCCACCCAAATTGTTCGTGTTTCGGAAAGTTAGGATGAAAATCTGACAAATGAAATCCTCAAATCCAGTCTTTTTCGTCAGCTGCAAGGTTTATATCTTAATAGATATATCCCAAATTCCTTATTTTGGTTCCTAAATCTCTTCCAGCGACGTTGTGTTATGAATTAAGCTTCTTTAATACCTTTCACATATAGAATGTTCGAAAAAGCCCATTAGATACTTTTAAGAGTTGTAGAACAGAGAATAGAAAATAACATACGGAAATTTACCTTAATACATGACAGTTATCTCCAACACCTTACAACAAGCGTATACATCTTCCGTTTGTGCTGAGACAGTATTCATGAACTTTAACTCGCTAGTTAAATTTCTAGCAAATTAACATGCATCAATATATATAAATTCTTAACATTACAAGTAAAAATAAATAAATAAACGTATTAATTTTATTACATTAAAGATCCTTTTCCGCGAAACCTTAGCAATGTTTATTTTAATCCTCAAATAATAGCTTGCATCCTAGCCAGAAACACATAGTTTTAAGCGTGATCACCAACTGCGTATGGAATGCACCTATGCCCTATACTCTGGTTAGAATTGCAACAGAAAATTTTAAAATGAGATCCAGGTTTCTAGATTACATGTTAGAATGTCGTATATCTGGTACAATGTTATTATAAAGCACTAGGAGTCCTGGTGTTTGAGAAAACTTACAACATTTAACACTCAATACATTTATCTTACTCCATTTATAAATCTCAGCCCCGCAAAACAATCGACAATCATGCCATTAACAGTCATATTCTATCAACTTGAACTTTACAAATTACCGATCTCAATCCATTCGATTGTTGTGTTACCTTAAATTCGAATTTTGGTGGCTCATCCAATAAAGCAATAGTAATCTCTTCCTCCTCCAGGATAAAAGCCATTTCGTCAAGTTTTCGACGTTTTGTGCAAACCGAATCCCACGTTTTACCAACAAAGCTTTAGTTCCCTTTCTATTCTAAACACAAGGAAATGTAGTTCTAAGTTTGGAGTTACTTTTGCAAGACTCCATACTTGATTCTACGTGATACTGAAACAACTGAAAAGGGCAAAATATCAAGTTTATAAGCACAAGCCTACCATTTTGTATGATTCTTGCTCCTATGAAGCTACCTACAAACTCTTATATTTACAGCTGTAAATTGCATTTCAACAAGTGAAAAGAGTAGCATCTCAAACTTACATGAGATCTCAGTATGTTCGAGCTTTCTGTTAAGTCACTGTCTACAAAAAATGATGTTCAGCATTTTATTTGTACTTAATACTGTATGTACTAAGTGAAAAGAACATAATCTCAAATTTATAAGCATGATACGAGGGCAGTCCAGAAAGTCCCAGACGTTTTGGCCTATCGTGGCGATGAGTAGGGCTAGAGCTGCCATCTTGGTAACAGAACGTTCCTACATTCAGTACGCATCCAGCTGAGGTAGCGTGAGGACTGTGCGTTCCTTACTGTGCTCTCTGTGAGTTGTTAAAATGTGCGCTGCAATAGAAGATCCCGCCATTTGTGAAGTGCGGTTGGCTAAAAAGAACAAAACAATTGAAATTTATCGTCAACTTTGTGATTTTTACGGGCAGGGAATAATGAGTGAAAGCAGGCAATGGTGAATTGATTTTAAAAATGGCCGTACCAATGTTCACGACGAGGATCGCAGTGGTAGGCCTAGCCTTATGACTGATGAACTGTCAATGCAAATCAATGACAAAATTCGTGAAAACCGTCGTTTCACGATTACAGAACTTTCGGAACATATTCCCTAAATTTAACGGAGTTTGGTGCATGAAATTGATGCTTTGATACTCGCGCTGAACTGCATGCCGGTGTAAACCAGTGGTTGAAGTCGCAGGCGGCAGATATCTACAGAGAGGGTATTGAAAAACTTGTGCCACGGTATGATAAATGCCTCAATTTGAATGGCAATTATGTAGAAAAATAGCTTAGGAGTATACCTTTCAAATGTAGATAATAAACGTTGATATTTGAATTTTGTTAATTGTTTATTTCAAAACGTCTGGGACTTTCTGGATTACCCTCGTATCCCGACATGTTCGAGTCTTCTTGTTAAATCATTTTCTAAATTTAGTCTTGTTTATAGTTTTAGTGATACATGATAATGGGATAACTGAAAAGACCAGAATCACAAAACCCATAAGCACGATTCCTCTATATGCACGATTCTTGCTGCTATGCCACTACCTATACAGTTCTAAGGTGAAAGAAGATTAAAATTTTTACTTTCTCTACTACCTATAGTAAGTAGGGGAAGTATTGTATTCCACCCAAAAATTCGATACCGAGATTTCACCGGAAATACATGTTTTGAGACTCCTTGAATCCAAAAAAAAGCATTTTTGGAAACATGTCCGTGTGTGTGGGTGTGTGTGTGTGTGTCTGTGTGTGTGTGTGTCTGTGTGTCTGTGAACAGCATAACTCAAAAACGAACAGTCGGATAAGCACCAAACTTGGTATTTAGGTTCAGTATCTTCCATAGATGCGACGCGAAGGTTTTCAAGAAAATCCCCCCACCCCAGAGTACCCTTTACATGGAACATTTTTTGAAAGTTTTAATTTTCTCAAAAACGGCTCTAACGATTTTTATTAAAATATCATATGTTTAAGTATTTTCATGACAAATGAAATGTATATCTCGAATTTTCTGGGAATGTCTCCAAAAGTGTTCTTCATTGTGAACGACTTTTGCATAACTGGTAAACCATAAGATATAGACAAAATTTTACTACACAAAAAATGTAGATCGCGTTAAAATACACAATTTATTTCATATACATTTTTTTTGTTGAGTGAACCGTGTTCGAGATATTGCTTGTTATTCCTTTAAATTTTCCAGTTCTTATACTTTTTCTCAAATTCGTTATTCATTTTTTTGTCCTAGACATGCAAAGAGAATGGAATGCGCCACACAGCAACCAGCGCTTAAAATGTTTGACTATTGCTTAAAACCTACCATATTCCCCTTGCATATACAAGCAAATTAGCAATAAAATTGACATCTCGATATCTCGATTAACATGAAGCATATGAAGAATAAGCGTTTGTAAAAATAGTTTCTACAAGAGTAGAGAAAGTCATGTGAGTGTAACACATCAGAATTTTTAAACATGAGACCTCAGCATGTCTGTTAAGTGTTACACCACAGCTTACATAACATTATGCTAATAATGTTTGTAGTTGTAAATGGTAGTTATACTGGAACAGATGAAAAGATCAGAATCACATTCTTAAAGGTGCAGTCCTAACATTCACGACCCTTGCTGCTATCCCATACCTAAACAAAATGATGTAATTGCAAGCGGTTTAGGACAGTTCAACAAGTAAAAGGAGGACATCTCAAGCTTATAACAATGAGAGGAGCATGTAGCAGCCTTGCTGCTTTGCCACTGCCTACTCAAAGTGTTGTTTATAGAGTTCAGGTAATGTACATGTGATCAGCGGCTGTTGCTACCTGTGCGCAGCCAATGAGAGTGTGAAAAGCGGCATAGCAACGGGCTATGGGTTCACCTCAATACGTGACAAATATTGTATTTGCTAGCGTAATCTTTAAAACAACAGTTCATTGTCCACGTCCCTTCCCTGTCCTTGCATCGTCTTTTGTAACCAACACATTCGACTTAGGCCCGGCAAAGACAATGTCATCTTAATAAATATTTAGTACAGGGTTAAAGTTTACTCTCAAACTCTGGTGTGGCCAAAATAACTAAACTCTAAAATAAACTTCCAATTCTAGTCGACCCATGGAACGCAAACATTCATGTCCAAAATCATAAGGTCCCTTATTCATATGTAGTAAACTTGTAACTTCTCAATTCGTCTTGATGCATGCAGTTTATATTTTTTACTTTCTTTATCATCTACCGTCCAATTTTTGCCATTTTACACCCCATTATAACCCACTTTTGGGCAAAATAATTAAGATTCCTAATAGCGTAATTTTCTAAGTGGGACCTAGCGTAAATTTTATTTCATTCGGTTCTACTATTCCTGCGTGATAAAAGTAACACAAACACATAAACCAAATGTTTACATATGCAAAAAGAAATACACCACAGATATTTTGGAATTTACATAATCACTGTCTAAAACTTCATAAATGTTTAAGTTATAATTAATTAATCAGTTTAATGAAGTTCGTATATAGGGGCATTCTAAAACAACGGACTGACCAAGAAAATAAAATATATTTGAGAGAAAAAAATTATTTTTCAACATAGCCACGATGTTAATCAATACATTTAGTACAACGATTTCTGTTTAATACCCTCAGTAAAATAAGATCTGTCCTATAGGTAAACATAAAAATAAAAACCAAACACCTATCTAATAAACAATAACTTCTAACTAAAAAAACAAATTATAGTAAAATGAATACGGCAGAAAATAGTGTAGTGGATTTAAGCTCCACAAATACAGTCTAATAGAGGGTCATGCAATTTTGCACCAAACAACCCGAATGTGTCTGAAGGCACGTTATTTTGATGCAATGCACATATTTTTGCAAAGTATGTAAATTTAGCCTAAATAGCGTCCTTCAGTTGGTTCGGTAATGAAACGTAATATGTGATGGTGATGGTTCTGCCTTTCTGAGCTAGTCTACGAGTATACACCATGAGAATTCCAGAAACCGTAGACTTAAATTTTTCTGCAGTTAGAACGGTTTTTGATTTCTTTGATGCACTTGCCCCTGTTAATACCCGCTGTTTGGAACTTCTCCTTCGTCTGTGGCGTGTAAAGATGAATCCATGTTTCATTCAATGTTATGAAACTCACAGTAAATACATTTAAAATAAGTGTGAACATTTGAGAAAATATATTCATTCGAAAGCGTTTTTTGTTCATTGTTAACAAATGCACCTATAGCGCGAAAAACTTTCTTATACCCAAAACTTCACGTAGAATGCAGTGGACATGGCCTATCAAGGTCTTTACAGTTCAACCAACCGGAACTTCAATCGACGATCATTAAGTACGCATTGTGAATTGTTATTACGATATTGTCGATCATAATGGTTTTGGGACGCCCTGAGCGCTAATCACCCTTAAATTCAGCAGCCCACATTCTAACCGTCGAAAACGAAGGCGGAGAATCCTTTAATGTCGAATATACAACGTTTGGATGTCTGTTGGGGTTAAACTCTTAGAAGCGAAGTACTTTATGACAGATCGTATTCCAGTTTTATACATTCTGTAGAAAATGTAAGCACTTGTTTCACGATCATCAAAAGCAAGTTCTACACTTTACAGCGCGTCATTTGAAGGATGAGAACTGACATTTCTAGGGAGGCACAGACAAACGTGGCCCGTATCCCGTTTGAATGCAAATGCGACGTTTCCGTTGTGTTTTAATATAAATTTCTGTTAAAATTAGTCGTTAAAACTGAATCGAACTACAATACAACAATGAGCAATTTTATGCAATATGGATAATAATTCGATTGTTGGCACAGTTGGCACACGAGTTTATCATTTACTGCAGCTATTGAAATTGGTCCGCTGCAGCTTCAATACACAGCTGTGCACGTTTAATCATATTCAGATACACCCAGCGCAAGGTTCCGATATCGATGGCAGCAACCTCACGCCATGTCTTTCAGCTCCTGTACTGTGTGGATTTGTTTCATAGACCTTGCTCTTTTCAATAAATATCCCCACAGGAAAAAAATTGATGTGTTACACTCACATGACTTTCTCTACCCTTGTACAAACTATTTTTACAAACTCTTACTCTACATCTATTTCATATTAATCGAGATAAACATTTGCAGAAACGATCTTTTGACATGCAAAGAGATTACATTTTACACATAGCGACCAGTTCTAAAAATATTTGACTATCGCTTAAGGCCAACTATGCTCCCCTTGTTTTGTATTTGCAAAGGCAATATAGAAATACAGTAGGCTTTAAGTATAGACATATCTCTTAATAGCTGGTTGCTATGTGCAGCACCATTCCCTTTGCCACAGATTAATACTCTTTGCATATCAAGACAAAAAAAAATGAATAACGAATTCCTATTTGAGAAAAAAAGTATTGAAAAATTTAAGGGAATAACAAGCAATATATCGAAAATGGTTCACTCAACAAAAAAATGTATATGACATAAATTGTGTATTTTAACGCGATCTACGTTTTTTGTGTAGTAAAATTTTGTCTATCTCTTATGGTTTACCAGTTATGCAAAAGTCGTTCACAATGAAGAATACTTTTGGAGGCATTCCCCGAAAATTCAAGATATACATTTTATCTATCGTGAAAGTATCTTAAATATACGATATTTTAATCAAACTCGTTAGAGCCATTTTTAAGAAAATTAAAATTTTCAAAAATGTTCCATGTAAAGGGTAATCTGGGGTGGGGGGGATTTTCTTGAAAACCTTCGTGTTGCATCTCTGGAAAATACTGAACCTAAATACCAAGTTTGGTGTTTATCCCACTGTTCGTTGCTGAGTTATGCTCTTCACAGACACACACACGGACATGTTTCCAAAAATGCTTTTTTTGGATTCAGGAGGTCTCAAAACACATATTTCTGGTGAAATCTCGGTATCGAATTTTTGGGTGGAATACATTACTTCCCCTACTTACTATACGTAGTAGAGAAAGTAAAAATCACCGTTGTTAGATCCACAAATTTTTGCTTACAATTCGTTCTGCAGGGATGACATTGTGTACTCATTCGTTAATCGAACTTGTTTTTTTATATATGCTTCCACAATTTGAATTCTTTCTTGTATCGAGAAATTCATTTTCCAGAATGCGAACAGCAACGTGTATATGAAGTGATTAAATAAACTGAAATGCTGACAGAGGAATGTCAACCATCAATCAGACAGAAGAACGCAACTATAGATTATTCATATTGCATAAAATTACCTATTGTTGTACTGTAGCTCGATTCACTTTTAACGACCAATTTTAACACAAATTTATATTAATACACAACTGAAATGTCACATTTGCATTCAAACGGGAGATGGGCCACTTACTGCGCCACCCTGTATTGTAATAGTTTGGTCATTTTACGTCAGAGTTAGATGAGAGCTTTTAGAACGCCCCTCGTACTATGCCGTTGAGAATTGTTTTACAAATTTTAAATAAAATTGGTTTGTTGCAAATCTGTTCATTAAACTACAGGTGGGTAAAAGTGATCTCATATAAGAATATAACAAATATTTCTTTTAAAAAATTGGAAACTGTAACATCCTCGAGGACCTTCATGTAACGTGTGAAAGTGACGAGTTATTGTAACAACCAATCTTATGTTTAGCTAATGAATCACAAGAACAGCAACAACAACTTACTACGGTAATAAAAAGCATCTGACTTCTGTGACGTCACGGCAAATACCTTTATTACTTTATTGAACATTCTACTTAACGTCATTACATGTCTTATCTCTCTGCGAGATTAAGCAAGCTGTTATATCCTTTGATGCTTTAAGGTATACTAATACTAAGAAGTGTTGTGTAATAGGACATTTACATAGGGCTTTCCCTTTGGTGAGATCCGGCAAATGTAGCCTTTGTTGTTAACCGCATCAGTCTGCAACTTTGTCTCAATCGGTTTTATTTTGCAAGTAGCTAAGTAAATGTGTATTCAACGTGCTTTCAAACCACCCGTGAAATCATCAACTCATTAAAACCTGTAGTTCTAAACGTGGAAAGCAGCAAATATTTCAGAAATGCTTGACATTAAAACGATGTTCTTAAAATGAAATATGTCTTAATGAGGTCCGCATTTTGCTCTTGTAAACGTTTTTAATTGTCCACAGTCATATTATGTATAATATAGACATATATCCGTATTATACAACTATAATTAACATTTTCTGACAATTTTGATTTTGGATGAATATTTGATACCAGCGTAATGGGCTAAACTTAAATCAGAAGCAGAATTTTTAAACATTTTGTTTGTTTCTTTGTTGTGTGTGTGCGTGTGCGTGTGCGTGTGTGTGTTCCCTTTACACGCAAGAATTACAAAACTGGTTGTTATAAAACTTGTTGTATAAACGTACGTTAGATACAACTTAAAAATAATATATTAAGTATTATTTTTTTGCCCAAAAAAGCTCTCATGAGACGTATGAAAATGTGGGGAAAATTTGGCTTCTTATTCTTTTGAAACTTTTTGAACTTTTGAAATTTTTGAAAAATACTAAAGTACATTATAAGTATACTGTTTCTGACAAGATTTTCTATTTACAAAATTTTAATAGGATGATTATTTATGATTTTGTATCAAATTCTTCATCGGTATTTTGCGTGTACGTAACCGGTTATCGTTACAAACATGGACGGTAATGCAAGAACGCCGAAGAGCACACGTTTGTGTGGTCTTAAGCTTTAAAATCTTATCAACAGCCCAGAAAAATCTGAACGGTTACATTCACATGACTTTCTCTACCCACTATGTTTATTTTACTTTTTTCAGAAGCTATTCTTACGTAAGGTTATTTTTCTAACTACTTCATGCTAATTAAATAAAAATTTGCAGAATTGGTTTCACTCCACATTTCATTGTAGGTACAAGAAAATACTGGAGGTTGAAGAGATAGTTAAATATTTAAAAAGCGGGTCGCTATATGCTGTTTGAAATTCCATGCTCCTTGCCAGGGGCAGCTCCGGGGGTAGTGCCATGGCACTACCTTAATGAAAGGAAAACATTTTTGAAGTCTTGTAAGTCAAGAATATGGCCAAGCTTATTATTCTTAAAGCCGCAATGAAATGGCTTGAATGACAACAAAAAAAAACCATAGAAGCTGAAGGAAGCGACTGCAAATTGCGAGTTTGCAATCTTATTATATTATTATTCTATAGATCCGTGCCAGTTCTATCCCGGGCTTTCAGTCTGGACTCTAGCAGGGTTTGGAGAGGCAAGAGGATAGCCCATATTCGTGCTATATAGTACCTGTCACGGCTAATCTTAGCAGCACATGCGAATCGTAAGTACCAACTTTATCGTACACCTGCGATAAAGTGTGCTATAATGAGAACTGAGAAATAAGGTACCATTCAATTGCAGTGTAAAAGTTAGCAGAAAATCTCCTTTGTTACATCACATTCGTTATTAAGTTTCCATTGTTTATACTTAAAATTAAATTAATCATTTGTATAATGCTACCAGCAGTCCAGCAGACGATTGAAAGATAATAAAACTCCACAAACAGCACCTCCACACGCCCAGCTTGAATTTGCTCGCGCGATTTGAACGGTAACCGTGGTTTTCGGCTTAGTTTCATTAGTGTGTGTACTTGTGCTCTATAATAGTACCTCTACCATTAAGGGCCTCCGTTAAGATTCCGGTTAGACATTAACTAGGAGGTAGGGCTAATTTTCATATTACGACCTTTGGTTAACAGCTAACGGGGAGTTATTTATAGCGATGAACAGTCACCACGGGTAGCGGTCAGGGTACTAACTTGGAGGTAACCATACAAAAATGGTGTGGTGTTGGCATATTTATTGCTTCATATAAGAATTTCGGGGAGGTATTCCTGGCACTACCACTGCATTCATACTTCAGCCGCCACTTGCACGACATTGCGAGAAACAAATTATAAGCAAACCAAAGCATTGTAAAATTTCTTTGAAATGGCTAATGACACAGGTTGCACAGGCATCTGGATTAGAATCACTCTGGAATCGTTAGTTACCCGTCCTTGCTAGCGCGCTGTATCATGTGGAACTGGCTGCTCTTCGGATCTTTCCTTCATCCCTTCCTCCCAGAAGTCACGGAAGACGCAATGGGCCTACTGAGTTGCCCTAAGTACACTACTGAGCTCCAGTGGTTGAGAGATTCTTTCGTCCGACTATCCTGTCCTATTCTGGTCAAATTTTTCTTTATTATATCACATTTAAATACCTCTGCATATTCATAAAATCACTTTTAAAGTAATTTTATGACTTTTATTTCCCCTAGGTTTGCTAGCCTACATCATATACAGTTTTCGTGCTAGGAACCTAAAACTTTTAGTGCATGTTCTAAGCATTGTGTTTAAAATGTTTACAAACCTTTATTTTGAATAATATAAATATTTTCGGAATTAGATAACAAAATGTGCTATTTGATACTAAAAGACCATGTATTCAAATTAATTTTCCAGGGTTTTCATATATTCAATATTCAAGTTATTGCACGTGATCTTGAATTATAATCAGGTTAAAAATTCAATGCAATTTTTTTTTCATTTCTGTATATTATGTTGATAAAAATAAATTTTATAAAACTTCAATAGTTTAGAGACTTTAATTGATACCAATGAACGCAAATTTTGTATCATTAACGAGAGGTTACTTATGTAGAAAGAAAACTAAACACATAACATAAAAAGGTGAAAAATAGTTTCACACATACCCTTTTAAAGAACTACAACGTAAATGCTACCTACAGTTAGCATTTAGTATATGTAAAAGTATATTAGCTTTCTAGGAGAAACGAGAGGTTATTTACAACAATGAATGAATGTATGAAAAAAATTAATGCTCAAATGAGCTTGATGTCCATAGATCTGAGAGCTACCATACGTTCTTCTCAATACACGAAAAGCCGGAACTTTATCCAGCTAACCCTCCTACATCGGGTTTCGAACTTGTGCCCTTTGGATTATGAGGGAGAAATTTTATTTTCGTTCCGCAAGTTAAGCTGAATAGCATGGGTAGCACAGAACTGTGTACTAAAATTCTCACTACTCCGAAACGGATCTTGACTACCGGACCAATTTAACTCCCAACAAACATTATTATCATCCATAACCAGTATTCCTGACTAAACAATGAGGAATGCAGCTATATATTTCATCGAAATGTATCATTAATATCGCTTTGTTTTGGGTACCAATAATGGAAAAGTGTACCTACGCCGTTAGAAAGTAAACAGCTATGCTTCTCCACGCGTATGATATGTAACTTTACACGCCTGTGCCATACATAACTACGATCGTTAAACATTTTGATTCTGCTTTAATAAACGGACCATATGATATACACTAAAAGACGAGAATTGTGGTCCAAAACGGAGTGAGAGAATGTTGTTCTATAATGGTATTTTCCCAGTATTTATAGCAGTCGATGTGACACCAAGTTATCTGTCATTGTTTACATTACGTTACAGGGCACATTACATTATCGCATTGCATTATGAAATTCGATTTTCTCTTTAATTAAGAACCAAGAGTTTTAGCATATCAAATATTTGAAAAATCAAAGTTTACGTCAGTTTGTCAGATGTGTTCGTAATGCATTGCAGTGAGCTATTTCCGTTCCAAATCTTTGCTATTACAATTATTCTTTCTACAACTGTCTTTGTAATCAAAACAGAATGCGAGTTCTACCGGAAATTAAGCTCCTTATTGTACCAGGGAGAAACCCAAGGCACACCTTTCCGTGTGGGTTTCCATTAGAGCAATACATCAAGTCTAAAAAGCCACCCCTTGGCTTTCACGGGGGCGGAAGTGGATAGCACACCGTCTCCCAGCTCTCCAGGCTGGTATCGGAGGACATTGAAGTGTCTCATAACCCCGCCTGGGCATCACCGCCCAGACGCACCCAATCTCCCATAAGTTTCGGGAACCATTGTCATGCCGAGTACAACCCAATCAGAACTCTCTTTCGGGAGGGGCTCAGATGTTCGGCCCGAGCGGTACCCGTAACGTCAGAAGTACCGCGAGTGCTAGGGATCCACAGCGCACGCACCACGGAAGCTGGAGGGGTCGGAACCCCTCCTCTACGAGATCTTTGTAACCAATTCCCGTGACGCAAGGTTGAGGGTGGCTAAGGCAGGGCTAGTCAACGTCAGGATTTGTGTCATGTTGGAATCCTTAGGCACCCCGTCCTTGATAGATACATGGTCACCCGGATCTGGTTGCCCTTCGTGTCTCTCCTTAATCTCAGGAGTCACGTTGGAAGTACAAAGAGCCCATTATGGCCTACGTGAGGTGCTGTAGTCCAGTTACTGGAAGCCCCTACTCCTAACTTCTAACACTTTTGTTTGTCTACCACTTACTTATAGTAAGCAGAGCAAGTACTATCTCTATACAAAATTTCGATAACAATATTTTAAAGGAAATAACGTTTGGAGATCCAATGAACCCAAAAGCATGTTTGTATGTGTGTGTGTGCGCGCGCGCGTGTGTGTGTGCGCGTGTGTGTGCGCGCGTGTGTGTGTGCGGGCGTGTGTGTGTGCGCGTGCGCGTGTGTGTGTGCGTGCGTGCGTGCGTGTGTGCGAACAGCGTAACTCAAGGGCGTGAAACCAGATGAACACGAAACTTCAGACCTAAGTCAGACACTATTAAGCATTTCAAATCGTATTGAGGATTTTCAAGACAATTTCAACTTCCCAAACAACAAACCCACACCACATTTATAGGCCACCTTTAACATTAAGGTCACATTGACGGCTTTGCCTTTGGGACAATTCCTCGTCTGCAATGATGTTCACTGTTTATTTTTGGGTTAAATAAAAATTTATATGCAAACATTTTCATTTTTCATTTTCTCAAAAATGCATCTTATGATCCTATAGGCTTAAGATATTAGCGTGACTAATTAAACGTATATCTTGAATTGTCTGTGTGTAGTTTGTAAAATCCTATTCATACGTACTGAATTGTATATCATGTTGTGTAACTGCACAGAAGATAGACAAAACTTTATTGTAATTAAGATCTTATTAAAATATACGATTTTTGTCAGTGAAATCTTTTTGTAGCCTTAGCTTTATCGAAATGTTTTATGCCGTATGTTGCAAATCTAAGGCCGTCATTTAACGAAATATGCTTGAAACTTTCCGAATGTCCCTTTTTCTATTCCTTCATACGTGGCCATTTCTATGACTTCTTTTTGTTTGCGATAAATCTTTGAAGTTGTTTATGTATATTTTATATAACTAAGTAATCATCGCTAAATTCGAAATCGTTTCTAAACAAAAATGAACAGAAGGTGTTATGTATATCCTTTACATAAGATTTTTTTTATTAAGCTGATGTTACATTCACATGACTTTATCTAACCTCTAGCACTTATTAGTGGGCACTGGTATACAAATTTTTCTTAAAAATGTTTATTTTCCTATCTAATTCATTTAAATCGAGATAAAACTTTCCGGAAATAGCTGCTTTACACATTCCGTTAGATACAAAGGGAATAGGGATAGTTAAATGTTTTAGAACTAGACGCTACCCTACCAAGTATTTAACAAGTCGAACCATTAACAACTCATATCTCGGAAATGGCCACAAAAGTTTATTTGAAATAAATTATGAATTTTAAAAATATTTACATTCTTGTATAGTATGTTTTTGCCTATCGCTTAGTGTTTAACAATTATACAAGATTATGCAAAATGCTTCCGAATGAAGTGGACTTCACAGGCTATTCCCAGAAAATTCAGGATATACTTATATTTTATTTGTAATGTAAATATCTTTAATGTAAATACCTTTAATATATGGTATTTTAATCAAAATCGTTAGCCATTGCTTAGAACATCAACAATTTCGAAAAATCTTCCACATAAAGGGTAGTTTGGGGTTGGAGGATTATCTTGAAAATCTTCGTGTAGCATCTTTGGAAGGTACTGAACCTAAATACCAACTTTGGTATTTATCCAACTTGCACACTCACACATACACACGAATTGTTTTCCAAAAACCCTTTTTTGGATTTATAGCGCCTCAAAACATGCATTTCCGGTGAAATCTCGGTATCGAAATTTTTAGTAGAACGCAATACCTTCTCTAACTATTATGTACGCGGCAGAGAGACTAAAAACTGTACAAATTCAAGAAACCCATAAAACAGTTACCGGCACGGGTAGCCGAGCTCGTTAAGGCACGGACTAGTGAACGGGAGGTGTGCGGTTCAAATCCTATCAAGACTGTTCTACCTGAAAGTTTTCCGCGGTCCTCATTACAGCCGAGAGGTGCCCTAAACTTAGGCCTGGAACGTTTCCTTCCCAAATTTCGTTTCCTAATTATCATTTAATTCCATTTATCATTAGTGTCCATTACCTGTGGCGTCGTATGCAGTAAGAATGGGTTAAACACTACTAAATAAAAAATTCTCCAGACAATCCTTGTCTATGGCACAAACGTTTGATTTGTTTTTGTGCAATATAATGTCTTTCACATATACGGGTTAACATATTAGAAAATGACAAAGAATGAATTTTTCGGTTTTAATTCTGGAGGACAGAGTAGAAGCAGCATACAAGAAACAATTGCACCATGTAACGGCAGGCTCTTGTAAAGGTCTGTGCAACAGTTTTGGCGCCGTTTGTTTTGCTTTCTTTTAGCACATACAAAGAGGCAACTCGCTCCGCATATGGCACTGTTTACAGACAGAATGTGCATGTAACCCTACTTGGAATGCTAAAAGGTTCTCTTTAGAAACCCGTGCTATTTCCGCTCATAGTGCTCAGCAATGAACGAGCAGATTTGGTTGATCGAGGTGACTCGGCAGGATTTCATCTGTTGTGCAAACCCGGTTATGTTTTGTATTGATTTTAGTAGAGATTAATTGACCTATCTCAGCAATACTAATTTTGTCAAGTGCGTAACACATTTCCTCTTCAGCTAAGCAAGATAACACAAGGAGTATGAATTGATGCTTTGTGTGTCTACTGATACACTTCATCAGTGTATTTCTTAAAGAAACTGAGATATGATTAAAAACAGTTAACATCTTTAATAATTTCATCCATATTAACAAATTACAACACTAGTTTTAAGCTTATCGTACGCACTCTAGTTTCATATTTTTGGCAAAGAAGCATGAATGCATGTAAAAAAATTGCAAAACTATAGCATCAAAGGTTACTGAGAAAACAGGGCACTTGTTTAAAAATCTGATGTGTTACACTCACATGACTATCTCTACTCTTGTAAGAACTATTTTTACAAGCGCTTATTCTCCATATGCTTCATGTTAATCGAGATGTTAATCTTATTGCTAATTTTCTTGTAGATGCAAGGGAATATGGTAGGTTTTAAGCGATAGTCAAATCTTTTAAGAGCTGGTTGCTATGTGGTGCATTCCATTTTCTTTACATGTCCAGGACAAAAAAATGAATAACGAAATTAAAATTTTCGAAAAATCTTCCATGTAAAGGGTAGTCTGCGGTGGGGGGATTTTCTTGAAAACCTTCGTGTCACATCTCTGGAAGATACTGAACCTTGATATTACTTAAATGTAAATAATGATTGTAATATGAATATGCATTTTTATGTGACATTGATTTGAGATATTTGTTTATTGTAATTATTGTTGAGAAGTAAGTTTATACGACCTTACTGAAACTGACAATAATAGCGCGCAATAATGCAGCGAGGGGGTGAGCTGTTTATCATTATTGGAAACGAGGAAGTTACGTAATGTTGGCGCGTTTTTTCCGTTTAGAACCTTCTGGAATATTTCCCTAGAGCATATGTATTCATAATTTTCATTGGATATTAAAATAGACGCTAATGTTGGCGCGTTTTATTAGCCAATTGCAGTTCAGTTATAATCTTTAGGCATATCGGTGTGTATGGGTATAAAAGCAGTAGGTTGGAGGTAAATTCAGTCCAGTTCATCAAAAATCTGTGTACACTACACGTCGTCTTCAGTCAGTTCGTCGAAAGTATTTGTACGGCAAACGTCGGGTATCGATTCACAAGTTACGCACAGCAAAATTATGAATAATCTAAAGTGTTGTAAGGTTAATTATACAAAAGGTCGAAGTACGCAAATTAAGAGTGATCAGTAAGAAGTTGTTATAACAGTTTCAGTTTGGCGAGTATCTAGATCAATGTGTAAAAGTGAGAGTGAACGTGTTCGACAATAAAATTATAAACAAATTTCTTCATCAGTGTTCTTTTTGGATAAAAGATTCCTTTCCGTTTACACAACCCTGATCAAGAGATATGTTCGACCGAGAAATAATAGCTAGCCGGAGGACAGTAAACAAACATTACACAAATAACATTATAAGTAATACCGTTACAACCTAAATACCAAGTTTGGTGTTTATCCGACTGTTCGTTTCTGAGTTATGCTGTTCACAGACACACAGACACACAGACACACACACGGACATGTTTCCAAAAATGCTTGGGAACCTACACTGATAATTCCCGATCGGAATATGGAAATTTATGTGCTGTTATATCCTCGAAATATACTGCAACTTGTTCAGGGAATAGATTTAGAAAAATTAAAGCGTTAACATTGTGTACAAACGGAATGGCACAATAAGCCTTTCAGGCTAAAGTGCAGGAGGTCCATTAAAATCCATCCAACTCAAAATCAATGGTGCCTAATTTCTCTTCAAATTTCTTGTCAAATAGTCTGCTGTGTACTCTAGATGTACTCGGACTTCAAGGCAGGCGAATTATTGATGGAACAGCATCCTCAAGATGGGAGAAATGCACGCTCCACCAACAATTCACCTGACTTAAAGCCCAGAACATCTAGAGTATATACGTCGCCAGGAAAATTTCAGCTCTTACCGCAATAGTATACAATAAAATTGAGCTTGAAGGTAAGCAAGTGATTCTATAATGGATACCTACCCAGGAATAGAGGAAAATTAAAAAACTGATGTGTAGCACAACTCTCACACAACTCTCTCCATTCACTCTTCTACAAAAAATAAAGCTCATTATTCTATATACTTCTTGTTAATCCAAATAAACCTTCAATTTACAATTGAACATTTTGTTGTAGGAATTTAGAAGGAATTTAAATAAAGGGAAATTTGGCAAATTACGTGATTAACGAGACCTATGTCTGTGCAAAAAGACTTCGTCTCTCTCTCTCTCTTATAGCTTACCAATTATACCAGATAGCCCAAACATACCGTTGTTTGCAGTTTTATATTACCCGTATACTAAGTGTAAAAGAAGTTGCCGTGTCACTGATTTTTAAAAGGACAGTGGAGGCACGAAGCTAAGTTCACTGAGGAAGTGCTTGCTCTCTGCATATCTTTACTGATAAGCGTCGTGTGGTCGTCTCCATGCGGTTCGAGGCAGGTTATTCAGGCTCCGCGCAGGTAACATGTTCAGCAACAGTGAATACAGGGATACGATTATGAGCTATGGGAAGACGCACTGAAATGGGACTGGGGCTGGATAGATGTATTCTGAACGTTTTCCGGCATTTGCTTTCTGCGCGCGTTATTCGACGTACAGAGATGCAGTTAAAAACTAATGGATAATTATGAAATACAGTGTGTCGGTTGGTTTTTTTTAACTCACATCACATTTGACTTAGGTTTTTACTAAGAAGCGCAGATGTGATGTGAGTTAAAAAACGACTCGACTCACCTTATTACATAATGAACATAACATCACAGTTAATAATACTTCTGTCAATCATAACGATGGATAAGTTCAGGTATTTTTTAACCATTAATTTTTCTCACCCTAATTAGGGCAAGAGCTGCAACTAGCCTGGGAGTTCATGACTTCTACAAAACCGGTTTTGAAGGAACGAAAATATCACCCATATAAACTGCACTTACATAAACAACTTTATGGGAACGATTTTCAGAATCCATGCCGGTTTTGCAGAAGGCTCTTAAAGAAAATAACGAAAATCTAGTTTTCATCATGCAAGTATTTATGGGGAGAAGAATGTTACTTCCTCAACAACTCTAATGCAAACAATCTCCATTCTTCGGGTCCTGAGAATCCTCACTGGTTACATCACACGCAGGTTCAGGGGTGTTAACTGTGGTGCGGTATTCGGGGAGACATCATTGGGCCATTTTATTTGACTCCTAGATATATTGGTTAGCTTTATTTGCAATTCCTTCAAAATGGGCTGAATATTGAAAACCTTCTAGAAGACGTCCCACTTAAGCTAGCTGTACATTACTAGTTTCAGCACAATAGTCCACCATCCTATTGTTCTAAAAGAGTTAAAGAAAATTTCAACAATGTATACCCCAGACGGTGGATAGGTCACGGTTGCTGCATTTGATGGCCAGCGAGATCATACTCTAGATTTCTTTCTTATGGGGACACATCAAAATTAGGGTTTACGAAACGGAACCAGAAATTTTAAAAGAAATGTCTATGTTTCAATATCAGAAGAAGTACCCGTGCTGATACTGAGAGGCGCTTACATCAATGCATCCACAGGCGTGTTTTTGAACACGTCAATTATGAATGCTATACGACTCAACACGTGTGCTCAGCTTTTTGTCCAGCGACAATCCTGAATACTTGTTTATGAGCGAATTGGTTACTAAATAACCGATAAAACACACACGCAACACACACACACTCTCATTCACACGCCAGATCCTGGGCATAGCGTGAAACGTTCTTCATTAAAGAAAACTTTCAAGCCCAGTCGGGAATCGAATCTGGGACCCCTACACAGCAGGCACATGCTCTACCGACTGAGCTACGGGAACAGTCACAACAGTTAGTGTTTGTTTTCAATCATTTATTCGGCAAGATCTCCTCTCTGTTGTTATGGAGTCCCCATCACAGTTCTACTTAGACAAACTTTTTGGCATCCGCTCTATCTGGGATAAAGTAACCTCAACGAAGAACGGCGTGTGTGGGCCACCTAGTGCAAAGGTTATTGAGGGTAGAGAGGACTTCAAAGGCTATTCCCAGAAAATTCAAGATATCCATTTTATTTGTCTGGAAAACATTTTAACATGTATTTTAATCAAAATCTTAAAGAGCTATTTTGAGAAAGTTAGCAATATTAATCTTTTTCCATGTAAAGAGCAATTTGGGTGGCAATTTTTTTGAAAATCTTCGCGTCACATCCTTGGACGATACTGAAATTAACCATCAAGTTTGGTATTTAACCGACTTTTCGTTTTTGAGCTATGCTGTTCAAAGACACACACACGCATATTTTTATAACAATGCTTTTTTGAGTTCAGGAAACCTCAAAACGTATATTTCCGATGAAATCCTGGTAGTGAATTTTTTGGTGGAATACAGTACTTCCTCTATTTTAGATAAGTAGTAGAAAATGTAAAAGTAAATGGGACTGTAAAAGAAGCAACAAAGTAATTGCCAATTTATGTTCCTATCCCTATTATACGTATACATATATATTATACATATATATATTCCATATTATATTATACACTAATAAAAACATATACAAAAATAAATGCAACTGATATGAAAACAATCGGAACAGCAAATTACGTGGTCAAACCCAACACATTGTCTCCATGTATCTACAAAGCTCTCAACGGTAATAAAATTCAGCAGCCTTAACGACCTCGGCTATTCTGTAAACAGGCCAATGGTTAAACATTGTCTTTTAGCAGGATTTGGTGGAAGAAGTCCAGTCCAGACTATTAGGTTAAGTATCGTAGTTTTAAAGCGAAAGTTAAAACTGTACATTTTACTGAATTTCAGGACTTTGTCGTCCAGCATAGAAGGTAGAGACGTGATCCTTTAAATCCGAAATAGTACTCGACGAGTACTGGCTGGCTCGGATAGATACTGAGCAGTACGTTGAGTGCCCTACTCCCCAGTCGCTGCTATTGAATGCACTGGCAACTCAAAAGATATGAATAAGATCCGTCTTGCTCCTGATAAAGAGACCAGTCTTTCACGCCCAATATAGAATGGGACGCTAAGGACCACAGCAGTTAAAGAGCGTCCATAAATAATACTCAATTTTATATTTCCGTCTTGCTCATGCGCAACAGGATGAGGGCATGTGACAACAGCTTCTGTTACGGCATACAACCACAGGGTCTTTCTGTCGTATGTGTGGTGGCCGATTTGAAGAATGACGTAGCCGATCACGATTCGTCAATCGTTACTCCACATTATAGAAGAAAGTAGGCCAGTCCTCTACTGGAAACTTTTGGGTATAAAGTGCTCGTGTTTGCCCGCCATTACGTTGACATTCTGCAAATGCTAACATGTCAAATAATTCTTTGTTTCCGTATCTTGGGCGCTCCATGATACCACTTCGCGTGTTAAGAGTGGTCGTACTTTACGGCGACACAATGGTAATAGAATAGAAGCTCCGTGGACGATATAGGCAAACCGAAGAACAAAACAGGGGATGGGTGTCCCCTACAGTGGTAACCTGGTTGTTGAGTCCATGGTGCTAGAAGAGTCATGCAAGTTGCCTATTTCTGGCACTCTGCGATGGAATGCATGTTCACCACTCCTGAGCTACTGAATTGCGGGTACAATGTTAACTTTTTTAGTGGTCTTTAATTCTCAAGACTGTTTGTTTTCAGCGAAATCTTAGTATTTAATGAAAGCTATTAAACAACTTATTTAATTTTGAATTAAAGAAAAGAAAATAAACATTTTAGCTTAAACGTTTACTTACTACGCACTTAATGTAAGAACCTAATATTCAACATCACTTACAAAAGATATTCAGATGCTTGTAGAAATATTCGTTTAAAACAAATAAAGGAGAACTCGGTTTTTGTTGGTTCAATTTAACTACATTGGTCTTATCGGAAGTCGGTATTTTTAATTAAGCAAAGTAAATGGTTTTATGTAAACATTTAATAGAAAATAACTATGAAATTGCTTGACTTTTTATTAAAACGGGAATAAAACCGATGTACAACTTTGGTAATAGCCTTTATACAAAAGATATGAACGCCTGATATCGACGGAGCAAGATAACGATAGCCGTATGATACCCGCATGTGTATGGTCAGTTATTCAGCTCGTAACTCCAGCTAAACTACGATTTGTACAAAACAAAAATGCTATACAGACTGTATCTTTATTGGTGTCATATACTTGGGGGACGTGTTCCTGACATCAAAACAGTAAAAAAAGTCCATATATACATGGGTCTGAAAATCAACCGTTTCGTTGTTATAGATAAAAAGATATGTATTCCATGAGTGAACAGACCGATATGCACTACACGTATGGCCGTGCAGACGGCAATGCAGCACGAGCACGTGAACTTTATGCAGAATGGTACCCTGACAGACAGTTACCGTGTGCAAGAACATTCGCACGAATTCACCAACGCTTGAGAGAGAATGGCGCATTTGAAAGAAGTACTGGGGATGTTGGGAGAGCAAGAGCGGTACGAGGCATTGAGCTTGAAGAACGAGTTCTTCGTGCTGTGGATGCAGACCCATTACAAAGCAAAAGACGTATGTCTGTAAGGGAAAGAGTTATATGATCATCTAAGGAATTCTGCATAAAAATATTCTGTATCCGTATCGCCTTCAACGTGTGCAAGGATTAAATGAGGCGGACTTTGAGCCAAGAAGACGTTTCTGTCAACGCATGTTACAGCAGTACGCTGTGTTCATCAATTTCCTAGCCTGCATCTTATTCACGGATGATGCTGGTTTTACTCGAGAGGGCATCTTCAATTTTCATAACCCTCATAACTGGGCATTTGAAAATCCTAATGAAGCACGACAGGACAACTATGAACAGAGGTTCTCTCTCAACGTTTGGGATGGAATCATTCATGATCACCTTATTGGTCCCTACTTCTTCTCTCCGCGTCTGAATGGACACACCAATCTCCAGTTTCTCAGAAATAAGTTGCATCACTTAACTGATAATGTGCCTCTGAACATCATCCAACGAATGTGGTATTTGCTCCAGCTCTTTTTAGTATGATAGTTCGTAAGCTTTTGAATGATCGATTTCGGCAAAGATGGGGACCGAGGGGGACCGATTGCATGGCCTGCTCGATCGCCTGATTTGAATCCAATGGATTTCTTCGCCTGGGGACATTTGAAATCCTCCTGTGCCTGATGTTAACATTTTGAGAGGTCGTATCCAAACTGGATTTAACCAAATACGAAACACACCAGGAATTTTCAACAAAGTACGCCAGATCATGGAACGCAAGCTTACTGCCTGCATCGAAGCATGAGGAAGCCACTTCGAGCAATTTTTGTAACTTTCGATGATGCGTTGTAATTCTGAAATAAATGATTTTCAGACCCATTTTCATATGAACTTTCTTTTTACTGTTTTGATGTTAGGAACACGTCCCCCCAAATATATGACACCAATAAAGATACATTCTGCATGACCAAATGAGACACATTGTAAGAGGAACCTAAAGTTAACACATAATTTAAATTAGTTGCTATTCCATCATGTAGGTACTTCAATGAGACTACTTTTTCGCTGAAATATGTTCACTGACTAAAAGAAGTAACTCCTATTACATAAAAGAATTTGGGCGATGGGAAAACAAATGAACGTCAATAACATCACTTAATTATTGGTGGAGTGTTTCCTAATGTTAATGACAGGATTTGCGAACTGAATTTCTTTGAAGTTCTTCAGTTTTAACAAACAAAAGCACTAGAATTCTATCTACAACATGAAATCTTACAAAGATTTCTAGGATAAAGAAGACAGAACAGAAATATGTCTTGGTGAAGAGAAAAGTTTTAAAACAAAGAAAGGAAAAGATGAATGGAATTCGACTGCATCAACAAATTATGGTTGCTTAAAGGGTAAAGCTTTTTTTAGGGTAAGTGTGCGATTTATATCAAGTTACTTGAGATTCGATACTTAGGTAGTAGTAATTACCTAGATAATTTCAATAATTAAGTAGCAATAGTTAATAATAACTAAGTAGAAATTACAGGTAACTGGCTTTTACTGCACTCAAAGTGTTGTGCCGTTATTGCTTACAAAGGAAATGTATATGCGTAATAAAATCGACGTTTTAATACTTGTGGTTAACCAAAGTCTCTACAGTACTAAAAGACTGTTTTTGTAGTGACTCTAATTCTACTTGGCACACATTAAAAGATTTTGAATAAACTCAAATGCGACTAAGATTTTATGTGTACTATATAGAACGCACAAACTCACTGCCGTTTTACAGAGAAGGGTTAAGACTCGTATTCGAGCGCAGGGCACGAAGAGAAAATGAGACCAAAAGCCACCACAGCCGTGTTTGACAACGCTGAGATATACTAAACCGCTTTCGAGCAAACATTCGAAAGCATGTAGAGCAAATATACGTATCTACCAGTCACGCCTGCAAAAGCCCCTTTATCCATTAATGAGAGCTGATTCATCCAGGTAGCTTGCTATGGATTATTACGATAGTTTTCATATTATAGATCTATTTTTTTAAAGCAGCAATTCCCAAACCCCTTCATTGCGCTTTCGTATTGCTAACTCTACAGTTCCCATGCTCCTGTAATTACTAGAAATATTTTCTCCCCGAAAAAATTATATATTAACTATAGAAGGTATTCGTGTTCATTTTATAATAAACATCCAATAAGAAAACTAATGGACAGAAAATTTTCATTTTTAACGTGAAAAAAGAAAAAAAATATTACAGTTTGGATGTTATGACGTTTTTCCATATTTTTTGTTTATAAGTTTAATACTTTTTTGAAGATTGCGCCTTTTCATGTGCGATGTGTATTTTATATACATTTTTAGCAATATTTATTATATAACGCCTGAAAATTGAAACGTCAACTCTAGGCCGAGCCCGAGAAATGTAATTATGGATAATTTCATTAATTTACTTTTATTGATGTTAAATCATGTTATGTACATATCTTTTTCTTTACTGCTTGTATAGTTTAAGAAGGGTGATTTAACGATATATCTGTATTTAGGTTACTAATATTAGAGGCGTTATAAATTGTTTAATGTAAGTAATTTAAGCGCTATGTTAAAATACTGTCCACGACGAAATGTCTTAGCTACAGGAATAGTGTCTTCGAAGGCAGAAAGTCTATTTTTACGATGTCTCTCTGGTCGCAGGAGCATTGTTCATACAGCGAGGGTGTAGAGTTTTTGTTCCTTTATACGATAATTCGCCGTGACCAAGTGAGAGAGACAACTAGCTTAACGGTAAATTTAGGAAAAGCCACGATTTATGTTAAACTTGGACCAATGAGATCCCTGTAAGTTTATATGAAATAGTGAGACGCGTTGAGTGGCGCTAAAAATGGACCAATAGGAAAGGATGCAGCCCCAGAAGCCTGCGACTATAAATGGATCTGCGAGGAACAAATTCGTGGTCATTTGTGGGTCATTTGTCATTTGGTCAGGGAACATTTTGCTAAACTACAGGCAGGGAGAGACGCTGCAGGATGTTTGAGAGGTATCGCGCCAAAAGTGAATGAAGACAGTTTTCGAAACACACATAAGAATCGCTACGCGTAAAGAGATATAATAAGCATATGTAAACTTCGCGTCATATCCGCGCCGTGTTTCAACAGCGGTGGACAGTGTTTAAACGGCGGCAATATCAGTGTTGTGTACTACGAGGAGTAGCTAAATAAAAGAAATTGCAGTGTTGTCTTTTCGTAACCAAAGCACGCATATTTCTCCTTTTACCACCACACGAGATCTACGCTTCCTTTACCAAGGATAAGTCCATGCTCCCACATAGTTTAAAGAAAATTACTGCAGCTAGCCGAGGATAAAAAATGCAGAGAACCAGCACACTGCGAACATCTGGAGCCAACGTGGAGGATGCAGCAAGGTAAGCCGCGAGCAACGGGCATTAACAACCACCACAGGCAAGGACAGGAGGTGACTGCCGCAAAATGTCACCAACATATAATTTAAAGTGACGGAGCAATACCTTTATTTGAGGATTAAAAGCAGAGGCTTTAATAATTTCAGTAATAACATTGATAATTCTAGATTTTATGGACTTCTTCCTTTGTGAAATTGAATCCCATTTTAACATCAATTTGAGGTATTGTAAAAATAATTCGTGTAAAATGACTAAAATTTTGTGAATACCAATTTCAGTAAAAAAGGAATAAAGTGGAAAACATTTAAACAAATTAGTATATGTAAACTAATTGTTTGATCTTTCTGAATATTAAGAACTAGAAATTTATCTCCGTTTAAATTAACTGCTAGAATTTTTTAAAGTGGAGATATGAATGAATTCTACAGTCACTATACTGTTACAAAACTCGAAATAACAAGAACTTCAATGCTGTGGCTTAAATAAATATGCAATTTTAAATATAAACATTTTCAAACGTCAATGTCAGTTTGGTGACAAATTCAGTGTCGGCCCGAGGAAGACTGTAAAAACAGCTAGTTGAATAAACAATTTCCTCTAACTCTAAATTACTTTCGATTCTTAACAATCAGCGTAATTCAAATGTACAGGAACAGTTCTTTATGCTCTTAGTGGATATGTCGTTTTGCTTTTAATCCTAAGATGTATCTAACATCATCACCAGGAGTAAATATAATTTCCATATGAAGCCTTTCGCATCAAAGCAATTAACAGTAATCCTTATTTTTACTGGCGCACGCCTGCTCAGTAAATAACCTACAAGTATAAAACATAAACAAGGAAACATTTTTATGATAACAGTTAAAAGTGTGTATATATAATTTAAAGTGTAATAATAACAATAGTAATAAATAGTGTCTTTTCTTCTTTTTTCTGAGTAATTTGTTTTTGGCCTCCTAGAATCTCACATTTTCTATGGTTTGAGAATCACTGGAAGCGATCAGGTAATAATAAGACTCGCCGTTTTTAATGCAGATCTTACAGTATGTGTGACTTTATTAGAACTGACAAGCTTCTCCAGTAAGGAAATTAGTAAGATGAGAAAACGTGCATAGCAGTACTAGCTCCAAGGTATGATAAGTATCACATAATAAACATTCAGGATGTCACGTTACACTTTACTCCACGGAGATTCCATACCACAATAATTTTGTAACATTAGATTAAATGCATTTCCCTTCGTCATTCCTTACCATTAATATTCAGCTATTTTCGATTTGGGGTTTCCCAGCCTATTACTTCTTTTAGTCTTCATTCCAGGATGTGGCTGTGAACTTTTGTCAGTTTCTTTGACATACATAAACCGAGAAGGAAATTAATGTTGTCGCTATTTCATACATACTTATCGTAGCTAAAGTCCTAAACACTTAAAGATTTGTGTTTTGTAAATTGAAAGTTGTACTTGAAAGATTAAAGAATTTCATTTAATAGCCTAAATAGTATGGTATAAAATTGGTTTATAATTTTGTGCTTCACTGTATGAGTCTTTCATAAGTGCAATGCTAAGTGTATGGAATTAGGTACGAGTTTCTTATATTATTTACTTCTGTAATAGAATTATAATGTTATTTACATAACAAGTGTACAGTCTTGAGGATGATAGCAAAGAATGCTATAATCAAGATTAAACACTAATTATATACAACATTTTTTGCAATTATAATTCTTAAGGTATCAATTGGTAGTTAATATTACAAAATTATATGATTTTGGGTTATGACTACGCTATAACCTTATCATTTCAGGTGTATAAAAATTTTTTTGTCGTTGGCAAGGTGACGTTTGTTTTTGTTAATGGTGCATACAGATCTGGAAAGTTGTGATAAAATGAATGATATGAATGGAATGTTTTTGAAGATGGAGGGTATTCCGCAACAAATATTGGGTAGATATTTCTGATAGACAGATGTAGCGAAATCGTTATTGATTCCTGAAAAGTAGAGGAATTTGTATTACGAAAGGGAATATCAGGGGGTAGTGAGAACGAAATTCGAGACAGGCTGCAAAAAAACAACAACAACAAAACAAACAAACAAACAAACAAAGAAGTTGCCCTAAGACAATTACATTCCATAATTTGGAACAAAACTGGAAACTAAAGAGAATGATACGGATATAAATCAATAATTGAAAGGACTGCGATGTATGATTCCGAGCACTGGAGGTCTCTAAGAGAAATGAAAACAAATTAAAAGCGATGTAAATGGATTATTGGAGAAGCTCCTGTATTTTTTCTAGACTTCATAAAGTCTCAAATGAAACTCTACAAGAGCAGATGCAAGTGACAGCTCTAAATATTATCGATACAATTGAAGGAAGTCGTGGAGAGATGTCCATTAAAACTATCTAATTGGCAACCTCCTCGACGTAAGAAGAGAGGAAGACCACGGCTGGTGTGGAGTGATTGCGCAAGGCAATCCATGGAAGATAGACAAATGACAGATGACGTTTGGAAGGATAGAGAAAGATGGAAACGTGGATGCGAAAGACACCATGTGGTATAAACAAACTCGCTATAAAAAGACGATAAATTCTGCGCCAAAGGCTGTGTGGAAGAGTCAATTGAAAATAAAATTCAGATCGCGAAACAATCAACAAGGGGAAGCAACAGATGAAATCAGTAGTCGAGGTGCATAACATTTTCAAATGTGTCAAACTACACCTATGGGCACAGATAAGTTTTTGTAATGTTGAAACTTGTCTGATGTAGGTTTACTTAGTTTAGTACGTAAATAAGAAGAGAAGTGTTTTGTTTTTATGCCAATAAAAATGCTTGACTACTTTTGTTTCTTAATGTATAATGTTCTAATAAGCCAATTCACGTGTATGAATGTTGGCATTCTTGTCAGGGCGACTTAAGGTTTTGGCTTTCACTTACATGTAACTTGTACGATCATGCATACAAAAATAGGCACGCATACCATAATTAGCCGATTATGCACGTTTTTGAATGCGATAACTATCCACTAATAATATAAGGATTACATAAATACATATTAATAAATTTCCTTTCCATGCGCTTACACTCCGCCGTTGTTACCAGTTCCAGGTTTTAACGGTTTAGACCTTAAAGAACCCATTCAATTTGTCAACACGTATGACTTATCTGGCACTTGGTATGTCAGTCAGGTACTACCTCCTCCTCCCATGTCTGATGCTAAACTGAAATCCTTCATCGGATGGTTTATTTGGAAGTCATGTTACAAGTATCCTTACTGCAACTTGCACTTTCTGCCATTGATCCGCAGCTAAAGGCCAACTCTCTGTTCTAAAGACCAACTGGGCAAACCTGCACTACAACGTGACTTTCTCACCTCAATGCTACTGGTGCATCGGATACAGAATCCACCAGCTTGTCATCTCAAGAGCCGCAGCTGAAGAAGCTCCTGGAGCTGGCTGTTTTACTGCCCTTTTGATCTTTTCGATGGTTCACCAATCTATGCGGCTCTGCTGTGTCAGCTACAGACTCCCTAAAACGGTGCTGCAAAGCCCGCTGAACCAATAGCGCCGAGTGTGGCGCAATTTGCACCACTATGATCACACCAGTTAATACGCAGCATATAGGATATAGTGTGGAGCGTAATCAGTGACCAACGCCATCCTCACCAATAAAGGGCCGTACCATATCGGAATGAAGTCTGTCCCGGACTTTGATACGCTGCTGCATTGTTTCGAAACCTGTCACTCTTTACTATAGGCGCAGACTGACATCCTTCGATTCTGAACATCCCTAAGGCTTCCTTCGTGCTAATTATTGGCTTGTACATATACTGTGGTATCCCTCAACAATTCTACAGAAAGAGGCGATATTCCTTATTGAACAACTCTTGCTTGATATATTTACTGTGGGCTTTTAAAGTGTCAAATCATTCTTTTTATATATGAAATACTTCGTTATACTTCTTGCTTTAAAACTGTAATATTCTGACAGCAAGGAAAGAAAATCTTATCATTAATTCCCAAAATTATCATTTTATCATAAACTACCCTTCAGATTCTTTTAACATGATATATGTAATTTTAAAAATAAAGAAAAAAAGAATTAATGCGTTTCTAATAATAGTAATAATAATAATAATAATAATAATAATAAATTTAAAAGAAAGAAAGAACAAGATCTTATATATTCATAATAATAAAAAGATGTCCTCTCAGAACATGTAACGTTTAATTTCTTTCCTTACACCTCGTCGTAGGGGAGAACGTGGTATGCACAAAATATAACAAATAAAAATTTAAATAGTCCTAATTTTATCACTATGCCTCACAAGAGATACCTTACAATCATGTGAGTACTCACCACTCTTTATCTCCTTCGACCTCGCACCACCTCGCCCATACAGCGTTAAGCTCTCCTGAAGTACATAACCGCTTGCGTACCTTATCCTCTCTTGTTTCTATTCGGTTACCTGTTACATACATCTCCTTTATTTTCTCTTGCATCCCAACGTTTTCTCTGAGTTTTCCTTTCCACACACAGGTAAAATAATGAACAGAACACAGTAGTGTGAAGTGGAGCATAATGCGCCATTTGTATCCGCTGTCAGATACAAATTTGCGAAACAGAATAACTTCTGTGTGTCACAGTTCTAAAAGGAAACCAGATGCCAGCTCCTTCTTAAAAAAACTTCAAAACTAAGCTGTAGTTTTATGCTAGTTATAATTTGGATAAACATTTCGTGTAAATGATTAATAACATATTATGTTAGACTAGAGAAAGAGAGAGGGAGAGCAGCATTTAAGAGAAATTCACAATTTCATATTAATTTGGCCTTCAAACGAGGGAATGAGGAAAAAGATGAAAACTGTCGAAACATCGGAAGTCTATTTTGCGTTCTAATATTAATATCAAGTTTTAGCTGTCCAAAATTACCTAAACATTTTCCCTCCGACTATTTAAGGGAGAGATACAAGTTTAGAAATAAATAACGATATTTTTCAAGTTGGTTTTTTCTTCTTTATAAAGTGAACTTTGCTCTTTAATCTAGTGAAACAAATATTTATTTATCTTCTAAACCTACAGAGGTACAGTTATAAAACGTCAAGGCATATCATTATCTTCTTGCTCTTAAGTTTAACCTATAAGCTTGACACATTTTTCACTCTGAAGCTTGTTTTCTGTAGTTGTCATTTCTACAAATACGCCCTTGATAGTGCTGCTCTCTCCTATACTGTCTTCAGGGACTCGATATGTGCTCTCCTGTCTTCAGCAGGGAGCTCCAGCCAATAACCTGGTGCAGTACATCAGCTACTTTATTACAGAATATCAACCTCGGTAAACAAGTCCTGCTAGTATGAGTACTTTCTTATGCTGACATACCAGGGAATGAGAATGCCGATGTTGCAGCTAAGGAAGCAACATGACATCCTCCAAATTTGTCGGGCCTCAAGATTCCCCACCAAAACTTACCGCTTCACGCGTGATACCATTCTCCAGCAATGGAAACAAGAGTAGTTCACCTCATCTAGAAGCAAACTACGTGATTCCTATCCCCATCCCATTTCTGTCTATCCTTTTGCATCATTCCAGCGCCAACATCTAGTTCTCCTATCTCACCCACATCTCGGGCACACTGCTCTTATCCATTCCTACCTTCTGCCCGTGATCTTCCGTCCATGTGCAACTATTGTCATTCTCCACGTCTTACAGTCACTCACATTCTCATCAGCTGCCGTTTCTACAATAATGCAAGGACTAGATGCAAAATGCCAACAACCATCTTAATTGCCCTTGGGATCCAGCTTTCTCCAAGAACGTGTTGAACTTTGTTAATGCAATTCTTTATCTAATACTCATAAAAAAGCTTAAGTAAAACATTTTTTGTGGTAGGGAACGAAGTGAGTAAGGTCTCCTGAACACATTTATAAAGTTTTAAAATATTTTAATTATTGTTTATCAAAAGTGCAGTATGTTGATTAAGAGCTACATTGCCCATACAAAGCTAGCTAGAACGCCCCACTAGTATTACGTTGGGTGTAAGGACCTAAAACAATTCCTCCTACGAACAAAACTTAGTACTTGCACAAAGCACACGATAAGCTGGTGTTGCTTGTGAGCAACATTACCGGATAAAGCGGTAACTCAATTATGTAAGGAATTGTAAAGCTTATTGTAATCGCGATTTGACCTTGTTCTTAAAGCGACGTTAAATAAATAAAATTAAAAAAAATTAATCTTACTATGTTAGTTATAAGTTCTTTTTCAACATGCATTATGAGGTTTTCTCGAGACAAAATGAGTGAATTAATAACAAGAAAAATATTTCTAGGGAATACACAAATATCTTAGTATACACTATGGCATTTTTAATAGCCTGTAACGCCCGCTTTTATTATATAGGCACCACAGGCGGTGACACCGATAATACATGAAATGATAATTGGGAAATAACCATTGGGAAGAAAGCGTTCCAGGCCTAAGTTTAGGGTACCTCCTCGGCATTTTCCATTATGAGGCCTCAGGAAAATCTACAAGAAACCTCAATCAGAGAGGATGGTTCTGGCGAGATTTGTACTGCGGTCCTCCCATCTATGAGTCCGTGCTTAACAACTTCGGCTACCGTATCGGTATATGTTGTACAGGTGATCCTTAGCCGAAATTCAGGAAATAATCCTGTAGATATTCAATCATTTCTGGAATTCCAAAAACATATTTGAATTTCAAACAATTAATTCTAGGCACTGGTTAGGTTTTTTCTTTCTTTAAGAATTAAACAATTTAATGTAAAAATTATGTATGTTATCCACAAAACGTTTTGCTTCAATGGTACTTATGGATTCGGAGATACAAAGTATTTAATTTTGTTATATTTATACTAGCAAATGGTGTGCCACCTGAAGCCGTTCATGGATCTACAATTTTGATGCCGTACCATTTGCTTCAAATTTTGATGCTGCTATCTTGAAGTTGCATCCATTTAGATAACGTTCAATGTTGTCGATTTCTACGATATTCTCATCTCCTAGCTGGTTTTGTGTTGTCTGGTCCGCCGCTGCTTCAGTGGTATACCACAAGTTCTTTTTCTCAGGGTATGCGTGAGTGTAGAGTGTAGTGGTGAAAGGATAACACCAGTTTAGTTAATTGGTAAATTTTAACATTGAATCGAATATTCTGTTTGAAGAGAGTCGCCGACTGTTGAATTAAATTATTTCTATAATAGTAATGAAGCGAAGCGTCAGTTGCGCAAGTCGCAGAAATTTTACTCGGAAGGATCCTCGCAATAACCGCTAAATCTTTCTGACTCAAACGCTTCACTGGACGCTACACAACTTAAAATGAAACTCAATACCACAGGAATAATTACAATTGTCTTCACACAAGTCACATGATTTAGTGAGTAAGTTAGTCTGATTAAGAATGCATGCTCTTTTCTCAACTTAAGCTCTACCTACCTATCCCTAACAACGTTCCTACTCATGCGATCCAATCTTAAAACTCTACGAATGCGTATCGGACACTGTTTCTATACGGTGCCTAGCTCAAATCTAAGAATTTCATTCCCTTTCTACTTTACAGAATTCCTGTCTACGTTACTTTGCAAACGTACTGAACTTAACCCTAACTACATTCCAGGAACTTTTATGCTAATGCGTTCTCTACTCGGCTGTTACTAATGACTTTGCTTAACATGACTCGCTAATGATCTTTTTTCCCGGACAAAGCTTTTCACTCAGCTTATTACATTATACTTGATTTAATATACAGAAATTATCTATTACTTCTTTAGCTTATTATCATTACTTCATGTATATATTTATATCTTCCTGTAAATAATTACAGTATATCACACCCTCCTTGAATGTAAATTAAGTTTTCTTTTATACACAGTGTGCGGAGGAAAGTGGAAGTTGTTTTATTTCATTTCATTTTGCATTTAAAGACTGCAGCGTTCAGCATTCGTAGGAATTAATCACAAAAGTTGTAGAGCAATTCACTGGAAATTTGTTAAGCATTCTCTTGATTTAAAGCCATATTTGGAATAATCGATACAACCGTTCAAAATAAGATAAGAAACACTGTAATTTTGAAGGTGTTTGGGAGAGGATAGTGTCTAAAGGAATGCAAAAGAAAATAAAGTCTACAGGGATAATATTTCTCTTTAGAGCTAAAGATTGTATCAACAGCTGTATCAAATGAATAAGAAATGAATGTAGGTATACGAGACGAACCTTAAACCTCGTGAACAAAGGAGACCAACGATAAAAATGTTTAAGGTTAGCAAGATGCGGGAGCCCTAAAAAGCGATGACAGTGATATATTAATTGAAGGGCTTGGAGGAGTAAGCTCACACGTCACTGTTGCAAACAAAATTCTTTTTTGTGTGCTACATATGTAAAACATCCCGGATCACTGCTTGTAACCATTTCAGAGTTGCCTAAATTGAAATATGTCATCTAAAACTACAGAATCAAACACTGTATCACTTCTTGGTAAAATTAGGACCTACGATACCATTAGTTCATAGCTAAACATGAAAGATGCTGTCAAGTTTTCTCTAGAACACAAACAAATAATTTAATGTCTTCCTGACAAGATACCTACCTTGTCAGGAAAGGAAGAAGAGCGCTTACATGGATGTCTGGATTTCGGAGCAGGAAATAATGTTTAATTAACAAGTCTATGTTGTTTTTGTGTTTGATTAAATCTTCAAAAGTTTCCACGATTTTAGTTTATGTATGTACTTTTACACAAGTATGAGCTTTTTGTAATTGAGCTATTTATATTTCTTGCATTACTAATTAAAATTTCTTGCGCGGAGTTTAATGCCTCTGATACATTTACTTCACGTAATGTACTTTTATTATTTGTCAAATCTAGTTTATATTTGATAGTAAAAACATGAACATTCAACGTGGATGTTAAACGATACTGTTCGCGTCGTTTGAATGCTCTGCATGGCCAACACATCTCGTCTCTACGACTTGCGAGAGATCGTATAATTTCTTTCCTGTACAACAAGCATCGGGCAACAATGTCAGAAAGCGCCTATCTCTGAATCTGTCTGTTTCTAAAAATCTTTCTTACATGCCTTGCTATTGATTACTAGTGGTTACCATTTACAAATTTAATGAGTTTACATTAATTTGAAATTAATATGTTAATGTAGTCTTTTTTAGCCGGATGATCATTGGTTTATAATACTGTACTGTTATGACGTATTATTGTCCAATTGCATGTGCCTAAAACATGCAATCTGTGTGCATCATTAGGCGCTTAAACACTACTTATCTAAAATTTGTACATATTATAAAAAACACACAACATTTTAAGCAAATATACAATGAAATAATTCATAAACACATCCACTAGAATAGAAACCTAGAAAATACATGTATTCTAAATTTAATTCTTTCATATTTATGACACTTTAAAACGATTTAAAATCAAAATTACTTGATTTTTCTCTGGCATGCAGATTGAAAGGAACTTCTGCCTCAATTTCCAATGAAGAATCCCAATGGAAGAACAAAAGAAAATATTGATATTCTTTTTCTTTTGAAGTTTTCTCGAGCTATTCAGGACATTTTTACAGAAAATGTGTTGCATCCGGTAAAGAATGTTCAGGAAAACATACGAGGTTGAGGAGTTATAGAAAGTTCTCAGTACTCAAGGCGATATTTTGGGTATCACTTTCTCTTCTACGTATAGTAAGTAGGGGAAGTATTGCATTCCACCCAAAAGTTAGATATCGAGATTTCACCGGAAATACATGTTTTGAGGCCTCCTGAATCCAAACAAAAGCATTTTTAGAAAAAGTTCCGTGGTGTGTCTGTGTGGACGTGTATCTGTTAACAGTACAACTCAAAAATGAAAAGTCGGATAAACACCAAATTTGGTATTTAGATTCCGTATCTTTCAGAGATGCGACACGAAGATTTTCAAGAAAATCCCCGCACCCCAGACTACCTTTTACATGGAAGATTTTTTAAAACTTTTGATTTTTTCAAAAATGGCTCTAACGACTTTGATTAAAATATCATATGTTTAAGATACTTTCATGGAAAATGAAATGTATATCTTTAATTTTCTGGGAATGTCCCCAAAAGTCCTCTTCATTTTGAATGAATTTTGCATAACTGTTGAACCATAAGAGATAGATAAAATTTTACTACATAAAAATGTGGATCTCGTTAAAACACACAATTTATGTCATTATACATTCTTTTTTGTCGAGTGAACCATTTCCAAGATATTCCTTGTTATTTGTTTGAATTTTTCAGTACCTATACTGTTTCTCAAATGGGAATTCTTTATTCGTTTTTTTTATGTCCTGGACATGCAAAGAGAATGGAGTGCTCTACATAGCAACCAGCTCTTAAATGATTTGACTACCGCTTAAAGCCTACCATATTCCCCTTGCACCTACAAGAAAATTAGCAATAAGTTAGTTTCTGCAAATTTTTATATCGATTAACATGAAGTAGATGGAGAATAAGCGTTTGTAAAAATAGTTTGTACAACAGTAGAGAAAGACATGCGAGTGTGACACATCAGATTTGTTGTTCCCTCCTTTTTTTCGGAATTAACAAAGAGAATATTGTCTATACATTTTATATTAGTATTATGTCTATACCATATTTTCAAGCGTACTTATCTAAGGTGCTACATTCAGGTTGTTATGGAGATCATATATAAATTAAGTAATATTAAAAGAAAATCAAAATACAATTTTTATATGTTTGAATATACAACGAAGAACTAAATGGATTGTTTGGATTTGGTTTTACTATCATGCTATTTCAAATACATTAAACAAAGTATTCTGAAATCCTTAAACGAGCAATTTATTTATTTCTTGATAAAAACACCTCTGCAAAGGTGTTTCCGCATGTATTTCTATAAGCATATCGTTCCAAAATGTAATTTTTGTCACTTTAATGTTGTTCTTTGCAGAAGAAACGTATGAGTATTTTTCTAAACGAAATATGGCTTACAGCTTTCTTAATCTCTAAAAATGGAATGTGTATGAAAATCTGAATTGGGAAAAGTGATTATAAAGTTTTGGTTCTGCTGCAAAATAAAATACAGATATTAAATAACGACCGGCAAAGCTGTTTATGCTTTATTATGACAAAGTAATGTTTATGGTTTTCTTTGAATTTTCACCAAAATTCGGCAAATTTTACCAGTGCTTCCTGCCTTACATTGACATTAAATAGCTTTACATCATAATAGATAATTAGTGAAAGCATTTATAAAACTTCATTCAGAAAGCTTATTTAAATACAACTGTTGAGTAGTCTCTTCTCTTTTGGCGTCCTGGAGGACAGCAGTGCATGATGACTTTGGTGGTGCAATAATTATCCAACATTGCGACGTCGTGCTGATCCGGCTCCAACAGCCCCCGTTTGGGGTTCGCATTATCCATGTGTGGGAGTGCTTTTAAATATACCAGCTGCCGAATTCCAATGACGTCTTTTTGCACAGAATACACGCATTTTACGACTTCCAGTGAAGGGCTGATGCTGCTTATCCTAAATACCAGCGTGGAGACGGAGATTTTCAGAAGAAACACAAAGTAAACAAAATGTTCCTGTATGATCCAGATGCTTCTAATTCAAACGAGGCGACATGGTTCTTCCGAGTGTGGGATCACGAGAATCCGCTCCACATTTTTGTAATTCCAAAGCTGCCAAGCACTGAACACACGGCAATGATTTATGGGTGACAATCCACGCATTTAACAATGCAAATACGTGGAACTTCAACTTATGATATTCTACACGTGACTATATATAGCATTTTTTGCTGATATACATTATATAATTCCAGTAATAATCAATGTAATAGAATAGCAAAATAACCAGCACTTCAAGAAATATTTTATATGTTGCATTCGGATTACTTTCCCTACCCACTATCGTTATTTTGATACATTTCCTGAAATATAATCTTACAAAAGGATTTCTCTACCACCTACCTAATAGGTACAGAAGGAATTGCATTCCACCGAAAAAAAATCCGATGTGTTACACTCACAAGACTTTCTCTACTCTTGTACAAACTATTGTTACAAACGCTTGTTCTCCATCTACTTCATGTTAATCGAGATAAACATTTGCAGACTCTCATCTTATTGCTAATTTTCTTGTAGATGTAAGGGGAATATATATTTACAAGGGCAATATAGAAATACAGTAGCCTTTAAGCACATACATATCTCTTAATAGCTGGTTGCTAGGTGCAGCACCATTCCCTTTGCCACAGATTAATACTCTTTGCATATCCAAGACAAAAAAATGAATAACGAATTCCCATTTGAGAAAATAAGTATTGAAAAATTTAAGGGAATAACAAGCAATATCTCCAAAATGGTTCACTCAACAAAAAAATGTATATGACATAAATTGTGTATTTTAACGCGATCTACATCTTTTGTGTAGTAAAGTTTTGTCTATCTCTTATGGTTTTATCAGTTATGCAAAAGTCGTTCACAATGAAGAACACTTTTAGAGACATTCCCAGAAAATTCCAAGATATACATTTTATTTGTCATGAAAATAGCTTAAACATATAATATTTTAATGAAAATCGTTACAGCCATTTTTGAGGAAATTAAAATTTTCAAAAAATCTTCCATTTAAAGGGTCATCGGGAGTGGGGGGATTTTCTTGAAAACGTTCGTGTCGCATCTCTGGAAGATACCGCTACCTAAATACCAAGTTTGATGTTTATCCGACTGTTCGTTTCTGAATTATGCTGTTCACAGACAGATACAGAGACAGATAGACATACACACAGACACACACACGGACATGTTTCCAAAAATGCTTTTTATGGATTCAGGGGGTTTCAAAATATGTATTTTCGGTGAAATCTCGGTATCGAATTTTTGGGTGGAATAAAATACTTCCCCTACTTACTATACGTAGTAGAGAAAGTAATTAGACATTAGAAAAAGTCTCTGTTTCGAAAAGTCGAATAACACCAAACTTGGTATTTGGGTTCAAAATCTACAAAAAATACGACAGGAAGATTTTCAAGAAAATCTCGCACCCTAAACTACCCTTTACATGAAACATTTTTCTAATTCTTGAATATATTAAAGATATTTACAGAACAATAAAATGTATAGTTTGACTTTTCTGGGAATAGCTTGTGAAGTCATCTTTATTCGGAAGGAAATTTACATAATCTTGTATAACTGGTAAACGATAAGCGATAGGCGAAAGCGTACCACACAAAAAATGTAATTCTCAAAACACGCAATTTATTTCAAATAACATTCTTAGTGGCATCGGTCATTTCCGAGATATCCGTTATTAACGGTTCGATTTGTTTATTACTTTGTGAACGTTTTTAATTCCCGTCGATTTTTGGTTGTTTTTGGCGATTGCATGGAGATAGTATGGAATTTTAGGGCCAGACATAACGTCCAGTTCGGAAACATTTGACTATCGCTGTTCTCTTTGTATTCTAAAGAAATGTATAATGCATCTATTTCCGTAAAGATTTAATTATATTAAAATGAAGTAGATAGAAAAATTAATTTTCGTAAGAATAATTTCTATATCCACTAATCAAGGATAGAGGATGGAGAAAGTTATATGAATGTAACACACAAGGTTTTTACTTTCTGTACCACCTACATTGTAGCTAGAGAATATATTGCTTTCCACCTTAAAATTCAATACCGAGATTTCACCGGGAAAACCTATCCCCCTGAATAAAAAAATAACAAAAAAAATTAGAAAAAGGCACGCGCGTTTGTGTGTGTGCGCGCGCCGACGCGTGTCTGTCTTTAAACAACATAACTCAAAAACGAATTAGGTCAGTACTTCCAAAAATGCGACACGAAGATTTTCAAGAAAATCCCCACCCCAAACTATCCCTTACATGGAAAATTTTTCGAAACTTTTTATTTCTAAAAAATAAATAATGATTTTGAATAAAGTAACACATATTAAAGATATTTACATTACAAATAAAATGTATATCTTGAATTTTTTGGGAATAACCTGTGAAGTCCACTTCATTCGGAAGGAAGTTTGTATAATCTTAACTGGTAAACGTTTAAGCGATAGACGAAAACGTACTACACAAAAAAAATTAGATATCTTTAAAACAAGCAATTTATTTTAAACAATTTTTTGTGGCATAAGCCATTTCTGAGATATCCGTTATTAATGGTTCGAATTGTTAATTTCTTGGTCATTCTCTTAAAGTCCTGCCAACATTCAGTTGTTTCTCGCGATTTCACGCAAACAGCATGGCATTTTAAGGTCAGCGTATAGCGTCCAGTTCTTAAACATTTGACCATCGCTATTCCGTATTAAAATGAAGTGGATAGGAAAATAAACTTTTACAAGAAAAATTTGTATACCCACTAATAAGCGATAGAGTAGAGAAAGTCATGTGAATGTAACATCAGAATTTTTTTCTATTTCCTTCATCTTAATTGACACAAACGCTTACAGATATAGTTTCATTACACACACGTTTACAATGTTAGCACAATGGGGAATTCACAGGAGCATGAAACACACCAAAACTTTAAAAAAAAGGGGTCGCTTTATGCTGGCTCTGAAATTTCAAACTCTTTCCACGATATCGTGAGTCAATGGTGAGGCACTTCAAAAAAGTATAAAATATTGAAAACTTCAAACCGGTTGCCATGCAATTCTCGGATATGGTTACAGCCATACAGATAATTGATATAAGTTGCGCATTTTGACGAGATCTACATTTTCTGTATGGTAGGTAAGTTTTTGACGTATCTCTTATAGTTTACCAGTTAAACAAAATTATGTAACATTTATCCAGAATGAAGAGGACTTCGCCGTTTATTCACAGGAAATTCAATACCATACACTTTATTAGTGCAAATATTCTAAACACATGACATTTTAATAAACATGGGAGAAAAAACAAAACAAAATCTTACCATGTAAGGGGTAATTTGGAGTGGGGGGATTTTCTTGAGAACCTTCGTGTCGCATTCTTTTTGGAAGACGCCGAACTTAAAAGCGAAAAGTCAATTAAATATCTAACTTGGCATTCAGTTTTATACTTGCTTCAAGCGGCAAGTCACTCTTCCTTTCTTCTCGTGCTCATGCAAAGAGCACGGTAGTTCAAAAACATTACATAGCAATCCGCTGTTTAATGATCTATCACTTTAGCCTATTGTATTTTTCTTGCACTTAGGTACAAGAAAATGTGTAATTGTGTAATGTAATTTTATTTCGATCAACAAGAACTAGATAGAGGTTTATAGTAAGAACAGTTTATAGAAGAATAAGTGGAAGTAATGCGAATGCACTACACGCCTGTGTGCGTGTTTATGGACAGCATAGCTCAAAAACATAGTTCGGTGCTCGATGTTCGATGCGATGCACAAAAACATTTTTGATAGTTCTAAAAATACCAAACTTAGCATTTAAGTTCAGTTCCTTTCAAAAATGCGACACGAAGATTTTCAAAAATATTCCCCCAACCAAAACTACCCTTTACATAGAAAATATTTGTATTTTTATTTTTTCAAAAATGGCTATAACGATTTTAATTATAGCCTACATTTGAGATATTTGCATGACAAATAAAATTTCTGGGGATAGCCTATTAAATCCTTTTCATTCGGAAGGAAATATGTATAATTGTGTAACCTAAAATAGATCTACAAAAAAAATTTAGATCTCTTTAAAATACAAGTTATTTCAAATAACCGTTTTGTGGCATCAACCTTTCCGAGATAACCGTTATTATTTCATATTTTCAACATTTTGTCGTTATGTTCTCTACCACTTACTTTTGAAAAAAATACTATCTGTATGTTTAAGATATATTCAAAAATGTATACCTTGAATTTTATGGGAATAGCCCCTGTGTAGTAGTCTTCATTCTGAATGAATTTTTGTATAATTGTTAAACCGTGACCGTAATATATAACCATACAAAAAAATGTATATCTCGTTAAAACACACAATTTATGCCAATAACATTTTTTGTGGTGTTAACCATTTCCGGGATATTCTCCGGTTTGGCTTGAGTTTTCAAATACTTAATACTTCTTTCAGTAGTAAGTCGCTATTCTTTTTACTCGCTTTAGCCCATTGTATTCTTCTCATACTTACCACGAAATGTGTAATAATGTTTATCTCGATTGAAAAGTAGACATTGTAGAAATTGTTTGTAAAAGAGTCAGTTATATGGATATAACATCAGATTTTAGGAAAAGGTCCGCGCGCGCGCGTGTGTATAACCGATAAACTATGAGATAGACAACAACTTACAGTGCGATTTTTCCCTCCTGGCTCTACTCAGCTGGATGCGCAGTAATTGGACGAACCCATTGCCTCCCGGGAGGGGTTTTGGGTTAGTTGCAGAACAGCCGCGTACCTTAGGCATTCCTGTTACATCGAGCTAGGGAAATACTACCGGTCTTTCCTCCCCCTCCCCGCAACCAACCTTCTCGTTTGCATCTCTGCAGGGTCAGGTCGAAAGAATCGTGCTAAACTACATAAAGAATGTAATTCTCTTTAAAACACACGATATTTCAACTAACTGCTTTTGAGGCATCAGCATTTCCGGGATATCGCTTATTATTGGTTTGACTTTTTCAATACTTTGTCGTTTCTTTAAACTGCTGTAGCTATTCAATTGTTTCTCGCGATGCCATGGAAAGAGTATGGAATTTCAAAGCCGTTATATAGCGCTCAGTGTTTATTATCGCTGTTTTCTGTATACCTATAACAAGTGTTTAATAGAATTATTTTTGCAAATATTTATATGAAATAAAGTAGATAGAAGAATAATCTTTTGCTAGAATAGTTTGTTGAGAAAGTCATGTGAATAAAATAAGACTCAGATATTTTCAAGTAGTAAATCACTATTCTTTTTTTTTTTCTTGGTCACAAATAGAACATAGAATGTCAAAGCCATTACTTAACGACCGGCTCTTTAAAATTCTGCCTATCGCTTTAGCTTACTGTATTCTTCAAACACCTACAACGAAATAGACAAATGAGTAGTGAAGGTTTATCTGTATTAACAAGAAGTAGATAGAAGAATAAACATTTGTAAGAATGTTTTGTATAAAAGTGAGCAGAGAAAGTCATGTGAATGCAATACATAGAAATTTTACATTTTATTGAACAGATACCCTCCGCTATATAAGGATTCCTATCACCTACCTTATTTTTTAGGGGAGTGGGTAGTTTGAGCATTATATGAACATGCAGCTAACCCAAAAATCTGTGGATTTCCTTGGCTGTAATTTACAGATCAATGTAAAAAAATATTGTATAATATGTATGTATATATAAAATTTAAAGATACACATAATATGTAATTTTTATAATCCTACGGTTTGCAGTTTGTATGAAAAAAATTGTTAACTTCAAAAAAAAGTGTTAAATAAATGATAAAAGTATCACATCTTTAGGTTCCCTTTTCTCCCAAATAAGTAGCAGCAGAGAGCTAAAATGTTTACTACTTATGAAGACATCCTGCCTCATATCACTGAACTAGGAGAATTAATCTACCAATAACATTTCTGGTTGTAAATGTTTTTTGTCTGTAAAGAAGGTGAAACAAAATTTATATCGAAATTTTTGAAGCAATATTCCTCAAATTTTTAAAAGGTATTAAAACTTAAAACATAATTCTAGTTCAGTGTATGTAATAGAATATTTCACATAAGTATGCATAATATGAGCTTTGTAGCTTTTATAGTTTTTGAGAAAAAGGAATATATGTTTTGAAAAATGTATTTTTGAGATAATCGCGTTGAAAATTAACTTCAGTTATGACTCACGTTAGTGCATTTTAGGGGAGCAGTCATCATTAGGTGCATCTGTTGCCTCCTTATTTGCAGTTCTACTGTTTTGACCCGGGACTCCTTAGAGAAGCTTGTGATGCCTTTTCAGCAGCTAGTATGCATTGTTGATCAATGCTCTCCATCGCACTTTTTGTGTTGCTGCCAACATTCATGCCCATTTCATGCACCTAATACCTCATATCTGCCTTTGGCTCCTTCATTAAATGTCAAAACTCTTTCATGAACCCCTATATTTAAAACAGAGTACACCACAAAAAAGTATTTTGACAGTACAACTGTTGAAACTCTCATTCACATTTTGTGTAAAGCCATGAAGACATTTTCACAATAAATCTTCCTTTGATAAATCCTTATAGATTGGTTTGATTGCTACTGTAACAGCACATGGCAGAGAATGTTTATGTTTATATGTAGTATCAGATACCATTGCTTTCTGGTACCCACATCATGAATCAGGCCCTTTTGAGCAAAGGTGGTGGTGTGGCTGTGAATCTGTTGAAGCTTTATGTAGAAATGATGCCCAAACTGCTAGTTTCATGGAGTTCAAGTCACCAGAACTTCTTATAATTCTAATCCATAATAGATTTGTAATAAATCAATTTCTTCATCTGTCAAACATCCTGGCCCTCCTAGTGGTTTACCGTCATTCAGTATTTTACCTTCTATGTCATTTTTCAATTTCCTCAGTCTAGTATCTAAGCGTTTCTGCACATAGCCAAAACATTCCAGCTTTCTATATTTACATCTCCGCAAAGCTTTGCTTCACACACAAACTTGTATGCTTTGGAATCGCCATCCCCAAGATAATTTTTATATCACACACCATATTCGTGCACAGATAGATTGAAGATCTTTCTTGCTCCTGAAGCATCTATACCCTCATTTGATCCTTTAGTTTTTCAAGCACTTATGGTCTTCACTATTTAATTTGCAGCCTCTACAACCTCCACATCCAGAACTTTACCAACATCAATAGATGTAGTAGCCACTACTCCATGATGTGATCTGAAATCTCTTTTTTTTGCCAGATACCATCAACTGCCACTGTAATATTTTTGTCACCATAATTTTCTGCAATTGCTTCAGTAGCTGTAGCTCTCATTGAGGCTTTACTAACTTCAAGAATATGTCTTTCCAAAAGTTCATAACAATTTGAAAATGTTGTTGATGGGTAGGAAGATCCATCATTCCACATCAAGTTTCAGACTGTCCCTTGCCAATACATCTCATTTCATAAACCAATCGTACGTTTATGCCATAATACCTATGCTTGGTAATTTCAGATGTTTTAGTGTTATTTGCATAGCTGCAGTTTTGCACTTAATAATTAATTTACTGGCTAATCCTAATGTAACACTTTTGTATTCAAATATATATAAAGCATCCATGCCTTTACTTATCTTGAATCTTGTGTTAAAACAAATGAATTTAGATAAAATATTTATATCAATAATTATATTGCCACTGTCATTTCCTTGGCGTATGCCGCTTGCTCCAGGAACATCATTTACATTATCTATATCTACACTATTCACATCACTAATATTTAGATTATTCTTTGGACTGACATCACTCTTTCTGTTATTATCTAGCTTTCTGGCTGAGCAACTAACCCTATTTTCCATCACATGGCAGCTGCAATACTGTCAGTATCGCATTCATTTTCCTGGGCGTTATTATACCTGTTGCCACGAAATTTTCTTTTCTTGAACACCCTGGGTTTTCTCTCAGCATTTTGTTAGCTTTTACAATCATTAAGAATGAAGCACCATCACAAAATATATCAACTCACAATCAAAACAACCTTTCTCCACATGTAAACAACCCCACAATGAAAACAAAAGAACAGCAGCATATCTAACAGTGTAGCCAACAACCCTGTGCTATAGAGAATAACAAAATTTACCGCACAAAATTATGTTAAAAAAATACTCAAGATATTAAAAGTTTCAGCAAAAACGGGCGTGGCACTAACTTTTAAGAGATACACAGACAATTTAAATGTTTTGTTTAATGCGTTAAGTGTTTTAAATGACCAATAAACCACATATATTCTGAATCAGAAAGAATCAGAACTGTTTTATTGGTATGACATATCGGACAACGAATGAATGAGATGTGTGAAATGATGCTAAAATGAGCCCGGAGCCCATAGAGCTTAAAGTCACACGACATTCGTCTACTCAGGATAAGGGAAAACCCAGAAAAAAGAAACCTTATCCGAACAACTCACCTTGACCGAGATTCAAACTCGTGATCTCTTGAGTGCGAGGCATACACGCTACCCCCACACCACAGAGGCAGGTTCATTGTGAATTTGAACTGAAACTGTTTTTAAAATGTTCTGGTAAATTAGCGTAATTTCAGCTATTTAATGCAATAATATATTGATTAAAACGTCCTTCAAACCAGTACTTAGATTTGAAGCAACTGATTTTTGTTGACAATTTGTGATTATAGTTGTATATTTCAGTAAACATATGGTATTAGTTACTTTATTACTGTGAATATTTAAAACTCTGATTTATCCTTAATTATTCTCAAATATAAACGTTTCTCGATAAGAAAACCATAAAAAAGGAAACAACGAACAAAGGATAGGAACTGTAGCGGGGATGAGAACTACAGAACCTCCAAGGAGTCAGTAGATAGAAAAATCGGAAACCACACGTGAAATTATGCTAAAGAAAATTTAACAATAATTTCAGTATTTACGCCTACAAAATACTGCATGTAATAAAACGGATGTTAAACACTGACACGTCCACAAAGTGAACGACAATCCCACTACAATTGATATGTTAATATTGCAATGTCGAAATTCGAGATACAACCTTAGATCAACATTTTAAATACATTTTATTACACATAATTCTAGACAGATTGTTGTACCATATTTTGGGATAACTTGTTGATACATGCCTCAGTTGCGTAGTTACTTTTCTATACCATAAATTTCTTTCTCTTGGTGTAATCATAAGATGGATTATCAGAATCATGAAATAGGTGCCTTCTACAATTTGGGAACACGTAGTTCAATGTCATACCGGACAATAGCCTTAGTTGTATAGTCGCCTTTCAGTACCACCTGATTAAGAAACACTGTGATAAATGGCCTTCCTCGTCTATTTTGATTTCTATTAATTTAAGTGTTATTTTTAAGCTCAACCTTCGACCGAGGGGAAAAAACTTCCGTAATTTGGCCGGAATCAGAATTGAAGCCGTAATTTTCCGAACGCGAGCCACTGATGCCAATGCCTGAGCCAATTGGCTCGTTGATGATATCCATTTGAATATATACAAGAGAAAAGAATATATCTTACAAAAATTCAATACATGCATATGACGGTAAAGAAGTACAATGGATGTAACTGGGTAGTTAGCTACAAGTGTGTATAGGGTTGAGAATCATTTCTCATAAGATGGTTAAGAAGTAGGGGGAGAAATTTTGGGATTCTTGAAGATGAAAGTGACTGATCCTTTATCAGTTATTTCCTACATGATACACATTCTCTTGTTCTTCATCGTCATCACATCATCATCATCAACCAGAAAAATCTTACTCCTCGCTTTTAGAAAAGAGAAAGAAAAGCTGTCTATTAATAACAGTAATAATAATAATAATATTTATTATTATTCATTATTTTGCTTTTCAAACATTCCAATATTTATTATTATTATTATTTTATTATTATCACCTTCACTGTTATTAACTATATTTTTTTTGTAAAAAATTCCAATCATTATTATTATTATTATTATTACTATTATTCACTACTCTGGTTTTCCAAACATTCCAAATATTATGATTATTACTACCATTCACTACTGTGATTTCCAAACACTGCAAGCACTACCACTATCTACTGTTTTTTCAAACGTTCCAAACATTGTTATTATTAATATTATTGTTTTTTTCAAACATTCCAATTATTATATTTATTATTATTATTATTATTATTATTATTATTATTATTATTATTATCATCATCAACTATATATTTATCGAAAGCATTTCAAATATGCGCTGCATCCCCGTAACAAGTATTTCAGCAATCTCATATCCAACTGCCATTAAATCCTTAGCAGCAATCATTTAAAAAGTCATATCTAGTAGTTTAGATGTAGTTACAAACCTGAGGGTATCAAATGCTGTAAACATACATTTCTCCCTTGCCGCCCGAAGTTGGGACTTTGTAAACTTTATTATGTCACCTGCAGCCGGTAGCGGGGAGGAAACTGTTGATGTCATTATGCCTGATCCGTGAAATTGTCCATAATTTCATTTTAGTTACCCCCCATATAAGCGTTAGGTCAACCAAGCGTCAACGCAGGCCATTTTATTTGCCTGCCAATATTCTTTGGTCTTGTTGGAACTGTTTCATAACATAGAGTGCACTTGTACAAGAATCAAATAATAATCTGAAGTTTTTAATACACAATTTTTGTTTCATGGTGATAGATTGTTGTAGGTTATACAAACGACCTTGCTGCTAATGCAGCTATACAATCCCATTAGTTTCGAACTTTCCATTAATAGTACTAACTTGTCATTGATGAACTATTCAGCCTAAGCGTGTTCTGATTACGGTTAAAAATACTGCTGTTTTATTATTTCCTTCTGTTTAGGTGTATAAAATTGATGTCTGTATTAAACAGTATTAGTGGTGCGAGAATTAGAAAACGCTGGCATGTATCCTTCTATGTCACACATTAAAGGTACAATAAGTAAATGTATATGTATAATTAGAAGGTAATATTGTTTTCCTGAACAAGTAAAAACTTAAAAGAAAACAATAAGTATGATTGTTTTAATACAAAGATTGAAAGTAACCTTTTGATTTCTAGCAGGTATATTTGCGAAATGTACTAAAGACGGAGTTGAGGAAAGCTATGAAGAAAGTAATCCTTTTCCTTTTATCGTGAACGTCATATTCTGTTTTTAAGTGTAACAATATAGTTTTCTGTACTTCTGTGTTAATATACTGTAACGTTACCCTTTCGGCCGCTTGCAAAATGTCTTATGATTTTAAATAAAAATGGTTACGTTTATTTAATCACACCGGAATGTTATCCAGCAGGGCGCACTTAACCACTATCATTCAGCGCTCAAGCAACTTTGTCACCCAAAGCTACTCTTAAACCTGTGCACAATTGCGCGGGAACGGAAACGGGAAAGGAACGGCGTTTTCTGTAGTGTTTAACGCTCGTTCTTACTAGATACGGCACCACAGAGATGGACACTGGTACCGGATTTAGCGGTACTAAATGAAATGATAATGGGGAAAGCAAATTTGGGAAGGGAACGTTCCGGGCTTAAATTTAGGTACCTTCCAGCCAGTTATGGCTGAGGAAAACCTAGAAAAAAGGATTGTCTGGCGGGATCTGAACAGCAAGTTCACGAGTCCGTGCCTTAACGATCTCGGCTATCCGTGTCGACATGGCAGACTGAATACATCATGTACAGTCAATCGAGAACAGGAACAAGAAGCAACAGTTCCGCCCTCGATTCTTAGATAATTCCACGATGAATCGGGAATGGGAACCGAAAAAGAAAGAGAAAGCGAAAAACGTTATGAACAAGAAACCGATAACGAAAACGGAAAAGCATGTCGATTAGTACATCGATAACAGTTGAAAAATCGGTTTTGGGTGTTTTGACATCGTTTGTTTAAAAATCTACCAATTCCCTCTGAATGCACGCTTACTGTAAACAATTTAAAAAAGCGATGCAGTATCTGTCTATGATTCTCAAACAAAATGCCGCTATCGAATCATAAACGAAACAAAAATGGGAGCACGTACTACAGCCGCCGAGTCATCTTGGTTTTGTTTTTCCAACCCTATCAGAGAGAGCTCTATTGCGAGTCATGGCCTCCTTGAGTATCCTCTACAATGAAGACAGCTACGAAAAATTAAGATTCACATATTATAAGCAGGAACGGCAAACATGAATCTTGATCAACTTTCCCGTTTTCGTACCCGAGCTCCGGACACCTTCCCGTTTATGGAGCATGCTCACATCTGAAAACGAGTTAAACTTTTTTTCTCATTCTGGTTCTCGTTACCGTTCCCGGGCAATTGTGCACCGAGGTTTATATTTCTGCCGAACGATTTGTGAGAAAAATGAATTCAAATGTTTATACCATTTGCGAGTTCATACGGAGAAAAGAATAATTGTGCATTCTCGAACGTGTTCCATTAGATCAGAGATGGTGAAAACAGGATTCGCAGTCGCCGCTCTCTTTTTGACTAGCTGCCCATTTGCTTAACATGAATGGTGTTGCGCGTGTTGTAGATTTGGTGACTCGCGGAAGGAAGGCATTTTCTCCATCCTTGGGTTAGGTAACCTTTCACCTTTGTAAAATGTGAATATACAACACACTATAAAAACTGTTTTACACAGAGTGTATATTTTTATTACCACAACATTTACTTTGCAGCAATTCTTTCTATTTATTATGGTTTTTCAACTTTTATAAAATTCAACAAGGACGACGAGGACTTTGCGTGCTTTGACGTACCTGTGAATTCGTACTCGGTACAGAAATTCAACTGAGTGTTAAACGTAGGAAATTTCTTTGTTTTTATCTGATGCCAGAATAAATATCTGATTTACATAGACCATGCACCAAAGCAGAATTCAAACTGGAAATTTTAAACATACAAAAAAAAAAGAATAACCTGTAATATAATTTAATGAGTAAACATTTTTCTGCATTAAATATTTGTCCTTTCTTTACAATTTTCCGGTTATAAAATTTTAGTTACCTAGATGAAAATCACTTCAGCGGATATTTACTGAATATTAAAAGCATGCATTGTATTTCGTCATGCATTATCTCAACCTTAAAATATTTTAATCAATATGTTAGTTATTTTTCCACGATAGAAATTTCCATAAGTATGTTCGCCGTACATATACCCGATATAAATACAGAAAATAACATAAAAACCGGTTCGATGGCTGTATGCAAATGTAAAAGACTGTATGAGGGATAGGGTGATTTGTTGCCTGCGACGTCCCTGTCTGTAATCCAGTGACAGTTCAACCTTATTTTCTTTCGTCCTGGCTTCAATGCTTAGAAATTCCTGTACCTAACCATGGATTATATGAAGCTGTTCTAAGTAGAGAAAGTCATGTAACTGTAACAGTATTTAAAAAATAGGAGTCGAAAAATGGGAATTTAAGGTGAACTTGGTGTATAGAATTTTTAAGTCAAATGCAATTCTTTTTCTGCCTTAGATAAGTGGCAAAGAAAATAAAATAGAAAATAAAAATTTGAATAGGCAGTAAACGGTAGAAGGAACTGTCGAAAGAAACTATGTTCAAGCGAATTAGGCATCTTATTATCAGAAGTACTCGCAAACGATGGCCAGAAAATTGAAAGGAGAAAAAACAGATTTAATATAAGGCATTAATCCCACCACTTTAGAAAAGAATGTACACTCTGAGTTTGTTAGAACATTCAATTTATTATTCGCTGACGAAAAATGCTTGTACCTCTCAAGGGAGGGTGGAAAATAAGATTTTAATGAGGACGAAAATGAAAGAGCATCGTTAAAGCTTTATAGAACAGGAATAAAGGAAAGAATACTGGATACTAAAGACAATATAAGCTACCAATAAAAATACGCAAAAAATAACGATGGCTTAAGATTTTTTTAAAAACTTTTAACACAAATTTATTTTTGCAATCTATTTTAATGAATAATAGGTTCATTTAATCCTCATTGTGATTTAGAGAACCCTCATTAAAATTGTTTTGTAATTCAAGATACCGAGCTGAAAGCACACTGGACTTTCTTAATGGAAATCAGAAAACTGTGGTTACCATTTGTATTATCATAGCATTACGTTTAAGTTATCTTATACAAGTTGTATGGATACCTACGTGGAAAGAAGCAGTCTGGTTACAATATTCAGGTAAGGGGCGGGATTCGAACCAACAGAGAGTAGGTAAGATAAAAGTTACATATGCTACAAAATGATGGGCGGCGGGGTTACTACGGGAATTATAAAAAATTGACTTAAACGATATCTGGCAAAGGGGTAATGAAAATGCACACAGTGCCGTGAAAAAAGTCAAAAGACGACTATGTGATATAAACAGACAGGAAATATAATCTGAATGTAGACAAAGATCAACATTGGAGCTACAAAATGAAATAAAAACTAGGTGGGGTAAGGAAACATATATTTTGGAATTGGGTATAAAACAGAGGATGGGAATAGCATGGCTTAGATTGGGAGGGTGGAAAGCTCGCAAGATTGTTGTTGATGATGATGATGATGATGATGATGATGATGATGATGGCAGGAGGATTTGCCCATTACGCGGGGTACAAGAAGACTGGACGCATATTTTAGCAGCATGCGTTCAGACGGAGGGTATTAGGCAAAAATTATTACTGGAAGTATTTTTGACTTCCAACAGACGGAGGACAGCATACTGGGACTTGATTCTAAACAGCCAAAACTGGCCAAACTTGGGCACATACTTAATGGAAGTACGTGTACTAAGAGATAAGGTGTTTTTGCCAATTTTCCTTAAATATATGTGGTGCTTAAGCACTTGTGTGCGTAAGTGTGTGTGTGTGTGTGTGTGTGTGTGATTCAGAGTATTTTCAATTTTATATGTATATAGCGTGGTGATTATAAAAATAATTTTTTTCTGGTCGATTCTGAAGAAGTTATATTATTTTTACGTTATTAGCCCCACGTTTAGGTGCCAATTTGAAAAAGGTTTATTTTAGGAGGAGTTGTATTGTAGTTCGACTGTTGGGAAGCCAAAAACTTGATGAAGTAACTGCCCCATGTATGGTACATAGTTTCCGGTGGCGTTCGCCACAACGTTCACTTTCCGGTGGCATTCGCACCAACGTTTAGGAATCAACTTTGTATTTTAATGTTTCTTTAAATATTATATATATTTATGTTTGCCTCGGCTGCGTCAGTATTAATTTGCAGAAACATGTATCTCTTAGCAGGGGGTGATGTGGCTAAAGAATGTGGGCTTATACAAATTATAATTTTTACTTCACTCCTTTTATTAATCCTTCCCACGATTAAATAACGCTTCACTGATATAGAAAGCTGTGAGATTATTTATTAATTACTTGCACTTTTTAACACGTAAACTTTATAATATTCTCGCCGTAATTAATTTTATATGTCTCACATTGAATACGTACTGAGCGAACGCACTGCTCAGGTACGCTGCCTTCTAGCTTCTGGCGTTTATCCCTTAAATTTATAATTTTTTCTATTTCACGTCTCTGATTGATAATTTTAATCCAATAGAATACTTTTATTTAACTTTTAGCTTTTGTGGTTATTGATTGCCTATTTGTAAACTGTTTTAAAATATTACATTATTTTTCCAAGAATTACTAGTAGCATTATTAAACTTTCTAATTCATTATTGCCTCAAGGTTACCTTATTGTCGCCTCATTGTTAGCAACTTTCGGCTTCTATTATCACAGTTCTTACATTATTAAACTACGTAATTCATTCACATAACATTATTCTAAATGTACATAATAATATAAACATAATACAATGACTGTTACATACATTTTATATATTATATTATACACATATTGCTTTTAAGGCGGGCTGTTATTGTATTTTATATTATATAATCAGACTTAAATCCTTTTAGTGTTAAAAATACTGCCTCAATTCTGCAAGTCACGTATACAGACTAGGTATTTTTCTAGACAGCATGTACGGTCTTATGACCCATGCGACTGTGTTATGTAATTAATGTAATACTAAGTACTTCACACGCACACACACACACACACACACACACATTACAGGGTTGTTAATACAACTAATGGCCGGCAGAGCGCGGTAGGTTACGCGAGAATGAGACTCCGAATCAAGGGCGTAAAATGTTTACTGAACGCATTACTGAAAACAATAACAATAATAATGGAACATTAACCTGTGTTATAAGCGATAATGAAAATATTGTCCCTCAGCAGCAATACAACCTTCAAATTTTCGAAAGCGCTATTGACGGTGCCGAGTAGGGTGGCATTCGGGAGGTCTCGGGTTCAAAGCCCGTGGGCCGACCAGTCTGACTTGAGGATTTTCGTGGTTTCCCCCAGCCGCAAGGTAAATACCGGATTGTACATTTAATACCACGACCCAAAGTTCCACCTTACCTCTAAAACAATAGCAAAAATAAACAGTAGGTGATAATAGCGAATGCTGTGGCATCTATCCACAGACAATGAAAGCAGGTAGATTGGACGGTACCCTAATGACATCCTAATGCTATCTGCACGACACGAAATAGAAGATCCGGCTGCTATGCGCTAGGGTCTCTGTGAACACATAACGAACCAAGATGTCAAGGTTACAGGGACGAGACCTAGAAGGCTAACTGTCCACCTTTCTATATGAAAGCGGCAGTTAGACTGGGCGGCACCCTAATGCCATCTGTACGGCACGAAGCGGGTGGTTACAGGGATGATACCTAGAAGGCTATATGAAAGCGGCAGTTAGACTGGATGTCACCTGCATCTGCACGGCACGAAGCAGAAGACCCAGTTGCTATGCGCTAGGGTCTCTGTGGACACGTGACGAAGCAAGATGGCATGGTTACAGGGATGAGACCTAGAAGGCTAACTGTCCGCCTTTCTATATGAAAGTGGCAGTTAGACTGGACGGCAGCCTAATTCCATCTGCACGGTACGAAGCAGAAGATCCAGTTGCTATGCAATAGGGTCTCTGTGGACACGTGAGGAAGCAAGATGGCATGGTTACAGGGATGAGACATAGAAGACTAACTGTCCTCCTTTCTATATGAGGGCACAAACGCATATGGTAAGAAGCAGAAGATCCAGTTGCTATGCGCTAGGGTCTTTGTGGACACGACGAAGCGGGTGGTTCCGGGATGAGACCTAGAAGGTTAACTGTCCGCCACACATCGATCTAAGAGTTATCCACTAACAGATCCGCTGCGATATGACCCTGTAGTTAAAGTTAAAATAAATAGAGTAATAATAATAATAATAATAATAATAATAATAGCTATTGACGGTGTAAGATACAGAAGAGACATTTTGCAGTCTTTCTTCTAACAACTGGCAGACCTTGAATGTCAGCAGTCATTCTTTTAGCAGGACTCAACTACTACACACACCGCTTATGAAACACTTTGGTTGCGGAGATTTTTGAGGACAGAATTAGCAGCTGCTTTGTGGTCCGCTCGTAGTCCTGATTTGACTGACGCCTTGTGGAGGGTGGGGGGACTTGAAGAACAACGTATATCAGAACAATCTCCATACAATTGAGGATCTAAAAGAAAATATCACACAACAAATTGCTGCAATTACGCCTCAGGAGCTAATGGAAATGAATGGAATTTCATATGCAGATGTCATCGATGTTTTGCTGCTGAGAGACAGCGTTTTCAACATAGCTTATAACACAGGTTAGTGTTCTATTATTATTATTATTATTATTATTATTATTATTATTATTTTCGCTAATGCGATCAGTGAACATTTTACGCCCGACGAATCGAAGTCTCTTTCTCGCTAACCCACCGCGCTCTCCTGGTCATTCGGCCGGCCAGTAGTTATAACAACCCTGTACTTATACCTGTTTACTCAGGTTTCTAGTTTAAGCATCAATTATTATTGTTCAGTGGGTTACGTTTTTATTTTCTCTGCCCCTAAAAGTTCGATATCTAGATTTCGCCAGAATAACACGTTTTTGGGACCCCCTGAATCCAAAGAAAAACCTTTTTTTAAAGATCGGTGTGTGTATGTATGTGTGTGTGAGAGAGAGAGAGAGAGAGAGAGAGAGGAGCATAATTCAAAAGCTAAAATTGGAGTTTAAGCAGCATCTGGCACAAGATTTTTTAAGAATATCCTCCTATCCGATACTACGCTTTAAATGAAAAAGCTTTCCTTTATTTTTTAATTTCTCATAAACGACTTCACCGACATTAAACGTCATTTATTTAATATATTGCCATAAGAAACAAAATGCATATTGAATAAAATGCATGTCTATTTTCTGTGAATAGCTTGTGATGTCCCCTTCACTTGATTGAACTTTGTAAATTTTGAATGACAAGGAAACCTAAAAGGAACTTCAGAAGAAATGAAGAGTTCATTAGAATACACAATTTGTGTCAAATTTTTTCACAGTGTTAGCTGTTTTCGAAATATTCCATGCTAAGCGTCATCTAACGGACGTGCTTGAACGTTTGCGATTCTTGCTTCACCCGCCCCTTTCCTCTGTCTTCATCGCAAGAGCTTGATACCTCAAATACACGGTTGAATAATGTTTCCTCGTGCATAACTAAGCACGCTATGCTTAAATTTTGATCACTCATAAGCAAAATATATCTAAGTAAGGTAACGTGGGTAGAAGAGCCACTTTTTATATGAATACAATAACGTAACTGATTATGTGAATTTGTCGTTGGAGAAAGCCGTGTAAATGTATCAACAGAATTTTTATTAATTGCTTAAATACCTTGAGGTTTAAAGAATTAAATGAGGGTTTCCGTTATTTTACCTAGGGACTGGCTAGAAAACCACCTTAGCCACTTGGGTTGGTATTACGACAGTACTGTAAACGTATTGGTATTTTTCTTTCTCCACCAATTACTTTTGGCAGACAGAGGAGGTACTGTATGCAGTGTTATGCATAGAATATAATAACAATCGATTGAACAGAGTCCAACCAGATTCCCAACTTTAGCTTTGCGGCGAATTGAATCAGCGGATGAATCCTCGAGGGATCCAGCCGAATTCCATTGTCCAACTGTGTGAGATTTTATAAGAGTAGTGGCGACTGTTTCCGGGAGACATTCTTCATAAATGAATAGTGAGAAATGCTGCTGTTATAGCAATAAGAGTTGCATCCAAGAGGTTCTAACAGGACAAGAACTTCGAACAAACATTGTGGACTGTGTCCAATTACTTTTTAACAGATGGTGTAAATACGCTGCTATTTGCTGAGATCAGATTGAGTTTGCTGATTTGAAGAATTTAGATTCCTTTATATATTTAATCAGATAGCAGAAAATGTTCATTTGTTCCATTCTATCCGGAATTTCATATTTTTCCGTCTCTAAACCAGTACGGGAAATTGAACTTTTCCTTACATACTTTCCGTATTCCAACGCCAACCTTTTAGTGTTTCCTTGAACTGTTTAATCAATAAGTTAACTGAAACATATAACTGTGTCCATGTCCAACATAATATGCAAGACAATATTTAACCAACATATAAAGTATTTCGACATAGTATTAAACAAAATATTGTACGCAACTGCAAGAAAGTGTTAGTTTTGTTTTTTCAGGCCTCGTTTCGATATTCACATCTTACTCACCTTGAAAAACTCATTTTCCTATAAAGTTACGTAAATAACCATTAAAAATTTTCTACATAAAAATGATTGGATCAACAGCAAAGGACCACTAAGAATAAAATAAGTATATAACAATAGTATACACATTGAAATACGCATATTTCAGCAACTCATAAGAACAATTAAAAGGAGACTGTGTATAAAGTTAAGAAATACATGGTTTTAAATACCCTAACCTATGGTTCAGAAATATGCGTATTGACAAAAATAGACAAGAAGAGAATTCAAGCAGCAACAGGCAGCCTCACGCTTCTGGATCATAAATGCAGTGAGGATATTAGACATTTCTAATTAATTAATTCAACCATAAAATAAAAAGAATACAGACATAAATAAAACGCAAAGAAATAGACTAAATATAAACCTACAGGAAGAACATACGGGCCGAGAGAAGGACCAGTTTTAAATTGGCAACAAAAATGTGAGAAGAGTAAGCCTGAAGACCTAGACTGTAATGTTTACGATGACGATGGTCATGACGAAAGCGACGATTATGATGTGATGTATTATCCTTTCATAATCTGAAATATTCCAGTATTCAACTTTTCCTGATGTATGCTGGTTAACAAATGCTGTGGAAACTAGCCACTGGTGCGTCAATACTGTTTTTCAGACAGCTAAACACATGCTATACAAAGAGAAGTAAAAAGAATGTATGACTAAGAATTTTGAGATAAACTATTGTCAAACGTATTTCGTAATTGCCAAAAAAAGTAAATATACTGATACAAACGTTGGTGAGACGCAAATGCCTCTGTCTATTCATTATAATATCTACTTGCAAAATTACAGCACATGCGCAATTTACCAAAGTGACGAAACAATAACACAACATAACTGTGATGCAGCAGAGATAACGGCTTAAGAAAAAATACAGACAAAAATACGGTTCACGGGATGAAGGGCAAATCAATTAAGAAAATACAAAATCTCGTTCTATGCAGCTGGAAAGAGAAGATCCAATATTTTATATGCGAGTATTAACTAGTACAATGTTTAGATAAAGCAAAACCCAACTTCTCGAATATTAATAGCGTGCCATTGGTTTTAATAGATGTAAAAATATTTAGATATATTTGAATTATTGTTGCTTTACGTTCCTGTTAAGTTTGTAAATTTAATAATAATACACTATAACATATTTATACCATTAAAATATAAAGAAGTGTTCCATTTTTCTACCATATTCATGTTACAAGAGATGACCAGAACCTTTCTTTTTTATTACTGAAGGTAACATTTAAGTGATAAATTTCATAGCTGATGATTGTTTCTTAAACAGTAAACTGTTCCTATGGAAGAACCTGAGTGTATGAAATGTGGTAAGCTACAATGAAACTTAATATACATTATAACTATTTCAAATATAAATTCATTTCCGTTTAAGAATTAAAGATACTAGATGGCTGTCCTTTGTGTTACCGTAATATAAAACGCCAAAACTTTTCTATTCAAAACCAACAGTGTCAAAAACACAGGTAGTTTAAGTGTTACATGCGCGTATTTTTGTAAGTTATTTATAGCAATTATACTATTTATATACGAATATTATTTCGTTATGATATCATTAATACTTATTTGATATTTTTTGCAATAAAAGGTCACAAATACGAGCAGAAATAACGTGTAGGCGAATTCATACAATATTCAGTGTTTTTCCTTTACTCTGAGGCCACTGCACGGTGTCTCGCTTTACATGGAACATTGCTCGAAACTTTTGATTTTCTAAAAAAGGACTAACGATTTCTATTAAAATACCATGGGTATGTTAAAGAGGTTTACATGAAAAATAGTATGTATATCTTGAATTTTCTGGGAATAGCCTATGAAGTCTCTTCATTCGGAAGGAATTTTATAGAATCTTATATAACTGGTAAACGTTAAGCGATAAACGAAAACGTACTATACAAAACACGTAGATCTCTTTAAAACACACAATTTATTTAAAAAAACTTTTTGCAGCATAAGCCATTTTCGAGATATACGTTATTAATGGTTCGATTTGTTAATACTGTCATTCCTTTCATTTCTGTCGATTTTCAGTTGTTTCATGCGATTGCATGGAAAGAGTACGGAATTTCAAGGCTAGCATATAGCGTCAAGTTTTCGAGAGTTTTTAATAATTATTGTTGCGGTTGCACCACGTTTAGGCACCAAACTTGCGGGAGATATGTTTCCAGGAGTGTTCACACCACGTACGGTACAAACTTTCCGGTGGCCTTTGCCCCACGTTTAAGAACCAACTTTTTATTTTAATGTTTATTTAAATAGTATATACTTATGTATGCCTCGGCTTCGTTAGTAGTATTTTGTAGAGCACGTATCTCTTAACAGGGTTGGTACGACTAAAGAATGAAGACTTACACAAATTATAATTGCATTGTACTTTTTACTTTCTCTACTACGTACAGTAAGTAGGGGAAGTATTGCATTCCACCCAAAAATTCGATACCGAGATTTCACCGGAAATACATGTTTTGAGACCTCCTGAATCCAAAAAAAGCATTTTTGGAAACATGTCCGTGTGTGTGTCTGTGTGTGTGTGTCTGTGTGTCTGTGTGTCTGTGAACAGCATAACTCAAAAACGAACAGTCGGATAAACACCAAACTTGGTATTTAGGTTCAGTATCTTCCAGAGATGCGACACGAAGGTTTTCAAGAAAATCCCCCACCCCAGACTACCCTTTACATGGAACATTTTTCGAAAATTTTAATTTTCTCAAAAATGGCTCTAACGATTTTGATGAAAATATCATATGTTTAAGATAATGTCATGGGAAATGAAATGTATATCTCGAATTTTCTGGGAATGTCTCCAAAAGTATTCTTCATTGTGAACGACTTTTGCATAACTGGTAAACCATAAGAGATAGACAAAATTTTACTACACAAAAAATGAAGATCGCGTTAAAATACACAATTTATGTCATATACATTTCTTTTGTTGAGTGAACCGTTTTCGAGATATTGCTTGTTATTCCCTTAAATTTTCCAATACTTATACTTTTTCTCAAATTCGTTATTCAATTTTTTATGTCCTGGATATGCAAACAGAATAGAATGCGCCACATAGCAACCAGCGCTTAAAAGATTTGACTATCGCTTATAACCTACCATGTTCCCCTTGCATCTACAAGAAAATTAGGAATAAGATTGACATCTCGATATCTCGATTAACATGAAGCATATGGAGAATAAACGTTTGTAAAAATAGTTCGTACAAGAGTAGAGAAAGTCATGTGAGTGTAGCACATCAGATTTTTTTATGTCCTGGACATGCAAAGAGAATGGAATGCGCCACATAGCAGCCAGCGTTAAAATATTTGACTATCGCTTAAAACCTACCATATTTCCCTTGCATCTACAAGAAAATTAGCAATAAGATTGACAGCTCGATATCCCGATTAACATGAGGCATATGGAGAATAAGCGTTTGTAAAAATAGATTGTACAAGAGTAGGGAAAGTCATGTGAGTGTAACACATCAGATTTTTTATTAATCCTTCACACGATTAAATAACACTTCACTGATGTATCCTACTTAGAGCTGTGAGAGTATTGTTAATTGCACTTTTAACAGGTAAACTTTATATTATTCTCACCGCAATGAATTTTCATGTCTCATACTGAACCCGTACCGAACCGAACTGCTTGGGTACGCTTTCTTGTAGCGTATACCGTTTGAATTTGTACATTTTCTCTATTCTAGTCTCTGATTGGCTAAGCCTACTCCAATAGAATACCTTTATTTAACTTTTAGCTTTTCTAGTTTTTGATTCGCTATTTATAAACTGTTTTAAATATTACATTATTATTTTCCAAGAACTATTAGTAGCCTTTTTTTAAACTTTCTAATTTATTGTTGTCGCAAGGTTACCTTATTGTTAGCAACTTTCGGCTTCTACTTTGTATTTCTGTTTGCTACGGAAAGCAGCTTGCTTCTATTCTCACAGCTCCTACATTATTAAACTACGTAATACATTCACATAACAGTTTTATACACGTACATAATAAAAGTAAACATAATACAATGACTAATATACACTTTATATATTATACACATATTGCTTTAAGGCAGGCTGTTATTAAATTTTATATTATATAATTAGACTGATATCATTTAAGTGTTAAAAATACTGCCTCAAGTTATGCTAAAGAAATTTGTAATATAGCTATGTCTGCTAAGGTTTATCTCGATTAAAATGAATTACATAGAAAAATAAACTTTCGTAAGAATAATTTGTATAGTCACTAATAAACAACAGCGGCTAGAGAAAGTCATGTGAATGTAACACACCAAAGTTTAAGCCCTGTTGTTATTCAGTTGTTTCTCGCGATTTATGAAAATAATTTGGAATTTCTAGGCCAGCATATAGCGACCGGTTTTTAAACATCTGACTATTTTTTCGGTTTCCTCTATGACCCTTATTACTTCAATTTATGCCGTCCCCACAGCTTTGGGAGGCATTCTACTGACCTTCACAGGCGAGTATGTATAGCAAGGAGGAGGTGTGTGTATCTGTTTACCTTTTCGCGCATGCACTGACATGTTGTTTTACGTGCACAGTTCTAGATTATTCACATATGAGTTTATAACTTTGAGTAACAGCTTTACTCTTCATCGCTTATAATAACCATGTTAAAATGTATGTATGTTAATGTATTTCTAAATAAAACCATGTTTTACACAATATCTGCACGAAAAATATTTTTATTAGCAACATAATGTACAATTGGAATACATTTTACTTTTTACTCTCAAAGAAGAAACATTTCCTAGACATCATTGGAATCATCTGTCCAATCTAAATATACAACTAAATAAAACACTTTATTGCACAATTTCTCCATGAAAAGCGGTAGGCCAAAGAAACGGGAAATATTTAAATGAAAGTCCATTCTATGAAGTTCATCACTCCCTGCAACATCTCGACTATAATGTTTCTTATTTCTTCACCAATTGCTGTCTTCAGTTCTTGAAAGTTTTGCGGTTTGTTTGCGTGCTTTACTGTTCAGATACCCCATAAAAATAAATCGTATGTTGTTAAGTGCAGGCCAAGGAATGTCACCATTTCTCGATGACATGATTTCTATACACATTTCGCAATTCCAATATAGAGATGTTGTTGCACCAACTGGTTGAAATCAAGTCGTTCTGTCGATATGAAAATTTCTTCTTCTCAATTGACAACGTAAAAAACTTTTGAATCATTGTGATATAACGAGCTGCATTCACAGTTTGCGCGCGACCAATGACATCCTCAAAGACAGGATGAGAGAGCACTCCATATCGGTAGCTTTTCTGAATGTAGAGGCCACTCACAAAGTTGGCGTGTTTTCCTGTACATAGTACCGAAAATTCTGCTTGTTTATGCAGCCGTAAATAAATAAATAATAAAAATAATAATAGTAATAATTTACAGATTTTTAGATAATAAGATTTTACAGCAAAACCTTGTTGCTCACCAGTCCAATTTTCCATGTTTAATAAATTGCAACAAATAGACTAAACAATAGCACGAAGCCAAACTTTCTTAAGCAATTCATGTATCAAATCGAATTTACCGTTTCTTTGCCCCATCCTTATTTTTAATGACAATATAATGTAAAACTGAAGTAAATTATATTTTTTACTCTCAAAGAGGACACATTTACTAGACATTATTTCAATAATCTGTGCAATACCTGGTTTAGCTGGCTAGGCACCTAATCGCTTAGATGCTGGAAGAACTCTTCCTCTAAACACATATGTTCCCACATTTCAAGAGCGTGTGCCCAGAGGGCGACGAGTAATTCAGTACCTAGGTGGCTTAATCAGGTATTGGACAAGAATGAGGGTTGGACGGGTTATTGAATCATGTCTAATAAATATTTGTTCTATTTGAGAGTAGAAAGTATAATGTATTTCACTTTTTCATTGTTACCATTAAAATACTTTTTTATGGAGAAATTGTGCAAAACGTTTTTATTTAGTTATATACTTAAGCATGGTTATTATAAGTGATGATGAGTCAAGCTATTGCTCAATATTTTACACTGGTGTGCAAAACCTAAGGACGAGATTGGTAAAGTAACATAACAAATGCACTACTTGGTGGAAGTAGATGAAGATGCGGGGGCATGTTGCTAGAGGTCTCCCACACGTACACAGAAAGTTGGACGTCACATGGCGTGAGTGTAGCAAGCTTATAGTGCCAAATGGGTCTGGTCCCGCAACACGGGGCAGTTGACGAAACAGGACAAGACAATTAGCGAGCTGTTACGGTGCACTGTAGTGGTGTTCGTCATTGCAACATACCTGTAGCCACCATTTGGATGACTTCACACGGGGAAGAATCATCGGGAAACTAAAAGAACGGCGAAGTGTGACGAATGTTGCTCAGGAGTTTGGAATTGCTCACATTATTGTCCTCATGTGCATGGGGAACTTTCCAAACCACAGGCACTGCTGTCCCAAGAAGAGGTGGTGATCGATCCGCTCAACTACAGCAGCAGATGACCGCTACATTGTGCAACAGGCAAGAAGGGATCCACGCCAAACAGCGGATGCAATTGCAACCACATTTAACAGGACAGCTAGGCACGCAATCTCACGATACACAGTGGCACGGCGACTACAGAGGTGGTCTCTTTGCCCGATAGCCAGTACATTGTGTTCCATTGACATTCGCACATCGGCGGCACCGTTTGCTATGGTCCCAAAAGCATCAAAATTGAACCAACAAGGAATGGGGTCGCATGCTCTTCTCGGATGAAAGCAGATTCAATCTAAGTAATGATTCTCGACTTACCCTCATCTGGCGAGAGGTGGAAACACGTAATGAACCCAGGAACATCCTTGAATATGATCGCTTTGGTGGTCCGGATGTTATGATTTGGGGAGGCATAATGTTGCATGGGCGCACCGACCTCCAAATCTTTGAACACGGTACGCTCACTGGTCAACGTTATTTGATGCTGTACTCCTTCCACATGTGCGTCTTTTCAGGGGTGCAGTCGACCCTGACTTCATATTTATGGACGACAGTGCGCGACCGCATCGAACAGCGTAGGTGGAGGATCTCTTGGAACGAGAGGATATTCGGCGAATGGACTGGTCTCCCGTTCCCCCGATTTAAATCCCATCGAACACGTGTGGAATGCTTTGGGGAAACGCATTACAGGACGTCCACATGCACCAACGACCATCCAACAGATGTCAACAGCGGTAGTGGAGGAATGGAACGCCCTACCACAAGAACTGTTTACCAAACTTGTGGCCAGCATGGAAGCACGATACCGAGCATGCATTGCTGTCCATGGTGATCATATACCCTTTTAAATACTATGTATCTGTTGCTGTAAATCTAGAGAGCCATCATATGTCGTATTGACTTTAGTGTAGCCTATGGTCTATGAATAAAAGTGGCATTTCTGTTCGTCTCATTGCATATTTCGTTTAGTTGCCTACTTTAGCATACGTAGCAGTTTCCTCTACGTATCATTCAAGTTTCATTCAGCTATGTTACTTGGCAGTGTCACAGCATGCGAAGATTACTTTCGTCCTTAGGTTTTGCATACCAGTGTATATTCATATGTGAATAATCTGGAATTGTGCACGTAATACATGACCCAATGCCTGCGCGAAAAGGCAAACAGATTCACAGACCTCCTCCTTACTACACATACTCACCTGTGAAGGCCAGTAGAATGCCTCCTATAACTGCGGGGACGGGATAAATGGAAGCGAGTGTACCAATGGCTCCTTTTTTTCCCCGGACCCGTGGGTCTACAATGAGGAGGAAGGCAGGGCATGTTATCGAGAAGTTATGTCAGGTGCAGTCTCAAAGGTTCCTTAGCTTATAACTCCTCTACAAGGTTGAGGGATGCAATGTATTTCCAGTTCTAAAGAAAATATCATTTCAACACATTTCTCTTGGACTTGATTGTAAGAAGGCAATAACAGTGAAAAAACGACAAAAGCGCTAGAAATCCAGAAAGAACTTACAGCTGCATAAGCGGGAATGTAAACTAAACTTTCGGGATTAGGGGCATTATATCACTGTAATGTAGCATGTGTTAAAACGATTTGGTTTCCGATATTCCAGATTTTCTCTAACCATTATAAGCTAATATGTATTCTTTATTTGTTATATTGAATTTATAAAGCATGATTTTTCCGTTCACTTTGCCTTAGTCATTTTTTAGAAAAATAATTTCAAGTTATACCTTTTCCTATTTGGTTACATGCAAGACGCAGTTACGACATACAGCCGTTTATACCAAAATTCTACTTCTTTCTTTATTTTTCATGAGCTTATGTGAAAAAATGTGTTGCTTCTTTTAGTTTCATAACTTTAATAAATAGCGACAATATGGGTTTCAGTCCAACTTGAGCATAAATTGATACTTCTGAAACGGTTGGTTCTGCGATAAAATTATTCTACACAAGCTGAATATTTTCACGAGTTTTAATTTTTTTTTCCTCACTAAGTTTTATCCCATATTTTATGGTTTCCCAGTTAATATAAAACTCGCCGAAAATGATGAGACCTTCAAGTCGTAATTCATAGGAAATTCAAGAATGCACACTTTATTTGTTATGTCAATACTTAAAAATATATTTTGTTTAGAATAAAATCGTTAAGAGGTGTTTTAATGAAACAAAAATAACGAAAAGAATTCCACATATAATTGCTGAAAATTTTAGAAAAGGTTCAAACGATAAGACACTTGAAATAAGTGATAAAAGTTGCCATTCTTTCCTCACCATACAGATGTATGCACGATTATTGTGACTACAGATCCTATCCCATGCAACAAAGACGCGTCCGCACTTGTAGCCTCTAAGAAAGAAGCGGCATGACACGTAATTTGTTGAAAGTTTGCGTTTATAGCCTCTTACAAAGCAGAGGCGATATAGCGCTTGTGTCCTTTCTAAATTTTGCAAGAAGTATAACTGGTAATTTAGGATGGGAGAAGTGTATGGGGTGCTTAAATGGTGTCTAACTCGGGTATTAAATTTTGTGTTTATCCCGCGCATGGTCTTTCATTTAACATGCATTTCTAGGGAATTTCGATATTGAATTGTTGGTTGTAATGGTATACTACTTCTACTATAAGTAAGTAAGTAAGTAGAGATAAAGTGATTTATTGGTCACATTCGGAAAATCTCCTACTTCCTCTTCCTACATTTTACTCTCATGAACACACACCTTGAAAACATTTAACTATCTCGAAAAAAAAGGAACGCATATTAAACATTTTGTCAGTTCTCTGTGAGCTCTTTCATATTCGAGTTAAAAGATAATATATTTCACAGAGTCCCAAAGCTTTAATAAAAATTAGTATCATGAGATTAAACGTAAATGAAAACAAGCGAAATCTTTGCATGTTTCTAGTTTTCCCAATAATGAAATGTACATGGGAAGAACAAATAAAAACACATACTTCAACGAGATTTGGGAGTAAATCCCACCCGGACCATATTTCCTGCGATTATGATGGGATATAGTAGCCTAATCGAATATTGCCCAAGAAGCGAACAATTTAGGCAGAGGAGAGAACTGCGTTTATTTTTGGGTTCAGGGAAAAGTTGTAGAGCAAGAAGAATAAAAGAAGGAGGACTGAAGAAAGTTTGGAAGATCGAGTAGGAGCGCACCAGCGAATGTACGCTATAATTCAATATTCAAGAGAAAATACGTTCCGTCTGTTAATTACGTGTATCGTAAACAGGGTTATGCTCCACTAATTTAGCATAAAAATAAGCAAAGCCAACAAATCAGGAAGAAACAAATGAGTATAAAGAAAACACGATAAACAATCTATTATGGAACAAAACTCAGCTTAAGAAATTTTGATTTAACAGCACGAGTTTCCGTTCTTTCGTAAAGAGATCTGGATTTTATTTAGGCAATGATAGCAGAATGAATTCTGCTCAAGAACACTTCTGAAAATTACGGCTCGCGTGAAATTATTCCCTCATATCGATGGTAATGGAACGGATGGTCATTGAATTCTGAGGAATACGTGAATTTCTTGTAGGATTTATGTTATCAAGTGTTCGCTCTGTGCAGTCTGCCGATGATGTGGATGCCATTAAATTGATAACAGCAGCGTTGACATCTCGAGAGAAACCAAAAGTTGAATGTAACAGCATTCTGAAATTTCTACTTTCCCATAGCCTTTTAAATATCGTATCTGAATCCCATAAAACATATATAGGCCATAATGGTAAAGGAGTGGGATTGCAGAGTAGAGAGAACTACTGAAAGCCTCGAGAACCACGTTCAGGAAGCGTGGGAGAGCACACGGAGATGACCTCACATATGTGAATCTCTCGTCGCTTCTGTCCCAAGGAAGCTTAAAGCCGTTCAGACCGGTTATTAAATGTTAAAGTGAAAGGATTTACTTTTCTCCCTCGAAATACGAGGGCTGTCCCAGAAGTACCCGACCTAACAAAGAAAACACAAAAATGCTGTGAAAAAAACTCTTTATTTCTCTACAGTCTCCTTTCAGCTCGATACCCTGTTTATACTGAGAACCATCGAGTTCTGCAAAATAGCCATCAACTCAGACTCCACTGTTGGTAAATCTTTTAGCACCAAGCTATTTCTTCAACTTTGGAAATAGCAAATAATCAGAGGGAACTAAATCTGTCAAATAGCGTGCAGGAGGAAGCAATTCGAACGTTAACTCATGGATTTTGGCCATGACGATAATGGATGTGTGAACTGGTCTTGATGAAACAAATGTTTCTTTTACACTAAATGCGGCCGTTTTTGCTTGATTTCATCATTCAAATGCTGCAATAAGTTTGCATAATACTCGCCACTGGTTGTGTTTCCTTTTTGAGGATAATAAAAGAAAATTATTCCACACACATTCCAAAAAACTGACGCCATGACCTTGCCTGCAAATGGAACTGTCTCACTTTCTTTGGAGCCGATTCTCCCCTTTCAATCCATTGCTTTGAATGTTGCTTTGTCTCAGGTGTGAAGTAATGGACCCATGTTTCATCCATGGATATGAATCGACACAAAAACTCGACTTTATTGCAGCAAAACATCGCCAAACACTCGCCTGAAACATCTTCAAGATGTTGCGTTTGTTCCATTGTAAGTAAACATAGCACCCATCTTGCGCACAGCTTTCTCATGTCAAAATTTTAGGTAAGTATGCGATGTAGAGCACTTTTTGAAATACCTACGATGTCTGCTAGCTCGCGTATTTTCAGTAGACGGTCATCCAATACCATTTTGTGGATTTTCTTCACAATTTCTGGCGTGGTCACCTCATTTGATCGACCACTGTGATGTTCGTCTTGGCAGCTCCTACGGCCTCGCTTAAACTCTGCCACCCAATATTTTACTGTTGCAAACGAAGGAGCAGGCTCCCCAGAGTAGAATCTAGCTTAGCTTTAATATTAGTTGGACTAAGACCTTTCAAATGAAAGTATTGTGTCACATAATGATGACCAGTTTTATCCATGTTTACAAATTTGCTGAGAGAGTTCAATATTAATGGCTGCCAAACAATTGCTAAACAACGTAGCATCGTCAAACTTTAAACTCAAGCGTTATAAGGTTGGTACTTTCTACCACATTCCTTTGTTTGAAAGAACAACCGCTATATATACGTCAGGTCGGGTACTTCTGGGACTGCCTCGTAACATATTTAATTTATTTCATTACTCTAAGCCCATTTTACGAATGATAGTGTGTTTTTCTTTCTTTCCTTTGTATGTATAGTGTCACAACAGCACAACACAACAACACTGTTTGGAATAATTCTGATTGATGGTTTTTATTTTCTATACTTATTACCTATAGTAAGTAGAAGAAGTATTATATTCAACCCAAAATGGGATACCGAGATATCAACAGAAAATGTGCATTTTGAGGATCTCTGAATTAAAAAAATGTTTTTAAAAGTTTCACATGTGTGTGCGCGTGCGTGCTTGCGTGGTATATCTGTGAAACTTAAGCACAAAAGGCTGGTTAAATACCAAATTCCGAATTTAAGTTCAACGTCTTCATAGGATGTGACACGAACTCCCCACCCATTCCAAACTATCCTTTACATACAGAAAGGTTCCTTAGTTTTTAATTTTTTAAAAAAATGGCTCTAAAGATTTTAATTAAAATATCACATGTTTAAAATAATTAACTGCGCAGAGCCTGTGAATCTTTTCATTCTGAATGATTTTGTATAATTGGTAAATCGTAAGACATAGACAAAACATTGCTATACAAATCTTATATCTCGTTAAAGCTTACAATTTATTTCAAATAAATTTCTGTGGCATTCTTTGTTGTTGGTTTAAACTTTGAAATACTTACACTTTCAAGTGGTAAGTCATTCGTTTTTTATTATTTCTCTACTACCTACGTACCTAAAGTAAATATAGTTTTGCTTTCCACCCAAAAATTTTATACCGAGATTTCTTCGGATATACATGTTTTGGAACTCCCTGAATAAACAAAAAATAGAAAAAGAGGTGTGTGAACAGCATAACTAAAAATGAAAAGTAGATTAAATACTAAATTTAGTATTTAAGTTCTGCATCTTCGAAGGGCGCGATACGAAATTATTCAAGAAAATCCCCCAATTCCAAACTACTCTTTACATGACAAAATCGTTATTTTTTATTTTCTCAAAAATGGCTCTAACGATTTTGATTAAAATGTATGTTTAAGATATTTGCTTGACAAATAAATGCATATTTTGAATATTCTGGGAATAACCTGTTAAGGTCCACCTCATTCTGAATGACTTTTGTACAACTGGTAAACCTCAAGAGGTTAGACAAAATATTACTACACAAAAAATGTAGATCTCTTTAAAACATACAATTTAAGTCAAATAAAAGTTTTTGTGGCGTCAACCATTTCCATGATATTCCTTGTTTTATTGGTTTGAATTTTCAGAAATCTTAAAATGCTTTTAAGTGGAAGTTGCTATTCGGTTTTGCTTGTGGTCATGCAAACAGCATGGAATTTCAAAGCCATCACATAGCGTTCGCCTTTTAAAAATCTAATTATCTGTTTAGTCTACTGTACTCTTCGTATACCTACATGTGTAACGAAAGTTTACCTGTAGTAATGTCACGAGTGGTTTCCAAATCATAGATAAATTCCCGAGTGAAGAAGTAACGCGATGCTTTATCTAGAGGATTTAGAAATCATGAGTGACATTGGTTGAAATTGTTTTACAAATAAAACGAAGAGATTTACCCCAAAATGATTGTTATAACAAAATCTTTATATTTATTTGCAATATAAGTGTTTTCAAAAACAAGTTAGGATCGCGTGGTCACTTTTTTTTTGGGATCAGCGCAACCTGATCATATAAGCATTATTTTCAGCCAATTGGCGTGGGGAACTTGCAGTAGGAATTCGATCTTCTTTTATCTACGATTGTAAGAATACTTCTGTTAAAAAAATATAAAAAAATAAAACCTATAGGTTATGACTTTCTTTACAGATAAAGGCTGAGTAGTGTTAACTTGTTTCCGTTCATTGGTTTATAATGATCATCACTTAAAAACACAATTGTCTTCATAATTTATAATTATTTTTTTAAATTTAATAGTGTATTCCTTGTACCCTTCTCTGTCTGATTTCCTCATATTGATGCTATAAAAACAATTGGGAATCTCGGCTTTAAGAAATGTATTTTAAGGAATATTATATAAAGTTAAATCCATTTGAAGACCAAGAGTTTCAAGAGGCGAGAGATGCCAGGAATGCGAAAAGAAAACTGCTCCAAAAGTTACCGGAAAAAGAAAGCTTTGTGCAGTGGTTTTAAAGTTCAAAGAATATGAAACAATGATCAATTTATGTGATGAGAATACCCCTGAAGAATTACAAATTAAGTTCTTCCTTATCGCCTAATTAATAATCTTTATATCTTCATTTGTATTTTAGCTAAATCTGGTTTCTTCCATTTTTACTTTCTCTACCATATAGTAAGTAGGGAAAGTATTGTATTCCACCCAAAAATTCGATACCGAGATTTCACCGGAAATACATGTTTTGAGATCCCCTGAATCCAAAAAAGCATTTTTGGAAACATGTCCGTGTGTGTGTGTCTGTGTCTGACTGTGAACAGCATAACTCAGAAACGAATAGTCGGATAAACACCAAACTTGGTATTTAGGTTCAGTATCTTCCAGAGATGCGACACGAAGGTTTTCAAGAAAATCCCCCCACCCCAGAGTACCCTTTACATGGAACATTTTTCGAAAATTTTAATTTTCTCAAAAATGGCTCTGACGATTTTGATTAAAATATCATATTTTTAAGATATTTTCATGACAAATAAAATGTATATCTTGAATTTTCTGGGAATGTCTCCAAAAGTATTCTTCATTGTGAACGACTTTTGCATAACTAGTAAACCATAAGAGATAGACAAACTTTTACTACACAAAAAATGTAGATCGCGTTAAAATACACAATTTATGTCATATACATTTTTTTGTTGAGTGAACCATTTTCGAGATATTGCTTGTTATTTCCTTAAATTTTTCAATACTTATTTTCTCAAATGGGAATTCGTTATTCATTTTTTTTTGTCTTGGATCTTCAAAGAGTATTAATCTGTGGCAAACAGAATGGTGCTGCACATAGCAACCAGCTATTAAGAGTAATGTCTATCCTTAAAGGCTACTGTATTTGTATATTGCCCTTGTAAATATATTTTCCCCTTACATCTACAAGAAAATTAGCAATAAGATAGAGTCTGCAAATGTTTATCTCGATTAACATGAAGTAGATGGAGAATAAGCGTTTGTAACAATAGTTTGTACAAGAGTAGAGAAAGTCATGTGAGTGTAACACATCAGATTTTTATGTTTAAACTTAGCGTATGGACTGCTGGTAGCTAGCTGAGTCAATGCAAAATGATACTCCAGTCTCTTCAGAGTATTAAAAAAAGGAGCAGCCGGAGGAGGTGATAAAGCTATTTCGATAAACGTTGAGTAGAATCATGGCCCCGGTTGATTCAAAAACAGCGTTCGCTTAAACGTGATTGGTCAGTATCTCCCATTTGCGGCATGAGTGAAATAGTCTCGATTAAAGAAACAGCTAGAAGATTAAACTTCTGTAAGAATAGTTTGTAGAAGAGCGAGTAGGACTAGTCGTACCAATGTAACACATCAGGTATTTTCTCTGCCCCCTTTTTTCTTTGTCTTCTTCTTTTGAGCTTTCTTTTAGGGGGAAATGTTGTGGAGCGTAAAAATTTCATTTAGTCTAGGAAACAGAAAGGTCATAATTTAAATTTACTTCAGTTTGAGCTATTGGCATAAAGTTGTACATTTTAGCAAGCGTTAGGTAGTATTTTACTAATATGATTGCAGATGAGGCGATGTTGTTTACCGATCAGAGAACATCTGGTTGTGACGTTGTTTGCTTTTGAAACAATATGGAAGGAGATGGCGAGTTAAGGTATTAAGCCTTGTCACAGATATCCGAGAGATTAGCGGTTCTCTCCAATATGCTCTATTTGTATGATACGAACATTAAACCTTGCGATTTCACAACGTTTTTTCCTGCATAAAATTCCTTTCTGATTTAAGTGTGCGGTAAATGTGGCATGTGATATCCCAATTTCAGTCCTTTCGTGTTCAGGTACAATCGGGAACATTTGGTGCAAAACCTTTTAAATTAATTATTTTATGTTGTACTTAAAAGCCGATTGTGTATTTGCCATCATTGGTTTAAATGGCATGTTCAGCTGTCTTCTTCCATTTCATGGATTGGGTTCTTGGTTCCGAATAGTTTACGTTCCTGGACGAAGAAATTTTCATGAAATGTGCTGTCTCCACCTCTTGGTCGTTCTATATCCACCTTTTTAATTTATAATTAATTTAATACTGCCTCTGTTGTCTATCTTGCTTATCTCTTAATCCAAAGGTGTCGCTTTCGATTATTGGCTGGAGAAAGGGAACTTTTTTAGCCGGAATTATTCCCCAACAGGTATTTTCTCCACATCTCAAAATTTGGCCAATTCGAATTCAACACAAGCTTTAATATTTGTGTTCGTCAGAGTACTAAATATATTTCCCGGGTGAGATTGTTCTGCGATAACGTGCGAGGCTTGCCTTCGGGAGGTACCGAGTATGTTTCCTGATGGGCCGACCATGGGCCTTAGGTTTTTTGCGGTTTTTCCTGATTGGTAAACGAACGCTAGAGTGGATTCTATAACGACATTTCCTGTCGTTTCCTTTCCTCATCATGTTTCAGGGTCGAAGTATCGGCGAGGGGGCGGCGGTGGAGGTGGTGTTCGCCTTGTGAAGCTATCTGTCCTGGAGTTCGGTGTGGGACCGACCCTCAGAGGCACCTCTCTGGGGGGAAGTAGGCCTGTCGGGGGCGTTCCGCAGTAGAGTGTATGCAATATTTGGAAACTAGGGACCGCGCCACCCCGGGTCTGGTCGCCCTATGGTCCTTCGTTTCACCTCTTCTTCCTTGAGGTTTCTTAAAGCACAATAGGTGATTGTGCGCTTAAATGCCGAAATACTCCTATGCTTTCCGATAACCACAACCATTACATATTTCATGTGTGAAACAAAATCGTTTAATGGTGGCGCAAGTCTCGATTATTTATTGTACACTTGTTACTTTTTATCCTTAAATAGCGTAATTAACGTCCTCCTTGGACAATATATGCGTTTGCCTCCGTTCTGGCTGTTTAATTCTCGCCCAAAGTCTGTAATCAGATACAGGTAGATGCACCAGAATACTCAGCTGCCTTTCTTCCGCTCAGATTGGAGTAATGGCAACTTGTTTACGTTTACTTTCATCACAACTTTTAGCGACAGGTTTTGCCTCTATTTCTCGGACTTGATTGTGTAAATGTTTTTCTTTCCTTACTGGAAAAAAAACCATCAACAGCACACTATAACATAATACGGCCGTAAATTGAACACACTCGGACCCTAAGGTCGCGCGATGTTTTAAATGCAGTCGCTAGAGCGATTCATGACATCACTCAAGCTGTCACGCGGTGCCTTCCCTCCCTACCCCTCTAGACTAGAAACATATTTCAGGGATATTCTCCTCAGTGGGAACAGTACTTAGCCCCTTACTTTGTGCTGTCATTTCGCAATCACGCTGTAGTTGTAGTACGAGGGTCGTCCAATAACTAAGTTTCCCTATTTTATAAAAAAACATTACACACAATTAATCACGTTGGATTAATTTTTTTTATATTGTACAATCCTTCCGTTACTTTTCTACATAGTCAACATTTTTTCCAAGCATTTTTGGGGACGTGACACAAGTTTTTCCAAGCCAGCGTTGTACCAGGAGTCCTATGCTAGCAACCAGTTGTTCACTTCTGATTGATCTTCGTCGCGGTGTTAAAGTGCTTACCTCCATGATGACCTTTGAGTCAAGGGAACATGTGAAAATCACTTGGAAAAGATCTGGTGAATATGGAGGATGCAAGAAAACTTCCCAGTTGAATCTTCTGAGCTCCGTCTGGGTCAAGATTCAACTTGGAAGTTTTCTCGTATCCTCCGTATTCACCGGAGCTTGCCCCAAGTGATTTTCACATGTTCCTCCAACTCAAGGGTAAGCACTTTCAACACGGTTGATGAAGTCAAATCAGTGAACAGCTGGTTGCTAGCACAGACCCGACCTAGCTTGGAAAAACGTGCGTCACTTCCCCAAAAAAGCTTGGAAAAAAATGTTGAATATGTAGAAAAGTAACAGAGGGATTGTAGAATATAAATAAAATTAATTCAACATGATAAATTGTAATGTTTTTTTTATAAAATAGGGAAACTTCCTATTGGACGCCCCTCGTAGTAGGATATATTTACCACCGATTATTATTGTTCCAGAAGAATAAGCAGAATCTTTGAGAATTAGCAACATTTAATTACTTAGTATAAGGAGATGAACACGTTTCTTACCTTGACTGTATTACTGAAGTGTATCACCCTGTGCAGATAACGTCTTTGTATTGATCAAATCAGTTACTGAAATTGGCAATCGATGTTTGGGAAGATGCTTCTCTGCACATAAACTGGCCGCTCCAAAGCGTTTCTGTATTTGGGAATGAGGCTAAGTCGTGCACTAGGTCATTCAATCCAAGCGCTTGAAATATTTATTAACAAATACATGCTGGTCACATCAGCAGTCAAATGTCAGATAAAGGGTCATGCTATCATTCTGTTCATCGTAGTAAACAAAGCCTGATAACAACAATCTGACCACCGCATTTTTAACAATCTCGATAGTTTTGTTTTCTTTATTCCGAAGAAAGTGTGGCTAGTGTGTGTCAATCACGCTGGAAGATTATCTTAAATGAGGGTAAAAATATCCTCACGATAAGGCAATCCGAAATTTCTTCCCTGCAAATAATTTCTTATTGTTCAAAGATTAGTATATTTTAAGCGACTTGAAATAATGTGTAAACCTGGGAGAGGGAAGGATGCATACACGCAGTTAGCAAAGACGAAAAAGAGACTTGGTCTGGGTAAGGGCAGGTGTATGGAAATTGAAAGGAATAACAAATATTTTGAATAAGCGTATACATTATTTAGGAAGACATAATATTTGGGTGCAATGGAACAAAATACTAAATAATAAATTTATTGACATGAAATGGAGAAATATAGACAATAACGATTCGTTTAAGGTTTTATAATAAATTACATTAACGTAGGTCTATTTCTATACGAAGTGAAAAGTAAATGACTATGACCCGACGAGTTGATTCCGCGGTAACGTGCGAGGCTTGCACTAGAGAGGTCCCGGATACGATTCCCGTCGAACGTCCACTGTTACCTTTGGTTTTTCTTGGTTTTCCTGGTCGGTAGGGGAATGCTGGTGTGATTTCTCTTCTACCACGATTTCTTTTCCCTCATTTCCCTTTTCATTCCGTTCCTTCTCAAGTTTCAGGTATGAGACGGTGCCAGATAGATGACACAGATGCTCGCTCCAGAGAGAGTATTCCCCATGGACACCAGAGGGCTGCTTGTATGTATGGGTCGTTCATCGTACAGCTCCAGTAGTAGGCCGAGTCTAAGAGGCAGGAAATGTTAGGGACCCCCGCGCGTCTTTGTAGTAGTCTGTAGCCCCCTGTGGTACCTTCACTTTATCCCTGTCTCCTAGGGGAGTGGTAGCCGAAATAGTAGGTCGTAGTGAGCAAGTTGTCCGCCGCCCCGTTGTCTACCCTATAAGTGCACATCCAATGTGAAAAGTAAAGAAAGCATCTGGAACCTCTGTTCAAAGTAGAATTTCAACTGAATGGTAATATAATTCCTCTTTAATTATATAGAATTATGGGTGTATAAAGTTTTGAAAATAAACTGAACTTAAGAAAACTAAACAGTGTCGAGTTTTAGACTTTGGTCTTTATATCCTCAGTGCTCTAGGCACCCATCATTCTGCTTCAACCTTGTTTGCCCCAAGCTTTTCTGCAACAAGCAAAGCAGCTGACTTGCGGGACGGCAAAGCAAGAGTGCACATGTACCGAGAGTACAAACTGTGTCTGCCACGTTTTGCGGAACTCGTTTGAACTATTGCCCCTGATGAACCTATATTACGTGAAGTTCGCTTTCCACAAAGACTTGCGATTTCAAAGCAATACACAAAACAAAAAAGAAACGCATTTAATCCACGCATTCACCTTTTCACTGTTACTGGCGGATATAATCTATTTTAGGTTATCTTCTTTCGCGATCGTCTGTGATTCGTCGCTTTCTTTCTCCCCTTTCATTACTGATGACTTTTGTGTGCTCTGATATGAATGTTTATCCTTAAAATATATGATTATCACTTTGGGTCCATTAATTTCTTATTTTATTATTTTTTCTTTTATTTTGGATGCAGACAGCATTTTGGATTTCACTTTTTTGTAATTAAGCGCCGATGTTTGTATGCATTTTATAAAGGTGTTACTTTTCTTGTTTAAGTTTTATATTAAGATATTGTAAACCAAGAGTTTTATTCAGGCTTGTATTAGAGCAGGCATCATCAACACGTAGCTTAGGAAGCCGACTTTACCTGCTCCGCTCCCGTTAAAGTCTCCCGTTAGGAAAGGTGAACAGCAGGCCGGTTTGTAAACTCAGTGGCGTTTCCTGTAACTGTACCGGAGTAACATTGCGGTTCAAATTGATTTGAAGTGTTATAATCATACTGCTTTACGGAACTATATTGCTCGTATGGTTATACATTGCTACATAGGAGAGATTATACAAGCAGGAATAATAAATTGTGTAATAAAACATGATAATTTGTATGTTCAAAGGCAAAATAAATAAATTGTAAGTCCGACAGCACAAACAAATTCAGTAATAGCAATAAATTACAGCATAATAAAATGTACTGGACTTATATCCAGAAACGTTGTACATTTTAGATGCTTCCAATCTTTCTTCCCCTTGGTATTTTTCATACTGATTCACATAACAAGACGAATAATAGCGTTTCAGATTAAACATTTTATGTGGTTTAACATCGTAATGCCCATCCCAAACAGGGTTGAACCCAGTTGTTTTTGACCTACGCTTTGACGTACTGTCCTCCATGGTAAATGAAAATTACCTGATAGAACCGCCGCTGCACTAAGGGAGGGTATGATTGACGTCAACATTTTTCCCTTTGCTCCTCTTTCAGTTGCTCCCATCATGCGTATGTACTGAGCAAGCAAGCTCCCAACCGGTCTACTGAGTACATGACGATAACTGTATTAGGGTTTTCCCTTAATCCTTTGAAGAAAAAAAGCGATTGTAATGCTTTATGTCTAAGTGATAATCGCGCATTAACTTAAGTCATGCATTCGGCCATTCATTACTCCGGTGAAAAACAGTAAAGCGCTAAGTGATAAACTGTACTCCCTGAAAAGGAGCATCTCAAAAACAAAATTCTTTCCTATTGTAGGGTAAAAATCCTTGGTTTAAACCGACACATAATAATTGTTATGAAGGTATCTCTATTCTATAGACATGATAGTGTCTAAAATACATAAAAAGTATGGTATGTTATCAAAATAGATGAAAACTGTTTGCCTTAAAGAAGAAACTGATGCAGAGATGCTTTCCACCTGCTATCCTCAACAGAATCGTCCATATTTTTGAATAAACGAATACGAAAGCGAAATTCGAAGACGCACAACTTAAGAATAGAAGCGAAAGAGAACAGGAAATATCTTAGACCTCAAAATCAACAGCCTGATTTCACAAGGTCAATGGCACTGCCCGTGCCATGGCAATTGCATAACACATTTGCCTTTAAGAGTAAGCTGACATGGCAGACGTGATGCTCTTTGACCTGCTGACCGCTGCTGTGTCAATAAACACGCTATGTTCTACCCAGAATGCGTAACATACTCGGAGACGTTTTCGCGCTAGTATTTTTTAAGCTTTTAAAGGAAAGTCACAGATAGATACGTAGATGACTAGCGCTCCTACGCAAGTTAAACAAACCTAGCTCACCGATCATTAAAACTACGCGCCAAGTGCCACGTGCATTCGCCTTAACCCATATCCCTTCCTTTTTAGTAACTTGGTTTTTATTTCTTCGTCTGTCCAGCGGATTCCTCTCCTATTCGGATGCTATAGGTATTCTATTATCTTACATTACAGATCTACCAGTTGATTGGCGCTGATTTAGGACACTCTGTGATTACTTCACGAGTGCAACCGAACGATGTAAGTCCACAACCAAGCTTTGGCCTCCTTAGTATCTGCAATCTGTGAGTTTCCTTTAAACGCTTACAAATACAAGCTGAAGCAAACAAGCAATAGGACGTAGCAAGTAGACAATTCCTCCTAACCACATATGAAGAAGCTAGTTCGTCACCTCTACAGGATATTTTTGTAAGTATAGAAATTCCATATTCAGGAAAGAGACCCATCGCTGTCACTCCGGGCCCACAATTTTTATGGCCGACACTGGATAAGATTGACTTTATATGGGTAGACATCAGTGTATTTAAACACAAAAAATTCCATGCCACGTAAATTATGTACACAATCTAAGGTCTAAGACAACGCATAAGCAATCTTCTGTCATAAGTATCATGTCCACACCAATGTTAACGACGCTGTCAGCGACATTCATCGTCAAAAGCTTGCTTCCTGCTTTCAATAATAATGCTGATACCGTCAAGAAAACTTTGTTTACCGGACTTTCGTTCGTCCGAGACTAAGAAGTACCTTTTCATTTTGTTTTGGAGGATTATTTGGAGCATAGCTCGAGCAGAGAGCTATAAAAGTGAGTATTTGACTCTTAAAGTAGGTATCACTAAGGTTATAATGATCTGAAATGACTATTTTACCTTCGCGTAATGTATCCAGCCAATTGACACAGCTCCCGCTAGAAACCATCATCATTCCTACAACAGCAGATAAAGAGCGTCCCATATCTAAGATTCTTACAGCTGAACTGTTACAATTTTTCTGCAGTTGATGACATGCGATCAATACTAATCGATGATACGAGTCATTCGATCACTGACATTTGGGAAGTACCAATTTAAGGCAGAATTGGTAACAGTATTTCTTGATCACTTACCTTTCAAACACCTAACATCTTTGGTGGGCGCAGGGTTGTTAGCTCATTGTTTGTCCCCTCAGTGATAATTGGAGATGAAGCAATGTTTGAAAAAGATAGTATCACAGGTGAGCGTCACCACCATCTGTAAACACATGAAAACCGATTATGCGGATCACGCTATACACCAGTAACAGACTAATGAGAAAGGTGACACTAGTTGGTCACTTGAGTATCTAAAAGATTTCATCACATTGTATGCCCTTTGGGATGCATATACCTTCAAGTTTTAGGCTGTATTTCCCTGACAGTAACTAACAAGATAATTTATAAATAATAGTGCAACAAAGGGATCATCATATTGTCGGATCCTACGTGCTATGTGCTACCAGCCACAACAGGACCCTATGTTGACGAGGTTATGGCATTGCGGCGATGTGGATTTAGCTCCCCTAGATTTTTTGTTATGGGGCCCATGAAAATATTTATCCCTCTCCTGTAGATTCGGAGGAAGATCTCCTTGCTCGAGTTCTGGCTGCAGCAAAATTAGATCCATTGTGTGTAACGAAATGCTTCACAGACACAATGTGTGCAACGAACTTCAAAGTCGTCACGTTGAGCAGCTCTTCTGATGCACACAGGTAAGAGCTCGTTGGCCCAAAAGGTGCAGAAAGTGTGCAATAGAATTCTCATCACCCTGGGGTCAGCTCGTAAACAGAATGCACAGACATCAGATGACTGCACTTGTACAAATGGTTAGCCTACCTCCAAACAAGAGATTTGAAATTGGTTGAATATTGTTATCGTTGTAGAATCGAAACTGCGTCTTTCCGAACATGGGTTCCTTATTAAAACTTAATCACTACCACAGCTACTACCGTCATTACTAATAATAATAGTAGTATGAATAATTTTTCGCACATTACTAAAGCTCTTCACTGTACTTGATCGAAAACATTATAGCCTTGTTATATTTAGTTTCGGTTCAGTTGCCCCTATAAATTTTGTTTATTGGCATTAAACTCTAAAAATACTTAAAATAACTTCTTTGCGGTCTAAATCGATGATTTCAGATTTAAGTATAGTGCGACGTACTCCCCAGGAGAAGGTGCCCCTTCAGGATGGGTTCCTTACGGAAAACGTCCCCTATCGGAGGCTCCCAGGAAGTTTCCGTTCATGGTGGATTAGCGCCGGCGTCTGGAGAAGCTTAATCTGGAATTCTTAGGAATACCGCATTCGTTTTCACGAGTCGCCTTCCTGATCTGGTTATCTACCTTCTCCGTTTCTCCCGGAGATCGCTGTAAATGACACAATGGGCCCGTCTAATGGTCTTCCTGCGCGTGCCCTGCTCCACTGTTTGGAGGCCTTCTCTGTGTGCTCCCTATCCTTCCAGTATACATTTATAAGCCTTTTAAATTTGTTTCGGTGATTTATTAAGCAGACATGTTCCATCATTTGAGCCAGATTGGCTCCCCCTTTATAGACATTACTACGTTGGTTTGAAAATGGGCCTAGCATTTTTGTATCATAGATGAGATCAGCATAGTATGAACTTATCTTATATATCTTATATAGATAAAATTTAAAATAAAATTAGAATCCACAATTACAATATTCTAGCAGAATGATGATAAGAGTTTTTAGAAAAAAAATAAACTTACAGTATTATCGTGCTACACAGTTTATTACAGAAGGAATACAGGAGTTTCTCCACATTTCAAGATTTTTGTCGTATCTGTCTCAACACTATCTGAATACATAACTAACAAATATCGGTAAAATATTTACATTAAAGCAACTATATGCAAATTCACTTAACAGTACTATTAATAATCTACAGTAGCTTATTGTTGAGGAAGAAGCGAATAATTATTTCGCCAGTCGTATACGTCAAAAGGCCTACCTTATCTGAGTAAGGTAGAAATATTTTCTGTTTATTATACACTTCATCTCAGACATCTCTCTCTCTCCCCCCACTCTCTCTCTCTCTCGCGTACACCCAAATGGAGCAAAAGAAAAACGTGTCCATCACTATGACAGAATTAAACATAATCCACATTATAAAATTATTGTATACACACGTTATTTTATTCCTTTTTATTGTTCGTTCATAAATGAGACAACTATTCTGACTATATCAGCTGCTTTGAACTTAGAGGAAACTACTTTATCCTACCTAGCTTATATTTTATATTCTACTTTCTCTACCGATTAGTTATATTAGTAGATATTCTATCCATAAATTAAAAATCAAGATTTGATTGGAAATACACATTTGAGGTCCTCTGAAACCGGAAAAAATGTAACTTTCGTAAATGATTATTCAATTTTATATATGTGTTAACAGCAGAACACAAAAAATATCAAATTTCATACTTGAGTTGTGCGTTGCACCCGCTCCCTACCCTATCACTCAATGGTGCTCGCCCTGAATTGATCGATGTAAAATTGCTGTGTTGGCCAGGAAGGAATGAACTCGTGTATAAAAACAAGAGATTAGTCTGGCTCGAATCTGTGGATACCCAGAGGTTAAATACCAACAATGGAACAAATTGTAATAAAATTGATTAAGATTTGTTTACAACAATAACAAGCATAGCAAAATGTTAATTGGCACTACGGAAATAATGCACACAGCTTAAGTTCACAATCCACTCCAAAATGAAAAACTTTCAAATTACGATATACAGTGATTAGGCAGTTTGTGTTCGAGATGATAGTATGGCTATGGTTACCGGAAAGCTGAGGAAAACTTAAGCGCACGATCGCCTGTTACTTACGAGTGATAGTAACATGCACTTTAATGAGTACTAATTTGTTATAAGTTGTGCTGAAGGTGATGTACATCTACATTGAGGCATTCTTGGCATCTTCCGTTAAAACATCTCATTTTCGCTTCTTAGGTTTAGCGTTTAGCGATTCCGTTGTCCTAAACTTATTAACCGGACGTCTAACAGTTTCTCTACCTGGAACTAAATACCAGGAAATTTCTCCTGAAATTGTCTACAAGATTCGGTTTTTACGTATGTATCGTACATAAAAATTTGTTGTTCTAAGGTGAATTTGTCGGTAGGCATTTCAGTGGACTAATAATAAGACAAGAACAACAAAATCATAAAAGAACACTCTTAAGAAAATCACACACAGTACAGATGTTGAATAAATTTTCACCTTTTGAGACGCACAATGCACAAACTCTAGTGCTTACAGTACAAACAGAAGGTAGCAATTGACACAGATGATAAACGTAGTCTTGAACGGGGTCACTCACCACTAGATCGCAGCGGAAAAATACCGCACACGGAGCATGCATACACACGATCTATGGCCACACCATATAACGACCGATCTGTAGAAACCTTCAAGAGTAGGGGCTGAAAGGATGGACAAAAAGGACGATTAGATGCGGAGTGGCAGGCTAGGATACAGGCGAGGTTCCTAACGTCACCAGATATTACATACTGACGCCGGCGGAACCCTCAACAGGCCTATCACTCCCGGAAAGAAAGGTCTCTGAGAGCCCGTCCCACACCAGACGCCAGGTAGAGAGGTCCACTAGCCTGATCCTTCGACCCTGAAGCATATGGAAATTAAGTGATAGGAGGAAAATTGCGGCGTATTATAATCCACCCCACCAACCAGGGAAAGCCGCGTAAAAAATCCAAGGTCAGAGTGACCGACCCAATGGAAATCGAACCCAAATACGAGCCTCACACATTACCAGAGCTTCTCACTCTGTACGACGAGAGCATAAAACACACAAAGAGCCAGGAAATTGCCGATGTGTAAATACCCAAAATGGCACAAGGAAGAAGACAAATCAACCAAGAGCATGTTGCAATAGGAACATATTAATAAACTTTGGCAAACATCAATATGCCCTGCGCTATGGCGCTGTGGACTAAAGCGGGGAGATATGGTTTCCGGTCACGGATGCGCCCGAGTTCGATCCCTCCCATGGAGATGCGGATTTTAAGTCCCGGATATGGGATAGGTGCCCACTGAGCATCGTGATCAAAGTGAGAACCTACGATAGGCAGCGATCCCGGTCATGGAGACCAAGGTTCTGGCTGGGGAACGCGTGATGCTGGCTACATAACCTCCTCGTATTGGTTGGATGATTACCCACCCCCTGCCGTGCGTATGTGAGCGTGAGGCCGGCAGTCGGGTTGGCAGCTAAAGACCCTTTAAGGCCGTAGCGCCACGAGATTATTATTTAAATATCAATATAAAGCAAGCATCATAACAGACTGATATAAGAATCAGAGCCGAAATGAACCTAAAAGGGACTGCTTTGCAATAAATGATTTGAAATTTGACAAACTGCGAGTGCCCAGAAACGAAACTTTAAACACGCAAACATATAATAATAATAATAATAATAATAATAATAATAAATAGTGATAGATAATTTCGAATTAAGGAGCCAAAAGGAATTTCGAAAATCAGATTCCAGTCAGACTGGAGTAACGTCTAAGTCATACATATAAAGAACAGGTATATTTCTCGGGTGAAATCTCGAAATTGAATTTTTGGGTGGAATGCTTTTCCATCTATTATACGTGGTAGAGAAAGCAAAAATTGAAATGCTCGAAATTCTACAATTCAGATGACTATAAACATTCCCTAAAAGCAGAGCTGCTTCAAGTAAGGACTTTTTATCCCTAGCATTGAAGGCATGCATAAGATACATATTTATAATTAAAAGGTACAAAATATACATCATATGGATTTACAAGTTCTAATTATAAATAACTTGCTCTCAGAAGTTTGTACTTCATTATCTTTTAATTCACAGTAGTTATAAACGATTTATCGGACAATAGGACAAATCTCGTTTGAAGGGAGTTTTACGTTAGTTTGGTTCTCCATGCACCAGGCTCCAGAATGAATAACTAATGCAATTTCCAACGCGGTTGCTAGACTTAGCGAGTAATTAATTGAGGAGTGTTACTGTGATGAAACTCTTCAGGGAAATACATGTAGTTTCAGAATCTGAATCCATGGGAAAGAATGTCTCGCTAGTTTTGCTCATTGAAAAACTAAACCGATGAATTGCGAGTATAGTTTAAATCACCGAACGTAAAAATGTCTGGGGAACACTTTATTACTTTATTTACTGCTTACCTATAGTAAGTAGAGGAAGTATTGTATTCAATATGGATATTTCACTGCAAACATGTTTAGAGGTCTCCTGAATTAAAAACGATGGACCGTGTATGTGTATGTGTATGTATGTGGTGTAAACAGCATAACTCAAAAACGGAAAGTCTGTTAAATACCAAACCTGGCTTTAAGTTCCAAGGAAGAGTCACGAACATTTTCACAAAAATCCTTCGATCCCAAATTAAGCTTTATATAGATAAAATTGTTATTTTTTATTTACTCAATTGATTAAAATACTATGTTTAAAATATATGCATGAGAAATAAAATGTATATCTTGCATTTTCTGTGAATATGTAGTGTATAAAAAGCTGTTCATTCTGAATGGATTTTGTATAATTGAACAACTGTAAGAGATAGACAAGATATTACTAGTCTCAATAAAACACACATTTACAAAATATCAAGTAACTTTTTTTTTTGTAGAGTTAACTATTTCCGAGATTTTTTTTTATTATTAGTTTGAATTTTCATATACTAATGCTTTTCTCAAATGGCGAGTCGCTATTCGCTTTTTCTCGTGGTCAGGCAAAGATTACGACATTTCAAAGCCATAACATAGCGATCGTTTTTTTTTAAAAAATGTGACCATCGCACTGTATCCTTCTTATACCTACAACGAAATGTATAAATCTATAATGAAAGCTTATTTGGATTAATAGGAAATATATACTATAAGAAAACTTTTTAAAAGAGTAGTTTGGTGAAAATTGAGTAGAAAAAACCATGTGAATGCAAAGTACAAGGTTTTTTTGCCCGCCGTTTAAATTTCGGAAAATGTTTGTATTTCGATGGCATTATATACAGGAAGTGAATTGTGCATCCTTTAAATCTACGCATAGCAGATATTCTCAGGCAATGGAGATTTGTTTGTTATTTAACTCTACTTTGTTATTTAATAGATGAAAATGATAAAATTTTTCGTAAAGAAACTTGGTTGAGGCCCCCGTTCTTGCAGGAGCAATTACCATACTTTTAACTGATCGAAACTTAAATACATCCTTTTTTGATCCTGCTGGGGGTTAAACTTCTATGGTAAAAAGTTCAAAAAAATGATACAAAAAATATTTATATCCCTTTTAACAATTCAGATCTGCTCAAATGGGCTGAAATGATACACTAGGATCTCTTGAGAGAAAGTTACCCTCCATGTGTCTTATTAGGATAAGCTAAAATCTCGGGCCCTCCACCCCCCCAGCCCCAAATAATCGAGGTTTTTAAAGAATTTTTCGTCTTTCTACGCATTACTTTAGATACATTAAATTCCTGTAAGGGGACACTGCTTAATTATACAGGGCATCCATAGATTTCCGATCTAACGCTCCATGGTCGTATTTTACAGACCAGCTGGGGAAAGAAAAGCTATTATAGTGAAACAGTTAAGAGTATAAAAGGTTAATCAATTACTAGATCCTACTTCACAGCCTCTTGCTGATGTTTACATCTAGGCTAGGCGTTACGGTTGAAAGTCAAATTACCACTACAACCTCGTTGACATCGTTTAGCTTGCCGGCTTGAGGGATGTATGGCAGAGCAGCAGTTGATTTGCCTTTTTCGTGTGCAAGCTAAAACTTCCACGAGAAACTTCAATGGATTGTCACTCTTTGATTGAATTGTATTTTGCGGTTGGAGCAGGGAAACGGTTCCACTTAGATAATTTATTTAAAGTGTTAGTCTCACATATGTCTATAGAATAGGGCCCTGGAGAATTAGGTTATGGATTCACTGAAGGCTGAATGTACCTACAACATGAATGTAAAAAATATTAATTATACCTGTATGATCATTTAAACTCAAAATTCTTCAGAATGATCACGAACGCGCTTATTATGTTTAACCAAGGTTTTATTTAATTTCTCCAGGTGAAAGGATCGTAATGCATAATTATCGTAATTACGATCTGGTTTTAAAAACAATTCCATTATAAAAATAAAAGGTATTGCAATAAAGCTTGTGATAATTGTCCGGAGAGATACTTGCAGGGAGAGGGAATTTAGTCACATTTGCTCGGGGATACAGGTTCTGATAAACCAATAATTATGTAGATAATTTAGTTCAACCCCTTTTGAAGATCGATCACTAAGTAGAAGATGGTAATCCAATAAAACTATAGAGAAGCATTAAACATCTTGGGAAAAATGTTAATATTATGGATTTCCTTAAAGTAAAAAAGTCCCATAAATAAATCAATTCATTGTTAAATCGAAAAGACAAGGACTGATAAAGAAAGTAATAAAGGAATCAAAGAGCACCTCCACGGGGTTTTTCCGGGAAAAATATAATTATATACGTAATAACAATAACAATAATAGACACCTTGGAGGGACGGATGAGAGGAGAGACCCATTATTATTATTATTATTATTATTATTATTATTATTATTATTATTATTATTAACAAAAGAGAGCTGAGATGATTTTGATTAAAGCACCATATGTTTAAGATATTTACATGATAAAATGTATATCTTGAATTTTCTGGGAATAGTCTGTGAGGTCCTCTTTATTCGGAAGGAACTTCGTATTATTTTAAGTAACTGTAAACCATAAGAGAGAGACAAAAGCGCAATGCACAAAAAATTACAGACCTCTTGAACAGAATTTATTACCATCAACTTCTTTATTGTGCCAGTCATTTCCGAGTAGCCGCTGTCGTCCTGAACAGCTCCAAGAGTTCCACGATCTGTAACAGGGCGATCACAATGAACTATCACCAGCCCCCTGCGGGGTCGACCCCGAATGCGCGACAGGGTCAGGACTTGTTGCGGATGTCGCATGCCGGGCACCATTTCTCCTCGTCGCTTCGAAAATGCAAACAATAGAATCGGGGACATGGATTCTTCGGGTCTTGTTCATATCCAAGCGTCCACCGATAGTGCTGGCATTGGTGTACTCGAGGATTTCCTTCACCGTTTTATTCGGGAGCACCAGCTGTTCCAACCTAGCCCATCTGGCTGCGAACTCCTGCACTCTCTTCGAGACACCGTTTCTAATCACCAGGGAGTCCTACCGCGTCCAACAGCTCTCATAGCTCGGGTTTCTGTGAGAGACATCCGCCCACGCCGTCGTAAGCCAGATTCTTTGTCTTCAGGATCCTCCAGCTGTTCCCTCCCTAAGGTCTCCTCACTCTAACCGACTGCAGCACTCTCCGTCATGTGCTGGTCCAGACGTTCGTCCATTGCAGCCTCTATTTATTTATTTTGTCTGCCGCCTAGCCGTTTTCCTTTCTGATCTATACGTTCCTCCACCGCACTGACAAGAGGAGATCTCACCGCGAGATAGGATTCCTCATTCCGAAATTTACACTCTTTATTGCACTTCTACACTTCATATTTCACCGTCTTCATTTCACTCTGGATATCCTCCTCCATTTCGGCCTATAATTTTTTAAAATATGTCTTCTATCCTGGCTTCTTAATCCCACTCTGACACCAGTGAGGTTTTGCACAATTTTTTCAGCTGTCTTCACTATTTTTATTGCCACTGCTTTGTTCTTATATTGTTCAACTTCACTGGGAATTCACTTCATTCACACTATCACTTCACTCAGGTGAACTAGTTCAACTTTCCGTCACTTCATTTTCTTTGTGACGTAAATTAAAACTGAGTGTTTATTTATGGATGCTCTTTTAATAACTGTGGCTCTTAGCGTCCCATTCTATATTGGGCGTGAAAGAACAGAAATCTTGCTCAGAGCCTCTTGATCAGGCTCGAGGTTCTTTTACATGCCGTAAATCTACGTTACGGGACCGCTGGCGTTACTTTCCTTCCAAAGGAAGCCATGCTAAGGAGTTTTACGCCTGAAAAATATCAATCGCCTTCCGCCGGGTTTGAACCTGTGACCTCGGAAACTAGAGGTTATCATGGTATCCCTAGACCACGGAGGATGACCCTTCGTGACGTAGCCTCCTCTTCCGAACGGCACACTCGCTGAGGAGCCAAACACCAGACCTCCAGAATCTCGCTCCGCAGTGGCACTCGCTGCACGCCACCAAAGCTGTCACCTGCTCGCTCGAAGAATCGCAAGTGATATCGCACCACAAATGCGCTCACCAATTCGCTCGCTGACTGTACGATGGAACTCAATTAAGTCACTGAATCGCAGTGACTGACTCCCGCGAGAGCACTCGCTCATACTGGGTGTCCCAGATCCGTTTTTCTCTAAAATTATATAAGATATTTTGTTCGCAAAAACACTTTGTTAACCAAAACCTATGTAAAGAATCGATTGGTGATATTTCCATTTTTTGGAATAAATCGGAAGTAGGGGTACCCGTGACCAACTTTGATATTTGAAATGGGAACATGAATTGTTTAAGGTATCCTTTTAAAATGAAACAGCTTTTACCAAAACGTTTTTTTCTATCTTCTAATGTTTGCTCACAAATGAAAGATAGACTTCCTCGTCAACATTTTGCACCAGTTGCTTGGTGTTCCTCTGGCTGTACGGTTAGTGATGTGGCTTCAAAAGGATGGCTGTCCGGTTCACTTTTCATTTAGAGTTCGGAAAGTTCTTGACCAGTTGTTTCCTTGACGGTGGATTGGTCGGGGAGAAACAGTATGTTGGCCGGCCCGATCTTTTGACTTAACACCAAACGACTTCTTCCTCGTCCAGTCACCGTCAAGTAACTGGTGCAAAATGTTCTATCGTTCATTTGTGAATAAACATTAGAAGATAGAAAAAAGTTTTGGTAAAAGTTGTTTCATCTTAAAAGTACTACCCAAAGATACCTTAAACAACCCATGTTCCCATTTAAACCTCTACTTCCGGTTTGTTCTGAAAATTTAAAAATCACCAATCGATTTTTACATAGGTTTTGGTTATCAAATTGTTTTTGCGAACCAGTATCTTATAGTTTTGGGGGGGAAAACGGCTGATACGGGTGCTCTGGGACACCCGGTATAGTCAATGGAACCATTCCACAAGGTTCTCGAACATTCTAGAGCTATTTCGACACAATTTCTGTAGGATAATGCAAAAGAAGCTTCCAGAAGGTTCTGTTTATCTGCCGATATGCGCACGGTGTTTATGCTGGCGAGTGGTATTGGTTGTTTACTCCGACGCCCGGTGCCGACCTCCCAATAACCTTAGGCCATAGCCGCTGCGTTCACAATATTAATAGCATTAAGAGTTTGTACTATCAGTAACTGTGATATTGGGATATCAGGATGAATAAAAATGTCGGTTTTCACCTTATGTAAAGCATGTGTTTGGACTTTGGAATATGAAGTCATCGTTTCCATTGCCAATACAAATCAGAAGGAATCAATAGGTGTGATGAAGATTTAGGGATTTAGGAAATTAGAACGCGATCACTATGAATGCATTTATTTCAAATGGTTCCATGCGTCATTGTTTATAGGCAATCATTACGGTACGCATATCATAAAAGTCCAATCATTGACATTTTGATTGTTTATAATGCTTGAATTGTATAAAATAGTACTTAGTACATATTCAGACATTAGTGCAGGAAAGAACAACTTAATATATAAGTTCTTTACAAACTGTGCAACAAGCGTTCTTAGTATTTAAGTTAAAATGAATTAATACCCATAATGGTCATAAACACATAAATAAAATTATCTTTAAGTGGTCCACAGGTATAAGATGTGGGTTTTTTTTAAAAGCCTAAACTATTTAAAACAGCTACAAACAAAACAATTGGATACCACATTTATGAAGTAATGCGTAAGCATTGTCTATACTAGTATTAGAAAGTGAGAAAATGTGTGTGTTTGTGTGTGTGTGTGTGTGTGTATGTGTGTGTGCGCGCGCGCGCGTTTAAGCTCAAAACCACTCAAATGATTTACATAATTCCTTCGTCAGTAAAAAGCTCTATTCCTTGGAGGACCATTGACTAGATAATGTTTCCAAAAACATTAAAAATGGGGTGTTACGGTTTTTCGTTTTCATATTCATGTCACCCAATTTCAATCCCGTTACATTGAATATATATATATATATATATTGTTTTTAGGATTTTATTGCAAACATGGCAGGTTTTTAATGAGTCCGATCTCCAAAGGGAGACTTAAAATATTTCGAAACCGAGTTAATGAAGGGGAGGAATTTATATCCCTTTAATATCAACATGTTTCCCACCGATTTCTTTGAATTTTGTTATCAAGGAGTATTTTTTGTTTGATTTTGAAAAAAATGATACATTTGTACTTTATAATCTACCAAAAATGATTCGCTAAAAATTTCAAAAATGTTCGCTACCCTCACGTTCAATCCATATGTTCAACCTCTGACATACAAATCAACATTCTTTGACCTATCTAGACGAAACTTGTAGACTTATTCTATGGGACCCAAAGAAAGTTGTAAACCAACTTACAACTCTAAAAAAATATCCATACCATATTTTCAACCCCTTATTCAAAATATTCACTGTTTAAACCATCTGGTCAAAATATTGCACACTACCATTTCCAAAAGCCATCTAATCATTACTTTATTTTCAACCCTTAAAGATAAAACTAAATTGGGCACAAATCCACGCACTTGGAGTACATGAATTGGCGAAAGTTATAGGAAAGCATACAACTTCAAAAAACCACCCTTACTCATATTTTCAAACCCGTATGTATAGGTTGGCGCCATTTGACCAAACAAACTTTGGAGATTTACGCTATAGTTACAAGTACAACAAAGGGTAACCATGACTTTCAAAACCACCTATCGTTATTTTCAACCCCTTATCTACTTACAAAATGGACCTGTGCAATGCCGAAAAAGATAGCTAGTAGGCATAATATATTCACGCATTAGCAACTAAAGCAGAAACAAAAAGTTGCTCCACTAGTAGACTTTGATATCATTATACAAAATTGGTAATAATTAATATCAAAATTTTAGTACGGACAGTTTTGATTATAATCCAGCTTCATTAATCCTCAGGCACAAGATTTGCAAGCAGATTATACAGTCAATACCACGGGGACTCGAGCGCAGCCCATCCAAGCATTATTTTTCCATAAATCGCCGAAGCTTCACTAAAACGAGTAGAAAAATAGCAGCAAACAGAATGACTTATGTGCTTATTGATTTTAATGTGGGCTGGATATTTACTGGTCTCATTGTGTGTATGGAATGTTACGGGCTATTTTTGTATATGAATATACTGACTAGTATTGCTTCTCAGAAAAAAAAATCAACATTTTTATGATTTTTGTTCACCTTGTCAGTAATTTGTTTTCTGTGAGGTTCCAGTCGTTAACACTTATATACTCTGTATTGCAGCTATAAATTATTAACGAAGAAAACTTCGGAAATATATCTTTGCCTTTGTCCACTGTTTACCTTTTTACTGTCTTTACTATTTACCCATAATATGTAGAGAAAGTATTCCACCCAAAAATTCCATACTCATATTTCACTGGAAATACGTGTTTTGAGGCCCATGAATACAAAAAGAATTTTTAGAAAAGGTTAATGTTGTGAACAGTATAAAAAACGAAAAGTTGATTAAATACTAAACTTAGCATTTAAATTCGGCCTCTTCCAAGAATGTGATATGATGATTTTCTAGAAAATCCCTCCCACTCCATCCTTTGCATGAAAAAAATTACATTATGTTTTATTTTTTCAAAAATGGCTATAAAATGTTTATTAAAATACCATATACTTAAGATATTGCATGAAAAATTAAATTACACCTTGAATTCTCTGGGAATACCGTTAGAAGTCCTCTTCTCTCTGAATGAATTTTGTATAAGTTGTAAACCGTAAGAGATACAGAAAAACTCACACACATGCACATACACACACGCGCGCGCGCACGCACGCACGCACAAGCACACACACACACTCTCTCTCTCTCTCTACATTACATTACATACATTATATGCATTACATAACATACAAATAAAACATACAATTTATGTCAAATAGTTTTTTGTGGCATTAACCATTACCAAGATATTTTTTATCCTTTGTTTGAACTCTCAAATATTTATACCTTTTCGACTGGTAAGTTGCTATTCCTGCAAAGAGAATGGAGTTTTAAAATCATCATTTAGCGACCTGCTTTTTAATAACTCTGTATAACGCTTTACCCTACTGCATCCTCCTTATACCTACAACGAAATAAATGTGTTATAAACGTTTATCTCGATTAACCAAAAGTAGATAGAAGAATAAGTTTTCGGAAGAATGGTTTGTAGAAAAATAGATGCAACATATCAGACGGACACGTTCATGAGACGATTTCTTTTTCTTTTGCTATCCTTCTTTGATTCGGATTAACGTTTCTATGTAGCGCATATTTCGGCTTACAGGCAGTAAATATTGCGATACTTTATTATGATCTGATAACATGCAAGTAAACTTAAGAAGAAAAAAGGCTCTGTTCAACGGTTGTAAAAATCTGTGCATTAGCATTTTGGTTTTTATTATAGAATTTAAGCAATTGTTCATAAACTATTCATTAGCGCTAAGCTGCTACACAGAAACAAAGAGCAGGAAATTATACTGTTCATCCTGTTTTCTTTCAGTTGTTTATCATCTAAAGGTTCTTCCTCTGGTGCACAATAAAACATGCACTGAAATGACAAAACTTAACGTTCGCAACAAGCAGTGTTTACCATTGACATCCAAGCGCTTAAAATCCTATTTGAGTGTTCCCTACACAATTCCAAAATCCACTACGCTAAAACTGATACATGGAGTAAAGGAACTTTAATTATTATTTAATTTAAATTATATTACTTAGCTATTTGTAACAGCGGCTACTTATAACGATAGAAGAACAATTTGATGTTACAACCTTTTGCCCAGTATTAGTATTTATGCAACTAGTGAATAATTTGATTATGGTACAAGTAAGTGCTAATCACAGCAACCACGCCACAATTTTCACGCATGTGATATTAAGATTATCTACGTGATGTATACAAAATTTTTTCGCAATTTTAGCATTATAAATTGTAAGGAATAAAACCCTTAATAATAGCTATATAAAGTGGTAACGTCTTCATACTATATCATTTGTTATTACTTGGCGTGTTGAACCGATAAGCCACTTGCATGCATTCCCTTCCTGGGAGAGAAGTGAACAGGCGTTACGGGCTGTGATGTATCCTGTTATCAGCGTAGTATGGTAATTATAGATTCAGATTTTTATTATTCTATATTTAATAATGTACAGAGGCTTTTGCACCATCGTTGCTCAGAGAAAAGAATATGAAAAAGGTTTTCTCGTCCCTCTAAATCACGGCAACTTTGAATACCGTATTGTATCATTGCTATTACTGGCACGGGTGCCATAATGAGCCATTTATGCACGACATTAAATACAGCAGCAACCTATTTATAATGCTAAAATTTCATGAAGTATACTAAATCATTTATATTATTTGGTTCAGCATGTAATGCACATAATGTTTTTTTTTTCTCTCATTGGAGAATTGTTTATTTGCAACAGGAAATATATCACATCAGGTATTTCCCAATTTATTAGCTACAAATACCTTTTGTTCGAAGTGTCGCCGTTCTAATCTATGACTTTCCTCTAACTTGATGTAAGAGCCTGCACAGACTGCGCTACCATTCACCTGGTTTCCTTCTCAGTCATGTCCGAACTTCGCTATGACCTCACTGGTGTAGTACCGCTTCCCACGGAGTGCATCTTTAAGGGGACCAAGGAAATAAAAGTCAGATGGTGCAAGAACCGGGCTGTAGGGTGGGTGGGGAAAAACAGTCCCCCAAGTTTTACGATTGCTTCACGGGTGCGCAGAATAGTGTGTGGCTCTGCTTTATCAGTATCGCTTGGTCTGCGCGTAGAGTCTGTATGCGGCCATCCTAAACGTTGGAGATCTGTCTCGCTGTACTTGTGGCGCCGATACTCTTTGTTATTCCTGTTTGATCTCCAAAGCCTGTATATTTTAATTATGGTCACCTGCTCCACAGATGCAAACTCAACCACAACTCTCTGTTTTGTGCAGTAGCCATTTTTCAACAAAAATATTGTTACCATGATAACGACAACGATGAAACCTCGTGGAGGGTTAGTAAATTGCTGTATATAAAATTCGGTCATTCTTGAAACATCTCTTTTCACATAAAAAGCTGTGCATTACTTATTGAACCGTCCTAGTAATATACTATAAACGACATATAAACCAGTAATGATAAAAGCATTGATGAAGAAAACTAAAACATAGTGATACAAATATCGCAACCTAAGATAATTGTAATAATTAATTCTTCCCGTCTTAATGGAGTTCATTATGTAAAATTTAATGTGAGACAATAGGGTCAATGCGTTTTTTTTTCCACTTATGTTTTCAAGAAAAAGTCTATTCCCTTTAGCAGATACCTACTTTCTAATTCGGCACTGGTTTTTACTTTCTCTACCACGTCCATGGTGGACAGAGCAAGTATTACATTCCACCTAAGATTTTATATCAATATTTCACGAAAATACATGTTTTGAGATTCCGAATAAAACAATTTGAAAAATTTGCGGGCTTGTGTTTATGAAAAACGTAATTCAAAAACGAAATGTCCGATAAGTACCAAACTAGATATTTAAGTTCAGTATCTTCCAAAGATGTGAAATGAAAAATTTTAAGAGAATCCCCCATCACGAATCACTCTTTACATGGAAATTTTTTCGTTATTTTTTAGTTTGACAAAAGCGGCTGTAAAGATGTTGATTAAAACACCATATATTTAAGATACTTACTTGACAAATAAAATGTATGCTTTGAATTTTCTGAATATACTGTGGGAATAGGCTGTGAAGTCATCTTCATTCGGAAGGAATTTTGTATAATGTATGCATAACTGGTAAACAGAGATAGACAAAACTTCTATACAAAAAATTAATATACCTATCTATTAAACACATAATTTATTTCAAATAACTTTTTATAGCATCAGCCATTTCCGAGATATCCGTTGTTATTGGACTGAATGTCAATAATTGCTCATTTTTTGAATTGCATTCACCATTCAGTTGTTTCTTGCTAAGAGTATGGAATTTCAAGGCTAGTATTTACGAGAAACTTTTTAAATTTTGACTATGTTGGTACCCTATATTCTCCTTATAGTAATTTGTTTGGTTTTTGAACAACTTGAATAAGAATTCAAGTAATGTAATACTTATATCGCTGTTTATTTAAAACGATTGCTGAAAATTGAGAAATAAATTATGTATGTCTTGCTCTTTTAAAGTATATCAGTTTTAATAACAATAAAGTAATCTGTTCCTTTAATTCAGAATATTACCAATGTAATATAATTACAATTCTTAACTTTTCACAATAATTGGTTACTTTGTTTTTACTTATTTCTTCCTACCAACAAAATCTCAGGAAATGGCAAAATTCCGTATTTGCGTTCCTTGTTTGAATAATTTAAGAATATGTGACGCTATATTTTTGAAATAGTAACTTTATTTATATTAAATTTATATGATTATTAAGAAATTCAATATTTCTTTTAAATAATGCGTGGGAGTAATTATTTTATATACGAGGGTAGTCCCAGAAGTATCCAACCTGATGTATAGATAGTGCTTGTTGTTTCAAACAAATGACTGTGATAGAAAGTACCAACCTTATAAAGCTTAAATCTGAATGTGATGATGCTACGTCGTTTAGTAATTGTTTGGCAGCCATCAATAGTGAACTCTCTCAGCAAAATTGTAAATATGGATAAAACTGGTCATCGTTATGTGATACAATACTTTAATTTGAAAGGTCTTAGTTGAGCTAATACTAAAGCTGAGCTAGATTGTACTCTGGGGGAGTCTACTCCTTCATTTACAATAGTAAAATATTGGGTGACTTTGTTTAAACAAGGCTGTACGAGTTGCCAAGATGAATATCGCAGTGATTGATCAAATCAGGTGACCACGCTAGAAATTGTGAAGAAAATCCACAAAATGGTATTGGATGATCGTCGATGAAAGTGCACGAGCTAGTAGACATCGTAGGCATTTCAAAAAGTGTTGTACATGGCATACTAACTGAAAATTTAGACATGAGAAAGCTGTGCGCAAGATGGGTGCCGCGTTTGCTCGCAATGAAACAAAAGCAGCGTCATGAGGACGTTTCAGTCGAACGTTTGGCGATGTTTCGCTGCAATGAAGCCGAGTTTTTGCGTCGATTCATAATCATGGATAAAACATGGGTCCATCACTTCACACCTGAGACGAAGGAGTAGCCAAAATAGTGGATTGAAAGGGGAGAATCGGCTCCAAAGAAGGCGAAGACAATTCCATCTGCAGGCAAGGTCATGGCGCCAGTTTTTTGGGATGTGTGTGGGATAATTTTCATTGATTATCTTCAAAAAGGAAAAGCAATCAATTGCGAGGATTATGCAAACTTATTGGAGCGTTTAATGATGAAATCAAGCAAAAACGGCCGCATTTAGCGAAAAGAAAGTTCTATTTCATCAAGACAATGCGCCAGTTCACACATCCATTATTATCGCCATGGCCAAAATAAATGAGTTTAAGTTCGAATTGCATCTTCATGCAGCCTATTTGCCTCTGGATGTTTTCTGTTTCCAAAGCTGAAGAAATGGCTTGGTGGTAAAAGATTTGATTCGACGGTTCTCACTATAAACAGGGTATGGAAGCGATTGAACATCGCTGGAAAAAGTGTGTCGAGCTATGTAGAGAAATAAAGATGTTTTTTCCCAAATTTTTTGTGTTTTCTTTGTTAGGTCGGGTACTTCTGGGACAGTCTTCGTACCTTATGATTAGATAAACCCAGGTACTTCTCAATAACGTAATTCTTTCATTATGTGATTTCTTTTGGCGGAGGATATATTATTTACTTACAGAGCCTTTTTCCACACAAATTTAAATCCAACTCGCGGCAATTGTTCGTCTCCTCACCCACTCGCAATATTAAGAACTATTCTATATGTCTTGAGATACTTCTACGTCTTGAACGTTCTACATTGATCCAGACGTCTGCTGCGCAAAAGTTCGCCCTCGCTTCTCCTAAAACTTGTTGCTCCTCCCTTACCTCCTACAATGGAACACATTGTTGGCTTTCCGTTTCACTACGCTTTCAACTGTTTATATGGTTTTTACACAATAATATCATATTTATTTATATTACGAATATTTTTAAGTACTTTCTTCTTTTAAAATCTTTTCTTTCCTCGAGATTTTTTTTCACGTTACTTTGGCAAATATTTCTTTAACAAATTGATTACATATATTACGTAACTTTCATGTTACTACTTCTTCTTCTTCTTCTTCCCTGTTTGTCTTTCATATTTATACAATTTAAACCATTATTCTGGAATTAATTTATGACAAATTAACTATCGTTTCAGATTTCATTAGAATACACGTTTTGGGATCCCAGAACCCCCCAAAATGACTTTTATTTAAAAATGTTTTAATAATGTTTTACTTTTTACTTTAGCTACATGGCACGATAGGAGGCGGACACTGATGATACACGCATGAAATGATATTTGCGACACAAACGTTCGAAGACTAAGTAAAAAAAAAGGTTTGTATGTGGTGTAGGTGTGTGTGTGTGTGTGTGTGTGTGTGTGTGTGTGTGTGTGAAAATCATAACTCAACCATGAAAATTCGGCTAAACATCAAATTTGGTATTTAAGTTCAGCATCTTTCAAGGATGCGACACAAAAATCTCTAATAACAATCATTTTGCTACGTAAAAGGTAATGGATGTAAGGATTTTTATTAAAATGTCACATGTTTAATATATTGACATAGGGAAACAAAATGTACATCTTAAATTTTCTGTGAATAGCATGTAAAGTCCTCTTTATTTCACTAATATTTGAATTACAGGGAAATCTTAAACAATAGAAAAACTCTTATTTCAGAAAAAACTGGAGTACTTTAAAATACATAATTAGTGTCACACTTTTCGTAGTGCTTGGCATTATGCTAAGTGTCATCTATTAAACACGATTGAAGGTTTCTTCCGCTCCATTTAAGTGCCGCCATAATATCTGTATTCATTTTTGACGGCTTTTTACCTTTGGAACAAATTGATTCTCGGCAATGATGTTCACTTGTTTACAGTTGTGTTGATCTTTGGGTTAGTCTCGTATAGAGTCTGGTAATTATATTACATTCACATACACACACATTCATACTTTCAGATTCTAGGGAATAATCCTGGCTAAAGAATTGAACCCGGGAGCTGTGAGTGGATTTGAAGGCTGGTATGCTAAGCACCAGACCACAGAGGCAGTTCCATCGCAAGAGCTTGTTTCTTTTTGTGGTCATGCAAAGGGTTTGGAATTTCAAAAATAACACTAGCGACGCGCTTTTTAAAGATTTGACTATCACTTAAGTCCTCCGTATCGCTCTTTTACAGCTACGAAATGATAATTAGAATGAAAACATTTCTGCAAATATTTATTTAGATTAACAAGAAGTAGATAGAATAAGGAACTTTTGTAAGAATAGTTTGTAGAAGAGTGGGTAGAGAAAATCAGGTTAATGTAAAACTTTTTATGACAGCTCTTGATGTCGGACGCAACGAACCAGCTGAAGATCAACTTGCTGGCAAGCTCAAAGTGTTAGGCATGAATGAAAAGTCCATGTCTCACCCATGGGGGTGCGGAGTTTAAGTCCTGGACATAGGACCGGTGCCCACTCAGCATCGCGAGGAAAGTGAGGTGCTGCGATAGGCAGCGATTACGGCCGCAGAAGCCAATCTGACTAGGGATGTGTGATACTGGCCACATCACCTCCCTGTATCGGTTGGATGATTGCCCACTCTGCCGTGCGTACGTGATCGTGAGGCCCACAGTCGGGTTGCAGGTCAAGGCCTTTCATGGGCTGTAGCGCCACGGGATTATTATTATTATTATTGTTATTATTATTATTTTCTCACCAATGCAACCAAATGACATGCCAGACTTCCTTTCATATTTCCCAAAGTGCAGCCAGTAGTCATCATCATTATCGTCATCAAATCATCACTAAACTTGATACCGTAATTATCGAAATATATAAATAATTATTTAAAGGAATAATAGTAGACAGAGAAATCATTTCAATAAATAATTTCCGTATATTAAATCAGTGTATAATGTACAAGTTTGAGTTGAAATGTTTGTCCAGAAAGATGAAGGTAATTAGGAAATCAGGTTAGCGAAAGTCATTAGTATCAGCCGAAGTAGCGAACGCATTAACTTAAAAGTTTCTGAGAATGCAGTTTAGAATTAAATTCAGTTCGTTTGCATTCACGGAAGCCAATTCTGCAAATTAGAGAGACGAAGGAAATTCTTATAAAAGCGAACCATTGCCTAGTAACAGTGCCACATACGCATACTCTTTTGAGTTTTGAGATTTGGCAACGTATAAGGTAGACTGTTGAAAAGGGGAATTTGTAGGCGGAGCTAAAATAAAGGCGTGTAATTTTAAATCAGAAAGTTATTTTTGGTACCGACACTAGTACTTAGTCGTTCGTGCATACCTTAGTGCACACAGCTGTACATACATTTCTCTCTCGCTGATACCTAGTGACACGCTTGTGAGAGTAAGGTTTCGCGGCTATCGCGAGGGATCTTTCCGAGCAATATTTTAGGAACTCACGGCAAGTTACGCTACTAGTTTCTTTTATTGCGGAAACAGTTATTTAAAATCGTAAAATGTAGAAGTTATCAAGGCTAATAATTCGGGTATTACAATTTCGAGTGCTATAATTCAGAGCTAGTCTATTTCTTCATCCCAAACGGTCGGCAACTCATTTTAATAACTCAAATATTAGTTTAGGTTAAATTTATCAGTCAATTTAAACTGGTGTTGTCCCTTAACAATACACTCGCGCATACTCTGAAAACGTACTTATAGCTCTATCACTGGAGCTGCTGGCGCACGAGACAACAGAACGAACTACGAGATCACGGTAGCAGAGTCAACAACGAAGCAGGAAAAATAAACGGTTTTAAAAGTGACGACCATTGCCTTCCTTCAAATTGTCGCATCATTCGCGGCATCATTAATTCTATTTCATACTGTTCCGTCCCCTTGAAGAAAAGCCTGGTCTCTCTAGCTCTGATATATCTACAACGCTTATTTTCCGTCTTCGGTTAGATTAGATTAGATTGCATTCTGTGAGTTTACTAGCAGCCATAAAGGCTTGTAAACATAGAACATGTCAAGGAAATGCACAAAAATTACATATAAACATAAATATTACACAGAATATAGAACATTTAAAATAAAATAAAGAATACTGTAAGCGTGTCAAGGAAATGTACAATATAGTTACATACATACATAAATATTACATAGAATACAGAACATTTAAAATAAAATAAAGCCACATTATATCCAAAATGAAACAATACAGGTGTAATTTTATGCAAATCGAATACCTCTCTACCGTTATAAGGCTAACATATTTATAGACAAGAACAGTTATTTTAACATTCACTAGGCTTGTACCTTTTGTTCGTGTCAACATTTTGTTCTATATTGATTTTATAGCCTATCATACTTCTTGGTATTCTTGAGTCTTCCATCCTCAGCAAATGCTCTTTCCAATTATTTATATTTTCTAACTTTTTTCTTTTAAACTATAAATATTTAGCCCTTCTCTAATATTAATGTTTCTCTTTTTATCAATTCTAGCGTATCCTAAAAAATGTTCTTTCGGTTCTTGTTCCGCATTTTTCTAGTCTTTTTTTGTTGTTTTTTTTTTTTTGGTTTTTTTATTTTTGTTTGTCAGCACCATATAGAAACATTGGTATCACCATCACTTTGTAGAAATTCACATTTGACTCTTTCCTTGTCATTTTATCTAGGTTTCTTCTTACCGTACAGCACATTAGTTTAAATCTATTTCATTTTAATTCAAACCCTTATTTCCTCTGAGCGTGATATTATATCCTATATAATTGATAGTTCTTGCCTGTTCAGTTAACTTATTGTTGATTACTTTTGAAGACGGAGTCCAGGAACGAAAGGGACACTTTGCACCCCTACTCAACGCGGATCTTTTGTGCTTACCACCGCAGGAGGCTATAGGTCGCAGGCAAGCGGCCGACGATTCCAAGCTTGATATCCGATCACATCTGCGGGCTGTTCAGGGAAAGCTTACCTCTAAGGGAACAAGAGTAAACTAGACCCATCTGAGGCGACTTAGAGAAGGCTGCCATACGGCAGGGCCGAGAAGAACTTTCCAACGAGCTAGCATTTGTGCATCTGTCCGACACCGACTAACACTTCACAGCCCCTATTGAAACACGATAGGGGAAGCGAAATGATAGGAAATGAGGAAAAGGAAATTCGTGGTAGAAGATACATTCTTGCTAAAACGCCATGCCATAAACTTTTTTCTGCTTTTGTTTTTTCTTTTATTGCTGCACTTCTTTGGTTGTTTTTGTTTTATTTCACGAAACAGGTTTACCTATTTATTTAAACCATCTGTTAATTTTGATTTCTTTCCATCTTTGACTTGTCACTCGGAATAGCTTCACATGTTTAAATTTTGTACTACTTTCCCTTTTGATTTAATGAACACTCTTGATGCGCATATATTATATGCTTAACATATACGTAACACATGTTTTTGTCGGGGTACTGAGTCAGGAGGGAGAAAGGTGCAACTGCACGTTACGCAGCTATCAAAGTGGAGCAGAGTATGAAAGAAAACTTGCGCATATCAACGTGAAATTCTTTCATGATGTTGGGAACAAACAATTTCGCCATTAGAGACAACATTGAATCGGTTACTAAGCCGTCTATTGCTATTACCAATAAACTCATGCGTAAAAACGAGGATTAGCAGTTTTTCAAACCTGTTAAAATGGCGCATGTAAGTATTCATCTGGAGTAACTTAAACATGATTACGAATATTAGGAGATGCGTAACCATTTGAAAAAATTTATTTTATATAAATTTATAAACTATATAGTTTATAGTGCACTGCATTATTCCTATAGTAAGTTTATTGCGTTGCATTCGTAAAATTATAGAACTTAAAAACTTACTTTGGTATATTCTACTTTAGTTTTCGAATTATGTCTTTGCAGATACTCACACACAACTTTTTCTATAAACGGTGAGGCAGTATTTCTAACACTTAAATGATTTCAGTCTAATTATATAATATATAAATTCAATAACAGCCCACCTTAAAGCAATATGTGTATGTAATAAGATATAAAAAGTGTATATTACAGTCATTGTATATGTTTATATTATTGTATACATGTGTAATAATGTTATACGAATGTATTACATAATTTAATAATGTAGGAGTTGTGAGAATAACAGGTTAAAAGTTGCTGACAATGAGGTAACCTTGAGGCAATGAGTAAGAAAGTGTAATAATGCTACTAGTCATTCTTGGAGCAACAATTATGTAATTTTTGTGACAGTTTATAAAATAGCCAATCAACAACCAGAAAAACGCTTAAGTTAAATAAAAGTATTCTTTTGGATTAGGAATAGCCAATCAGAGACTTGAAATACAGAAATTTACAAATTTAGGCGGTAGAAATCAAGTCAGTTGCTTGTAGACAGCGCTAATAACTGGACGCGTTGCTTGCAGACAGTGTTCCTAACCGGACGCAAGATGCATCCTCGAGAAATTTAATACGTATTTGTGTGAGACGAAAATAGTTTACGTGTTAAAAAGTGCAAGTAATTAATAAAATAATCTCACAGCTCTCTATATCAGTGAAGCGTTATTTAAATTGTGACAAGGATTAATAAAAGGAGTGAAGTAAAATTATAATCTGTGTAAGCCTACATTCTTAGCCGCACTACTCGCTGCAAAGAAATCCATGTCTGTAACAATAATACTGACGCAGCCGAGGCAAACATAAGTATATAATATTTAAAGAAACAGTCAAAATTACAAAGTTAATATTTTTTAAACATTTTTGGGGCAAAGGCCACCGGAAAGTACATTTGGGGAAAAGGCAACCGAAAGGTACATTTTTGGGACGAAGGCTATCGGAAACTTTTTACAATACGTGCGGTTGCAACTACTTCAAGTTCGGCTCCCCAACAGTCGAAATATAATACATCTTCAAACTAACCTTCTATACGTAGCAGCAACAAACATTCTTAAATTGGCTCCCTAAGCGTGGGGTAAACAAACCTTCTACTTCAACGGCTGTTTGTGAATCAGGGACTTTAACAAGAGTATTTCAGGTGAAATCCCAAGTATATAATTGTTGACTCACTTCTGGGCCGAAAGTTACTGCGTAAGTAAGTGATAGAGGAAGCAAACATGCAACAGAATATCTTAGGAATAACGTTAAGTAGTGTTATACAAAGTCGATGTAGGAGTAATTCAAAGATGAGTTTTTGTGTATTTAAAAATAAATATCTTCCAATAAAATATACATTGTTGAAACACTGTATACTATTATTTTAGATGCTCAATCAACACATAATTACTTTTAAAATATCAATATATGCACCCTGTCAACGTGTATTAAATGATCATAAAATATTATAGAAACCTTATTCAGAACATTACTGATTGTCTCAACCCTTTAGTAAACTTTAATGGTATAAATCACATAGAGCCTGAAAAAAAAAGTTATATACCCCAGTCCATAATCACGACCTCCCGGATCTTAATGACCTAAAATGTTTGAAAAATTACCTATAAAGCGACTTTAAAGTGTTTCAAAATTGCATACAACTGATATTTAATTTATTAAGGTTAATCTATCCATGAGTATAACCAATATACAAGCAGAAAAAGTAAGCATAAGAATAATAAGATAATTTCGAAATAATTCCATGTTCTTGTTTGAAAAATCTGAAAAGAAAATTAAGAAAGTTGTTTTTGAAGCAGGTCTTATAAAACTGTAGTATTAACTCCTTCAAATTCTGAGATTATACACAATTCATAATGAAGAAGACTTCACGACTTAAGGATAAAGACAATAGCACCTCACTGTGTGCACTCATTAACTCAAAAAAGGGAAAATTGACTTGTTTCATCCCTAGGTTGAGAAATGAATTCATAACTGTAATGATACCCGCTTCTCTTATAATACCCACCCCTCCATCTACAAGCAAACTTAAAGACTAACCATTAAATAGGAATCTGAACTTTTTCCCAAGACTGAGAAGAAAGGATGTACAAAGTTACTCTTATTTCTCAGTTGGATA